>NW_026844172.1:0-398864 GCF_029531705.1 Pantherophis guttatus
GGAGAACCGGTAGCGATGGCAGTGTGAGGCTCCGCCCACTGCCCTGTTGTCATTACTTCCTGGTTTAAAACCTGTTTTTACCCTCTGCACATGCGCAGAAGAGTTTGCGCATGCGCAGAGGGTTCTGTGTGCACATGTGATGCGTGTGGACTAGGTGAGGTGGTTGTGCATGTAACACATGCACTTCCGAACAGTAGGGAAGGTAAGTAGATTTCCCCCCTTGTCCTATATGTATCTATTCCTTCAAGTTGGGGTGTGCTCAAAAATATCAACAAAATTCATATGATATTTCACACTGCGCCCGCAACAGCGAGGTAATGTGTGAGTCACATTCAAGTGGAGAATGCAACATGTTTTCTTTTTTCTCTTTGTTGAGAAGCATCTGTATGTACTGTATAAAATAAAATTTGGTATCTTCCTGATCATTTGGATTTCAGAGCAGGACATTAAACTGAAATTGCATCAGTCATGCTTCCCAGTGTTAAAGTTGGGAAGGCATGGTGCAAGCATCCTGGTTCTCCTTCATCTTCTGGTACAGTGATGGTTAAACTTTTTTGGTGTGCTGAGTGCCCAAAATGCATGAACTAAACCCCCAAAATGCATTGTGAGTGCTCCCCATGCATGCGCCCTGCCCCGGCGCATATGCATGCATCCCCCCATGCATGCACATGAATCCCCTGTGCATGTAACCTGCCCCCCTACACATGTGCCCCCGTGCCCATTTTGGCTTCAGGTTGATTCAGGAGGCTTTCCAGGCCTAAAATGGGGCACAGGGGGGGCAGCACAAGGGCCTCCCAGTGCCCCGTTTTGGGCTTGGGAAAGCTTCCTGCACCAACCTGGAAAGCCAAACAAGGGTGTGGGGAGGCTGCAAGAGGTCCCCCAGGGCCTCATTTTGGGCCTGGAAAGCCTCCTGCACCAACCTGCACCACCTGTTGCATACGAGCCCACCCCCTGTGCATGCATGCATCCCCCACATCTGCACTACTCTCTGCGCATGTGCGGCCGAGTCCCGAAGACCAGCTGGCCAGTGGGAGCTGTGCACACATGCACATTGGAGCTGGGCAGGGGCAATGGTGGCTGTGCATGCCACCTGTGGCATGCGTGTCATAGGTTTGCCATCACGGTTCTAGCATCTTTCAATACCATTGATTGTGGTATCCATCTGGACTGCCCACAGACATTAGAGTGTGTAAATTGGACATAATATTCTGTATATACCTCTCTTTTTTCTATGATTAGTTTCAGTTGGTATTTAACAACTACTTGAGGGAATTGACTGTGGTCATCTGTCAGTTTGGAGTGAGGTAATATCCAGCTGGATATTTCCACCTTGGACCAACCTAGTGATACTGTCAAAATCATGCTCCAGTAGAGGCCTGAATAGGGAGGAACAGACTGAAGTTCAATACTAGAAAGACGATTGTCTGGAGATATTTGGACTCTATTGTCGATTGTACTTTGTTGGTCTCAAATAGGGTTACATTTTCACATTTGAGATTGGTAAACAGGTTCTATTTGCTCTTTTCTATTTTGAAATGTTCTGAGTATTGTGTGCCACCAAGAGTTATTATGGAGTTGGGCAACTTTAGAAATTGAGTAAGTAATTATAGCAATAGCAATAGCACTTAGACTTATTGTCAGATGTAAATGCCTTATTCTCTAATGTGTAAATAATATATGAACGGGGTATCAGGGGTTAACTTATTCTTCACTTCTTAATGTATTCATAATTCACCACTCCCACTTATAGCTCCACCCATTGTATATATAAGGAGCCACCCACACCCTTTTCCTTGCTTCTATCTGTGAATATTCAGTGAATATAGAATGCCTATTGTAAATAAAAGGAAATATATTTAAACCTTTAACTCTTACTAATATTATTGAGTCTGATCCTGAAAATATTGCAACAAGCTGGTAGCAGAGGATGGTTAATTGACTCAATAAAAAACTTAAAAATGTCTAAGAAAGATAGGCCCAACACCAGGGCCTACAGCAAAGAAATGGAAACAGAACAAGAAATAATCAACGAATCCACAAACGCAATTTCGAGAGAATCCGAAGAATACACCACTGAAGACGAAGAAATAATAGATGAAATTGATGACCAGAAGGAAATCGAAATAGAGAATAACGAACTCAGGTCAGAGATATTAAAACTATTAAAGAGCCAGAAGAATGATGAAAGCCTCATCGCGAAACTCCAAGATATGCTGAAGAACAGCGGAGCAGCGAGAGAGAAAAACATCACTAATGAAAAGTCTAAAGACCCAAAAATAGTGAGTGATATGACTGCAGAGAAAGTCATTACGAAGAAGAAAAACGGTGATCCCGCGCGAAATTTTGAATGGCAGCCATCTTGGTTTCAACAGGCCTCCAGGGTGAGCGAAGCAGAGCCAATCAAAATGCTCAATTCAAAATTTCTGGCGCGAAAAACGTTATCAAACAACGAAAATGAAAAAGAAGATTCAAACTCCTCAGAAGAATCAGAATCAGAAAGTGAAGATGATTCAACAAACTCCCAAATAAAATCAGCAATGAAAACGCTTTTTGCTGCATTTGGGCCAAAACTAAAAATTAACAAACAGCTACCGAAGAAGCGAGCGAGCAAGCCGATGCCTCAAGACCTGCCCGCTCCCATCCTGACTACGAGGACGCCGACGCCCGAACCCAGAAAGCCCTGCCGGTACCGCCCTACGCCACAGACCGAAGCAAGCATCAAAGCCCTCAGGGGAAGAGGAAGAGCAGCCGCCGTCGTCAAGACTCCCAAAATCGAACCAGAGACCGATTCATCTGAAGAGGAGCAGAACGAGCGAGCCACAATGGAGAGAACCTTCCACGACGACTCCAAAGAAGAAATGGACAACGCGCATGCGCAAAACTACGCAGACGGTCCGGGAAGACATGAACTGGCGAGGAGACCATGCAGACTTGTTGCGAGCATCCCCATGCCGTTTTGCAATTTTCTACACTTGCGAGACCACGGACTACCTCAGGTTGTAAGTAATGGACACAATAATGTCGGAAATTTACCCAGTGACTTCCCAAAGCTAAGGGTTGATGGCGTTAATTTGCAAGAATGGTATCAACAGCTCCAGGTTGTCTTTATGAAGGAAAACTTATTATTTTTTATCACTAGTCCCCCAAAAAGACCTTGGACTCTAAAAATAGATTGTTTACACCATAGAGCATTTTTCTTAATAATATCTAGTGTATTTCCTGCAATGTATCATAGCATTAAGCCAAATCTGACTGTTTCAGAAATCATTCAATGCATGTTTAATTTGTTTCACAGTGACAGTGTAGCTACCACCACAAGGATGTCTAAAGATTTCTTTTCATCTAGGGTAAAACCAGGGGTTTCCATAAGTGAGCATTTAATATATTTAAACAAAATAAGAGCTGAGCTGCATTTGAGGGGGGAGGTGATTTCAGACCAAACAATGAAAAGTGTTATTATCAACTCACTTGATTCATCATGGGACAATTTTATGTCACATTTAGACACTATCAATCTAGGATATTTATCCATAGAAAGTCTATCCAATAAATTGATAGCAGAAGACAATTCAAGAAGGAATCGTTCTAGAAATCACACAGAACACAAACCATATAGGAAAGTAGCTTTCCAAGAAAAATATAATGAAACATTTAAATGCCACAATTGTGGATCCAGGGAACACAATAGAAGAGACTGTCCCAAAATTTCAAGAGAAAGGCACAGGTCAGAATATAGAAACAAATACAATTATAGACAGTCTTCCATAGATAGACATAGATATAGGAGCCCACCAAATTACAAAGAGAATAGAGGGGGCAGAGATAATTCAAAGGATAGAAAATCTGGCTCACTGAACGGGCTAAATAAACAAGACAACACTAACATACAGCAAAATGAGAACAATAATTGGCTTATTGATTCTGGAGCAACTAATCACACCACTAATAACAGAAATATATTGTCTTCATTTGCAGAAGATAAATTTGTAATAAAGGTAGCTAACCAAGAAAAGGTGCAAGTATTAGGTAGAGGGAATGTAACCTTGCCTGGTCTAGGAAAAATAGAGGGGGTATTGCTAATACCTGAGATACCTCATAACATACTAAGTGCTATAAAACTAAGTAGAGATTCTGACATTAACATTGTTTTTTCAAAAGGAAAAGCAATTTTGGAGAAGAATAAAATAAATATAGGCACAGTGATGATTAAAGGAGGCCTACCTTATCTGATAACTAAGGAAAAATGGTTGCATAACATTGACTCAAATATGGAAGATTGTATTGAAGTAGATGATGAAAATATTAGCAATAGTGACAATGATGAGTGTAAAACATCTCATGATCACAAAGATGCACACAATGAAAAAAAACCAAAAATAGGTAAGCCAATTCATGATGAGTGTGCTCACATCTTACATAGGAAGTTAGGACATGCCAGTTTTCCTGTAGTACAAAAAATGACTGAACACGCAGAAGGTGTTAAAATAAAAAATTGTGAAAACTATTTGGAATGCTCAGTATGTAAATCTACAAAACTAAAAACTAGCCCCAGGCCAAGAAAATCTACTAGATCAACTAACAAAATTTTTGATTTAGTACACATGGACTTAGTTGGTCCATTAACTCCATCAATCACTTATAGAAAACGTTACTTCCTGACAATAGTGGACGATTATAGCCGCTATGGGTTTCTTTATACATTAAAACACAAAGATGAAACATTTCAAAAATTTAAAGAATTTTACAAATGCATAGAAACACAACACAACATCAAAATAAAACAAATTATGACAGATAGGGGATGCGAATTCATGTCTAAAGAATTCTCCCAATGGTTAAAAGACAAAGGAATGTTACATTACACATCTAGTCCATTTTCTGCGTTCCAGAACGGGATTGTAGAGAGGAAAAATTCCACATTACAAACCATGATTAGATGCACATTGGAAGATGCTGGCTTAAGCAAACAATTCTGGTCAGAAGCCTTACACTATTCAAATTACACACAAAATAGAACATGGTCCAGCATTGTAAATAAGACACCATATGAAGTGATGTATAATAGAAAACCAAAATTAGCACACATGCATATATTTGGAGTCACTGCAGACGTACACATACCTAAACAATTAAGAAGAAAAGGAGAAAACGTATCCAGAAGACTCAGATTTATGGGATACGAGACCGGTACTAAAGGGTACAGATTCATTGATAACAATAACAAATTTATAGTCTCCAGAACAGCTGTGTTCCATGAACAGGCTAACTGGTCTAAATTACATCTTAATGAAATATTTCCAAATAAATATAAAGGTACAAAATCTCATGAAGAAGGGATCATAGAAAAGCAAAATATCAAGAAAAATAAGAACAAAACCAAAATTTGGACAAATAGCCAACACAAAATTAAGACAGACACATTAACAAAAAAGGAAGCAAGATATTTGCATGATAACGATAGTAAACCTGAAAAAACCATTAGAAACACCAGAAATCAAATGCCAAATAAATACAAGGATTACATAATGCATATGGATGGTGAGCCAACAACACCCAATACATATGAGGAAGTGTTAAAACTCCCTCGTGAAGAAAAGGAAAAATGGGAATTAGCGATGAAAAAAGAGATGGAAAGTTTACAAGGATTAAATGTATTCACACCTGCAATTGCACCTAAGGATAAAACAATTATTGGTACCAGGTGGATATATAAGATTAAGAATTTAGAGGGAGGCAATACTCTATACAAAGCTAGACTAGTTGCACAAGGTTATGCACAGAAATATCCGGAGGACTATACTGACACGTATTCCCCCACAGTAAGAACAGAGAGTGTCAAAACAGCTCTAGTGGTAGCATCAGCACTCAACCTTGATGTATTTCAATACGACATACAGACTGCGTATCTACACGCTAAACTAGATAAAGAAATATACGTAAGAGCACCTCACAGTCAATACACAAACAAAAATGAAATTTGGTTGTTAAACAAGAGTTTATACGGTTAAAACAATCTGGTAAACGATGGTATGATTGTTTAGTGAAAGTACTTAGAACCATGGACTTCAACGCTACAACTGCTGATAACTGTTTTTTTGTCAAAAAGGATGATGATTACATTGAATTTGTATTGATTTATGTGGATGACATTCTATACATAGGAAAACATAAAGAGAGAAGAGAAACCTTTGTAACCAAACTAAATGAACATTTCTCGTTAAAATCTCTAGGTAAAGTAAACAAATATCTTGGTGTCCAAATTAATAAGACTAGAAGGGGATTCAAACTTACTCAAAGAGATAAGATTGTAGAACTTTTAAACAAATGCAATTTAAACAATGCCAAACCTTGTGATACTCCTATGCAAACTGATTTTCTAAGAAATGCTGATGAATCTTCCCCCGAATTCAAGGATAACACATTTTATAGATCAATCATAGGTTCACTTCTTTATATATCTAATTGGACTAGACCAGATATCGCCTTACCACTCAATCTATTATCCAGACATGTCAGCAAACCAACAATGTACCACTGGGAAGCTGTTAAAAGAATTTTAAGATATCTGAAAAGTACACTAGACTTTTGCTTAATATTAGAACCTAAAGACAATAAAGAACCAAAGCTTACATGTTATGCAGATGCAGACTGGGCTGGAGACACCTCATGTAGAAAAAGTACATCTGGTTATATATTTCTCTTAAATGACTGTCCAGTTTACTGGTACACTGGTAAACAAGAACTAGTGGCCACTTCAACGACAGAAGCGGAATATGTCTGTTTATCCAAAGCTACAAATAACCTTGTATGGTTTAATGATTTAATTTCAGATGTTTGGAAAAAACCTGTTTTGCCTTTTGTTATGCATGAAGATAATAAAGCAGCCATTGAAATATCTAGATCTGATGCCATTGGACAAAGGTCTAGAGATATAGATATAAAATTTAAACATGTGAGACAATTATCTCAGGATGGATTTATTAAAGCAGTGCATTGTGATACTTCAGAACAGTTAGCTGACATATTGACAAAGCCTTTACCTTCTAAGCAACACAAATATTTAACTTCTAAGTTGTATGTATTGTATTGTCCTGAATCTGAGTGTAATTGGTGTTGTATAACGAATCGGCATTTAGAGGGGGATTTGTCAGATGTAAATGCCTTATTCTCTAATGTGTAAATAATATATGAACGGGGTAACAGGGGTTAACTTATTCTTCACTTCTTAATGTATTCACAATTCACCACTCCCACTTATAGCTCCACCCATTGTATATATAAGGAGCCACCCACACCCTTTTCCTTGCTTCTATCTGTGAATATTCAGTGAATATAGAATGCCTATTGTAAATAAAAGGAAATATATTTAAACCTTTAACTCTTACTAATATTATTGAGTCTGATCCTGAAAATATTGCAACACTTATATTCCGCTTCACAGTGCTTTACAGTCCTCTCTAAGTGGTTTACAGAGTCAGCCTATTGCCCCCAACAATCTGGGTCCTCATTTTACTGACCTCGGAAGGATGGAAGGCTGAGTCAACCTTGAGCCTGGTGAGGTTCGATCTGCCAAACTGCGGGCAGCCAGTGAGCAGCAGAAGTAGCCTGCACTCTAACCACTGTGCACTGCGGCTATAAGTAAATAAATATTTACTCACTTTTTCTCCATAATAAGTTTTGCTCATTTCCAGAATTTCACTTTAAGAGTTGTGGTGGTGCACTGGTTAAAATGCAGTACTACAAGCTAACTCTGCCCACATCCAGGACTTCAATGCTGACTAGCTGAAAGTTGACAATGTAAATCATTTAGAGAAAGCTGTAAAGTACTATGAAGCGGTATATAAATCTAAATGCTATTGCTAATTTACTACATCATTTGCCTAAAGTAATGTGTTTTGAAACAGTAGTTTTGAGAATTTGAACCTAGAAATTTCTGGGAATTGAATTCGAAAAAAGAGATGGCCATCGTTGATTCTTGCAAGCACAGTACTCAAATTTGGGGAGTGCCCTGTTCCAGTTCTCTTCTAATATTTCAATTACTATATCAATTCAATTCCTCAATCTAATGTCCTAAGATTCATATATTACAGAATTTTTCCTATCAGATGACTAAATCCTTAACTGAAAACCTGACCTACCTATAGTGGAGCATTTTTTCCAATTTGGTTTCCCCTTGGTTATAATATCTGATATATTAATTCCTGAATTGGGGTAATAACACTTTTTCCCAATAATGTAGCCTTGTGTATTTGTTTAATAGATCATTTGTTCAATGAATTTCTCTAAAATAATATATATATATATATATATATATATATATATATATATATATATATATATATATATATATATGTTTTTTATATTCATAAAACAGATATTCACGTTTATAAAACACTTGTTGAAAATTCCTCGCTTTTAATGTGGGCAATGAGGGATGAATAGGTAACTTGTTAAAACTTTTGGTTGAACAATACAACATTATGTATCGTAAACATTCAAACAGGGACCAAAATTGTTTCTTCTCCATCTCTAGGTAATCATGGGAAAAGATTTGGGATGGATGGGTGATTCCATACCAGTTGGATCAAGAAGACTGCTATAATAAATTGACTTTGTATCATGATCATGTTTCCAATAAAGTTTGTTTTCTAAGCTTTTTCCTTGACATCTAATACATGGAAGTTCTGTACCCTAAAACAGGGTAGTACATTAGTTGCCATGTTGGACTAGGAATCAAAATCAGAATAACTGGAAGAGACCTTGGAGGTCTTCTAATCCAGCGGTCACCAACAGGTGGTGTGTTGACCACTGGTGGTCCATGAGAAAATTTTGGTGGTCCGCAGAAAAATTATTTGCATTTTTATATTGTACTAAATCAGGGGTCCTCAAACTATGGTCCCTGGGACATAGCAGGCAAATTGCAGGCAGCCAGCAGGCAGTAGAAGTAGCCTGCAGTACCGCACTCTAACCACTGCACCACTGAGTCTCTTAAAAGAGTTTAATGAGAGTTTATCTTTGTTGGTGTGTCTCCAGAGAACCTCCTGTCTTGGGGTGGCATTTGAAGGTTCATCCAAAGCATATCAACCTTGGGTATCTATTAGTTATAGAGCATGGGTGCTCATGGGAAATTAAAGTAGATATCCTTAGAGATTGTATTCCAAGCTTCCTTGGAGAACCAGTCATTAAACTTTATATGATGCAATCTGCTAAGATGCTGTTGAAATGTTAAGGAAAATATTTCTCAAGAGGTCTACCATTTTCCCCTCAAAACATGATGTACCATTTTCTATAGTTCTTCAAATCTCTACATCGATGAATGGATAGAGAGATGGTGTAAAGAGCATTAGGAGAAGACAAGGTGGGTAATGAAGGAAGAAGTCAAGGTAATGGTAGAGAGATCTTTAGGTCCATGTTTTTTTTTTAAAAAAACAAGCTCATGGAACACAATTTCACACTAAAATAACTTTGACTTCCTAGGATTTATGCACATCCATGCAGAAAAACATCTTAATTTTTTTATTTCTAACAAACACACCCTTTTTTACTTACATCAATAGAATAGAATAGAATAGAATAGAATAGAATAGAATAGAATAGAATAGAATAGAATAGAATAGAATAGAATAGAATAGAGAGCCAAATCAGACAGTTATGGGGGTGCAGATGACAGACTCAGTTTGAGCTTTCTGAGCTGGCACAGAAAGAATATTCTTTGTTGAGCTTTTTTGATGATGTTTTTGATGTTAGGTGTCACTGAAATTTTAAAAATTTATGTATTACTTTTTTGGATGGCTATAAATTGTATCCCATTCTCTCTATCTGGTGGGTTTTTTTTATTCTTCTTCTTCTGTTTTATTCTTCTTCTTCTGTTTTTGAGACTCTCAGATAATATTCTATTTGCTGCACAACACAGCCTTCCATTCCTTATTCTCTCCCTGTAGTTTGGTTTCATTCACAAATTCTCTCTCTTTTTGCTCTCAAACCCCCCCCCATTCCATATTCCATGTTATCTATAAAAATTCTTCTACGTTTCCTTGTTTTTCTTTCACACTCCATATTTTGTTTTTCAATAGTTGACTGGTCTCTTCTGTAGATCAAGAATAATATGTAGAACGTTTCTGCACAGTTCTCTACTGAGATCTGCCAGCTTCTAATTTGTATCAAAATATTTCACCTCTAGTCCTACTTTCAAAAATGTCATGTTTTTATGAATTTCCAAGCACCTCTTATTTTCTGACTGTAGGAAATTTCATATTTGATACCAAGATCTAATAGTATACTAATAGTATGTTTTGGTCTCATGAGTTGTGACATTCGATTGATAGTCAATTTGAAATTAATTGTGAGTTTAATCTTAATAGTGGCAGGTATTTCTCTCTCTGGACACAATGAGTTCTTGTCTGCTGTGAACTCCACATAGGCATCAGGAAGGGCATTGGGCCAGTAAATGCTCAAGGTCTGTTTAGTTGCTCTGACTCCACCCCGATGCAAGGGATTAGAGGGTCATTAAAAAGGGAAAAAAATAAAATGTGTATATTGAAATGTCTTATCCAGCTACTATACCTGTAGACAACATTCATTATTTTGATTTTAAAACCAAGCCTTGTGTCTTCTCTCTTGCAATAGTTTGATTCTGAAAAAGGTCTTCAGGAATCTTGATCAAATGAAGATTCTACGTTTTCTCTTTTTCTAATAAAAGGGGGAAGATGAACTTGAGCAATTGCACAAGAGCAACTCAATTTATTCTTGTTGGATTGCCAAGTGTTTTGGGACTGGAAAGTGTGATGTATGCCAGCATCTTTCTACTCTACATCCTGTGTCTGATGGGCAATGGGCTCATCGTTATGATAGTAATCACGGACCACCATCTCCAGAAACCCATGTATTTCTTCCTTAGCAACCTTTCTATCAAAGACATTGGATACACCACAGTTTTTATACCCAAGCTGTTGCTTAATTATCTCTCTGCTAACAATTCCATCTGTTTTTATTGCTGTGTGATACAATTGTGCTTCTACTTCCTTTTTGGAGTCACTGAATTTTTCATCATCACTTTGATCTCCTTGGATAGATACGTAGCCATTTGCCATCCTTTGAGACACTCCAGTATCATGACTTCGGGGGTCTGCCTTAAATTGGTAATAGCAGCCTGGTTTGGTGGATTTTTCTCCATAATTTTCCAGGTAGTCATGATTGCAAACTTGCCCTACTGCACTTCCAACGTTATCAATCACTACTTTTGTGATGTTGGACCCGTGTTGAAGATTGCAGGAGGAGATACACGTCTGATTGAAGCCCTTGGCTTCCTTGTTGCTGTGTTTGTGATTGTGTCCTCCCTGGTTTTCACCCTCATTTCTTATCTCTTCATCCTATACACCGTTCTTCAAATGCCTTCAACCTCCAGACAGCAGAAGGCCTTTTCTACATGTGCTTCACATCTGGTTGTGGTCAGCCTTTTGTACGGCTCAGTCTTTTTCGTCTACTTAAGACCGACTGTCAAAAATTCTTCCTTTGGTATGATGAAGTCTGTTGCCATCCTGTATACGTTCATCACCCCCGTGCTCAATCCTTTCATCTACAGCATTAGGAATAATGAGGTGAAAGATTCTGTATCAAAAATGGTAGAAAGAATGGTTCCTGGTCTCCGAAATCTTTAATAATTGCCAACTGTAAACCCTCATTTAAAAGAAGTGGGAGGAATCCCATTTGCAATAGATTTATTGTACATGAAATGTGAACCTTCTCTGTCTTTTGAAGGATTCTTCTATGTGTGTGTTCCTTCAAATTGAGGAGTGCCAAAGATTGTTAAGTTAGGTCTTATACTTGAGTTGAGTCTTACACCTAGGCAAGAAAAACCCAAAGTACACATATAGACTGGGTGAAACCAGGCTCAATAGCAGTAACTGTGAGGGGGATCTTGGAGTCTTAGTGGACAACCACCTAAATATGAGCCAACAGTGTGCAGCGGCAGCCAAAAAAACCAGTGCAGTCCTAAATTGCATTAACAGAGGGATACAATCAAGATCAAGTGAGGTACTAATACCACTCTATGAAGCCCTAGTAAGACCACATCTAGAATACTTCATCAAGTTTTGGTCACCACACTATAAAAAAGATCTTGAGACTCTAGAAAGAGTGCAGAGAAGACCAACCAGGATGATTAGGGGACTGGAAGCTAAAACATACAATGAATGGTTGCAGGAACTGGGCATGGCTAGTCTAGTGAAGAGAAGGACCAGGGGAGACATAATAGTAGTGTTCCAATATCTGAGGGACTGCCACAGAGAGGAAGGGATCAAGCTATTTTCCAAAGCACCTGAAGGCCAGACAAAGAATAATGGATGGAAACTGAACAAGGAGAGATTCAACCTAGAAATAAGGAGAAATTTTCTGACAGTGAGAACAATCAACCGATGGTACAGCTTGCATTCAGAAGTTGTGGGAGCTTCATCACTGGAAGCTTTCAATAAAAGACTGGACTGCCATCTGTCAAAAATGGTGTAGTGTCTGCTTGGGTGGGGAGTTGGACCAGATGACCTACAAGGTCCCTTCCAACTCTGTTAATCTGTATCTGTACATTGCCTACCTTAACAAAGAAGGAAGAGTGAGCAACATTCAAGTGGAAGGCAACATTTTGGGGTTTTTATTCAGTTTGATGAAAGCTGTTTGCAGAGGAAGCATCTGCAAATGCTCTATACGATAAAATCAGTTACCCATGATCAGTTGAGTTTCAGAGCTGGACATAAAACCGATGCTTCATCAAAGCATCAAAGATGCTTGTCAGTGTCAAAGTTGGAAAGGCGTAGTGCAAGCATCCTTGTTCTTTTTAGACAATTTTCAGTATCTCTAATCTTGGTATCCATCTGAACTTCCTAAAGGCATTAGAGTGTGTGGATTGGCCATGATGTTTCTCATTTTTTGTTTCAGTTGGTGCTTAGCATCTACATGAGGCAATTGAGTGAGATCATCTTTTGGCATATAGTCATGTGCCTTGGTGTATAACTACATGACCACAAAAATATCTTTGGACAATGTTGGCTCCTTTGACTAAGAAACAGAGGTGAACACTGCTGTTCATGAGTTGGACATGAACTGGATTGGATAGAACCTTTACTTTTATCTCTCAGTTTGCTTGAAAAATAAATTCCAAAACAACTGCTGTTTTAACAATGAAGTGATTGCAGCCCTACCCCAGAGGTGGTATTCAGCTGGTTCACATCGGTTTGCGTGAACCATTTGCAGAAATTGGACCAAGGTCTCTGAACCGGTAGTGATGGCCGGCTGGCCACACCCCCGAACTGGTCCCCTGGTCACCACTCACTCGCCCCACCCGCCATGCTTGTTGCCATGTTCTTTGTGCATGTGCAAGTCCAATGGGATGCGCATGCATAAAGAACATGGCAGTGACGGCAGCAGCTTTTTCCGTGACTCCAGTACTTTTTGGCTTTGTGGCTGCAGCGGCTGGCTGGGGGCTGCTGAAAACTCTGGTCAGCTTGCCTTCTGGACTCTGGACCAGCCACCGTGGAAGGTAAGCAGCCTGAACAAAGAGGTGGTGGTGTGAGAGGAAGCAGGACTAGGGCCGGGGCTGCTAAAGGAGGGAAAACAGGGGCGGCTCGTAAAGGGAGGGTGGGGATAGATAGGTGGAAATTCCAAAAATTTTCCTACCTTGTCCTGTGGGCGTGGCTAGGTGGGGGGTCATGTGACTGAGTGGGCATGGGCGTGAGTGACATCAAGTTGGCCACACCCTCTCAGTCACATTCCTCCCCCACCTAGCCATGCCCACCGAACTGGTAGCAAAACTTTTTGAAACCCACCACTGCCCTACTCCCTTAGCTAAATGGCTCATAAGCTATTCTGAAGCACCAACTCTTTACTTGCAGACTGCTGCTGTATGGAGTGTCTTGTGGGGGTGATTTAGGACTCTCCGTGATCCAGGAGAGTCATATAAACTAAAGGAATGCCAGCTTCTTTTGTTATTAAGTGGAAAAAGCCACAACCCAGCAAAAATCCCTTCATGAAACTTCAGGGAGCCTTCTCCGAGTTTGTCATCACTTGGCCATCTTCACCAGAAGTCTGAATGGGGAGGAATAGACTTAGGTTCAGTCCTAGAAACACCCATTGACTGAGATATTTGGACTCTATTGTCCCAGATATTTTGTTAGTCCTGAATAGGATTCTATTTCCATATTTTGGACTGGCGAACAGTTTATACTTGCTATTTTGTTTTAAAATATTTTCAATATTGTGTATCACTAAGAGTTACTATGAAAGTGAGTCACCTTAGCAATGTAATGCAATGCAGTGGTGGGTTTCAAAATTTTTTACTACCAGTTCTGTGGGCGTGGCATGGCTTGGTGGGCATGGCTTGGTAGGCGTGGCAGAGGAAAGATACTGTAAAAACTCCATTCCCACCTCTCTCCAGGGGAAGGTTACTGCAAAATCCCCATTTCCTCCCGATCAGCTGGGATTTGGGAGGCAGAGAATAGATGGGGGCGGGTCCAGTCAGAATTTTTACTACCGGTTCTCTGAACTACTCAAAATTTCCTCCTTATCAGCAGGGACTTGGGAGGCAAGTCCCAACTACTCAAAATTTCTGCTACCGGTTCTCCAAAACTGTTCAGAACCTGCTGAAACCCACCTCTGATGTAATGTAATGTAATGTAATGTAATGTAATGTAATGTAATGTAATGTAATGTAAAAATATTGACTCACAAATAAATAAATATTGACTCAGACTGCCCAAGGAGCTGCTGATTCAGTTCTACAGAGGAATGATTGAGTCTGTCATCTGCACCTCTATAACTGTCTGGTTTGGCTCTGCAACACAACAAGACAGACACAGACTTCAATGGATAATTAGAACTGCAGAAAAAACAATGGCTACCAACCTGCCTTCCATTGAGGACCTGTATACTGCATGAGTCAAAAAGAGGGCTGTGAAAATATCTACAGACCCCTCACATCCTAGACATATATTGTTTCAACTTCTACCCTCAAAACAACATTACAGAACATTGCACACCAGACAACTAGACAACTAGACATAGTTTTTTCCCACATGCCATCACTCTGCCAAAAAAGCTAATTCCCACAACACTATCGAACTATTACTAAGACTGTATTACTATTATTCTTCTCATCCTTCCTATTACCTATCTCCTCTTACTTATGACTATAACCTTGTTGTTTGTATCTTTATGATTTACTAGCTGTACCCGGCCACGCGTTGCTGTGGCCCAGTCTTGTGGGTATACAATATTTTGTGACCGAGTGCCAATAATATCCCTCTGTAGGTCAGGTCATGCCTACTTTGCCCCCGTCCCAGTTTGCCGCGGGCGTAAGACCTGGTTTCCCAGCTTGCCGGTATAACTGCCTTCACCTTTGCAGCTCTCCACACCACAGGCAGCATTGGGGTCCCTGCCAAAGGTACGGCATACTCCGTTAGACAGGAGGACGCTTGGTGGCAGTTGACATTTCCTGCGATTTTGTTTGTGGGTTTGGTGGCGGCAGCGCTGAGGGGGAAAAACCCGGCTCGCGCCTGCCATTGTGGTGCTGCGACGTTAAAGTCCAAAAATATAGTATAGTGTGTGTTGCTTTTACGTCCAACAGATAGTGCTGTTTTTCAAAAAATCATGTTTTTACCTGTCACAGGTGTGACATCTATATAATATATATATATAAAAACACGTGTGTATTCGAATACAACATTGTGTCAAAATTTCAAAGCAATCGGTGAAGAACTTTCAGAGATTTACGATTTTGAACAAACATTTACATTTTTATTTATATAGATATTGTTTTATTTAGTTTCCTAGTATAAATTGATTGCTTATGTAGTATCCTATGACTATCACTAAGTAACAACTCCTCCTCCTCCTCCTCCTCCTCCTCCTCCTCCTCCTCCTCTTTCTTTTTACTTATTCATCTATTAATCTATTTGTCACCCATCTTGTTTCGAAGTAACTCTGGGCAGTTTACAGCATAAAAAACATTAAAATCCCCCCAATATAACTATACATAACCCAATAAAATGACAACACAGTCAAAATAAAACCATTGTCATACAATGGAGAAGGAGGGAGCCAGATGCAGTGAAAGAGGAGAGAGGGAGGGGTTTATCATCATCTTCTTCTTCATCATCATCATCATCATCATCACACAGCAAGGCTTAATGAGTCTTATTTAATTTCAGTACAATTTTTTTTAATGATCCCCACCACTGAGGGCTCTGTAAAGCAGACAATTGTAGCTTGGGAGATGATGCTGATGGACTGAAGAACCTAAGACCGTGATGGCGAACCTATGGCACACGTGCCACAGGTGGCACAATGAGCCCTCTCCGCGGGCACGTGAGCAGTCACTCTAGCTCAGCTCCACTGCACATGTGCATGTACCTCCTGCTAGACAGCTGAATTTTGGGTCTCTGCTGCACATGAGAGGGTGCGGGGCACATGTGGGAGATGCGCATGCATGCGTGGGTGGGCAGGGTGCACACAGGGGGTTGCATGAGCATTGCATTATGGGTTATTTATTTATTTATTTATTTATTAGATTTTATACCGCCCCCTCTCCCAAAGGACTCGGGCGGTGAACAGCCAAAAATTAAAAAACATACAATATAAACAATTAAAATACGTTTAAAACAGAATTAAATCTAAAATGGCTCCCCAATTTAAAACGCCTTACCCATACCCCTATAAATAAGACATACCCCTATTATACCCCTATTATAAGTGCAGGAAGGCCTACTAGGCCCAAAATGGTGCACAGGGGGTGAAGCGCAGCCCCCCGCAGCCCATTTTTGTTCCCAGGAAATTGCAGGGAGGCCTACTAGGGCCAAAACGGGGTGTGGGGGGAGTGCAGGGGGTCTGTGAACATGCATCGGGGGCACAGGGGGTGCACGTGCAGAGGGGCACATTCAGTGGTGGGTTCCACCCGGTTCCGCCGAGCCGGTAGCGGTGACGATATGACATCACCGACATCACCGAACCAGTTCTCTTTGTTCGGGAGCTGCCCGCCACCACATTATTCTTATTCTTATCTTTTATTTGGCCCCGCCCCCAATCTATTTGCTGCCTCCCGAGCCCCAGCTGATCGGCTAGAAGGAAAAAAAAACTGTTTAAACTCTTGCCACGGGGCTTCAAAGGGCAGCCCTATAGCTGATCAGTGTTAAAAGGCAGTGTGGTGGTAGACCGGTGCCTCCAAAAACAAATGAGTAGACCGGTGCCTCCAAAAACAAATGGGTAGACCGGTACAGCTCTGCAAGCAGTTAAAAGCCTGGTAGACCAGTACCTCTGCTAAACCCTAAAGAATTGTCACATGACCATCAAACCACGCCCACAAAATAAGCCACGCCCACCAAACCTAAGGAATCTGGTTACCTCACTTTTCTTTAATCTTAAGTGTCATATCCTGGCAAAGCCATCTGTTTCTAACCTAATCTGTCAGTTTTCCTTATGGGAAATTAGAAGATTTATCTCTGGGGATTGAATCCCAGGAATAATATCATTAGCCATGTACAGCACCATTTACAAGAAAGATTTTAAATAATGAGAATTGTTTCTCTCATACTCTAAACTCTGCTCTTCATGTCTGTATGATGTTCTCTGTTTCCTTTCCAGGTGTGATGGTCAGAAAATTCTCTCGGCAATTTTGCCTAGGAGAGAGAGAGATTTAAAGTTACTCAAAAAAAGGGGGGAAATAAAAGTGATAGATCAAGAAATGGCAATGCAGAAATTTAGCTAAATCTTCAGGATCAAGAGAGTTTGGGGGGGGATCTAGGAAATTTAATTAATAGCCTTGAATTCTTGGGATTTTTTTTTAAAGAAATGATAGATCTGTACCTTGAATTTACATTCTGCTTGCATTTTTGATGGATTCGTGGACTAGAATGTGAGTATCTGTTTTTACATTATGTTCTCAGATAACTAAGGTAAAACTGAACATAAAATGAATCACGAAGAATGTCTCCCCCATCTATTGTTCTATCTATAGTCAATCTGTCTGTCTGTCCGTCTCTGTCTGTCTGTCTCCGTCCATCCATCAGTCTGTCTGTCTGTCTATATCTATCTATCTATCTATCTATCTATCTATCTATCTATCTATCTATCTATCTATCTATCATCTGTCTGTGTCTGTCTGTCTGTCTGTCTCTCTCTTTCTCTTTCTCTGTCTCCAATCTCATCTATCTATCTGTCTATGTCTGTCTGTCTATCTATCATCTATCTATATCTAATCTCTCTCATCTGTCTGTCTGTCTGTCTATCTGTCTATCTATCTATCTATCATCTATCTATCTATCATCTATCTATTTATCTATCTAATCCCTAATCTGTCTTTTTGTGTCAGTCAGTCAATCTATCTAATCTAATATAATCTAATATAATCTCTAATCTGTCTGTCTATCTATCTATCTATTTATCTTCTAATTATCTCTCTTCTGTCTGTCTCTCTCTGTCTGACTGACTATCTATCTATCTATCTATCTATCTATCTATCTATCTATCTATCTATCATATCTATCTATCTATCTATCTATCTATCTATCTATCTATCTATCTATCAATCATTTAATTATCTCTCATCTGTCTGCCTGTCTGTCTGTCTCTCTTTCTATTGTTCTATCATTCTATCTATCGTTCTATCTATCATCTATCAAATCCAATCTCTGTCTAAATCATCTTATCTAGTTATTTGCACCTCTCTTATTGGTAGATACATCATATATAATGTTGGTTTTTCTCACTTCTTCTCCTCTCACCTGTGATTGTAATGTCACAATTACAATTCACAGCTTTTCTCATCTTTGCAGCATATGAAACAATTTCTGTTTCAGAAGGTATCTGAATATCCGACGTTTATCAGCCAGGTTTTACCGCAATTGAAATGTATTTATTTAATCATATTTGTAGCCCAGCTTTCCTCCAAGACATCAAAACTGTAAAAATCCTTTTCTAGTTTTCACCATCTGAGGTTAATAGAAATCTGGGTATCCTTAGTCCTATTCTAACACCTTAATTAGGACAATTCTCTCTCTCTTTCTTAAGTTACTTATACCTTATTGTTTTGAAAAGATGGAATACTTGTTTCGTATTTTGGCATTCAGAATCCTTTCTTGAGTAGAGTAGAACTCGTAAGAGATAAAAAGAACTATATACCACCAAATCCCATGATTTAAAATCCTTCATGGCCATCTTCAGAATTTCTTATGGAACTGAATCCATCTGAAGTCGATTTCTAATGATACTCAAAGAAGTCTAGAAACCTCCATGAAGTCAATTCAGTGCTCCAATAAGTGTTTTTCTCATCTTCAGGTCAAGCAGTTGTAGACCTCCTAGATCAATGCTGAATTCCTTCACACCTTTGAGATCAATATAAGATGTCATGGATGTGAAAGCTAGGCTCAATTTATCTGAGAGATATTTTCAGATTTTCTACTTCAATTAACAAAAGTAAGCATTTTTTTTAAAAAAAAAATACTTCCAATAAATAGAACAATTAATCAGTGGAACAACTTGCCTCCAGAAATTGTGAATGCTCCAACATTGGAAGTTTTTAAGAAGATGTTGGATAACCATTTGTCTGAAGTGGTGGAGGGTTTCCTGCCTAAGCAGGGCGTTGGACTAGAAGACCTCCAAGGTCCCTTCCAACTCTGTTATTCTATTCTATTCTATTCTATTCTATTCTATTCTATTCTATTCTATTCTATTCTATTCTATTCTATTCTATTCTATTCTATTCAAAATGTGCTTTTGGAAATGTGTTTTCTTGCCACTTTCATAAATGATTGCTTCTAATCATTTCCTATGCAGTCTTTCTCCCCTTCTGGATTTCTTTGTCTTCGTGATAAATAGGAGGCGATGGATGTTTACTCCCCTAAGCAAAATGTTTAACAATAAAGTTATATGGGTCATAGTGTTTTATGGATCTGAGATGATTTTGAAAAACAGTCTGCCTGTTTATCTTATAAGCATAGTCAGCATTCAGCTATGGAGCCAGAAGTTAGGCAAATTTTATCAGCTGAGTTCTTGGAACTTTCTGAACTTGCTTATTTGCTTGCAAACATTTTTTTTTAAAAAAAATATTTTAATCAACATAAGTGTTTAATGAACATTGCATTGTCTGAGTCATTTTAATTATACAATATATAATAATGCTAATAAATAACAAAATAATTATATTTTAAATAATAAAATAATAAAAAAATAATAAAAACTTGGTTGATACTTAGGACATTGGCAGCAACCTGTATCAACCATTAGCACTCGTCAATGGTATTTGTGACACATTTTTAAATGATCAGTTGACTGAGTTTCATGTTTAATGAATAAAAGACATAATAATAATAATAATAATAATAATAATAATAATAATAATAATAATCAGCCCTTGAAGCAATACCTAAAGGGCTACCCCTCTATTTAGAAATTCTACATTTACCGGACTTGAACATTTTGACTCTACAAAAAACCACCTTACTTGGAACAGCTTACATCCTCTGACGATACCTTAACAGTTCCTAGGTCCTTGGTTAGGACTCAAGCTGCTGAGCTATTAACCAGCCTCAATAGCTGAGCTATTAACCAGCCTTTAGTGTGAACCTCACTAAAGATTAACCAATAATAATAATAAATATTGCAACCTGGCCATTGAAACTATGGATTATGGATGAAACATGTAACAGTGATATCTATTGTCATTGGGGCACTTGGTACCCTGTCCAAGAATTTTATAAAATACATCAAGAAATTGCAGCTTCCTGCAATAACACCAGTGGAACTGCAAAAAACTGTGCTACTTGGAACATCGTACATCTTAAGCAGGTACTTGGTTGATACCTAGGACCCTGGCAGCAACCCGTATCAACCATTAGCACCAGTCAATGTTATTTGTGATGCATTTTTGAATGTTCAGTTGACTGCGTTTCATGTTTAATGAATAAAGTATATAATAATAATAATAGTAGTAGTAGTAGTATATTATTTATTTATATATACTAATGATCTTTCATTATCTGCTTATACATAGTAATAATCTTTTATCTTCTAATTTCTACTTCTGTTATCTAACCACAGGTAAAACACATCCAATGTTAAGAAGTATTCTGTTTCTTCCTTGTCCTTTATTTTTAGTGTCAATCTATCTATCTCTGCACAGTCTAATATCTTTTTGATTATATTCTCATCTCAACCAATATTGTGCCAATACAGTTCTCGCCACTGTCAACAGTTGTAATATTACGTATGTCTTCCCTTTGTTATAATATAAATAGTATACCCAACAAATATTTCTGGTTTTAAGTCTATGTGTTGCTTTATCATTTTTCCTAAACATGTGTGTATTTTCATCCAGAATCTTTTTGCCTTTGGGCATGTCCACCACATATGATAATAGAACCCGGTATCTGATTGCATTTCCAGCATTTAGTGGACAAGTGTTTGAACATCTTTGCTAATCTTGCCAGTGACAAATGCTTGCAAGACATTTCACGTTTACCCAAGACTTGCAAACTAGGCAACACCATTAGTGCTAGTGAGAGTGGGAATTTCTCCCTGTTTTTGATACAGTATTTGATAACGTGAAGTACTAATATTACTCTATAAAGCTTTAGTACGACCACACCTAGAATACTGCATGCAGTTTTGCTCATCACACTATAAAAAAGATATAGAGACTCTAGAAAGAGTGCAGAGAAGAACAACAAAGATGATTAGGGGACTGGAAGCTAAAACATACAATGAATGGTTGCAGGAACTGGGCATGGCTAGTCTAGTGAAGAGAAGGACCAGGGGAGACATGATAGCAGTCTTCCAATATTTGAGGGGTAACACAGAGAGGAAGGGGTCAAGCTATTTTCCAAAGCACCTGAAGGCCAAACAAAGAATAATAGATGGAAACTGAACAAGGAGAAATTCAACCTAGAAATAAGGATGAATTTCCGGACAGTGAGAACAATCAACCAATGGTACAGCTTGCATTCAGAAGTTGTGGGAGCTTCATCACTGGAAGCTTTCAATAAAAGACTGGATTGCCATCTGTCAAAAATGGTGTAGTGTCTGCTTGGGAGGGGAGCTGGACTAGATGAGCTACAAGGTTCCTTCCAACTCTGTTAATCTGTATCTGTACAGTGCCTACCTTAACAAGGAATAATAGATGGAAACTATTTAAGGAGAGATTCAATCTAGAAATAACGAGAAATTTTCTGACAGTGAGAACAACTAACCATTGGAACAGCTTGTCTTCAGAAGTTGTGGGAGCTTCATCACTGGAAACTTTCAAGCAGACTAGAGTGCCATCTGTTAGAAATGGTGTAGGATCTCCTGCTTGGCTGGAGGGTTGGATTAGATGACAACAAGGTCCCTTCCAAGTTCGTTAATCTGTTAATCTATTTTATCCTATTCCCTGTTGTTCTGTTCTACCCTACCCTACCTACCCTACCCTACCCTACCCTACCCTACCCTACCCTACCCTACCCTACCGTACCCTACTCTGTTATAAGGATTTTGGTTTCTGGGAGAAAAACCCATAGTCATTAGCACTGATGATGTTATCTAATTGGTATTGAAATGTTTGCAAGAAAAGAACCAAGCTCAGAAAGCACCAAGAACATCCAAGTTCAACCCTGAGCTATAGATAAGTTTGGACTATTGGCCAAATGCAGATCTTCCTCAGTCTAATAAGGAAACTTTTTTCTGTTGCAATGTTTTGGAGTTGAATTACTGAAACCTTTGCAAAACACTAACATCTGGGTCATTGTTCTCCTGTACAGCTGCAGAGATCCCAGGGAATGGATCTGAGCAATTGTACCCGAGTGACTGAATTCGTCCTTCTTGGCTTTCCACGCATTTCTGGAATGAACATCACTTTGTTTACAGTCATCCTCCTGCTCTACATTTTGTCCATCTCAGGTAATGGTTTCATCATAATCATCGTAAGAGTTGATCGTCAACTCCAGAAGCCAATGTACTTCTTCCTTAGCAACCTCTCTTTCCTCGAGATATGGTACACCACCGTTTTAGTCCCCAAAATGTTGGCCAATCTGCTGTCATCCAAGACCACCATCTGCTTCTACTGCTGCATGGCGCAATCCTATTTCCACTTTCTCTTGGGCATCACAGAATTTTACATCCTCACGGTCATGTCGTTCGACCGGTATCTGGCCATCTGCCAGCCGTTAAGATACCCCACCATCATGACTACCGGTGTTTGCTTTCAGCTCGCCTTGGCTGCGTGGTTCGGGGGCTTCTGTACCATCCTTCTCCAGACCGTGTTGGTGGTGAGACTGCCTTTCTGCCATTCCAACGTGGTCAACCATTTTTATTGTGACATTGGGCCCTTGTTGAAAATCTCCGGGGGTCATACCAATCTTATCGAAGCCCTGGGCTTCCTGATTTCGGTAGCTGTCATCTTGACGTCCCTGCTCCTGAATGTGATTTCTTACACCTTCATCATTTCCGCTATTCTCCGCATCCCGTCGGCCAGCGGAGGGCGGAAAGCTTTCTCCACTTGCGCCTCCCATCTGACGGTGCTCAGCATCTTGTATGGGGCTGTCCTTTTCATCTACCTGAGACCTTCTGCGGCACGTTCCTCATTCAACCTTAACAAGGCCGTCTCCATGCTGAACACAGTCATAGCCCCTGTGCTCAACCCTTTCATCTACACCATCAGAAACAACGACGTCAAAACGGCATTGAGGAAGTTGTTGCGATCATCGGAGGGCAAATGAACTTCCCCTCCATTGTAAATGCCTGGTTGCGATGCAAAAGATTTGAAAGGGAGGCGCCGACGGCGGGAACAGCCTAATTTTAAATGTATTTTATTTCGAAATAATGCCATTTGAAATCTGTACCTTTTTATAATGTTGGCTGATGGAGTTTGCTGAGAAAACTGTTGGATGAAGAATCCAGTAAACAGTATCAACACCACCTGGGTTTAAGATCCTTCCTTCCTTCCTTCCTTCCTTCCTTCCTTCCTTCCTTCCTTCCTTCCTTCCTTCCTTCCCTCCCTCCCTCCCTTACTTTCCTTACTTTCCTTACTTTCCTTTCAATTCCCTCCCTCCCTCCCTCCCTTTCCTCTCTCCCTCCTTCCCTCTCTCCATTTTAGGTCAATACTGACTCCTGAAAAGTGCTTGGCAAAAGCTCATTGCTTTCCTCCTAGAGATGAAAGAGAATGACTGGCCCAAGGTCACCCAGCTGATTTTGTGCCTATGACAGAACTAGAACTCACAGTCTCCTGGTCTCTAGCCTGATTCCTTTGCCACTACACCCTTCTGGCTGTCACTTTTTAGATCAGCAAATATTAGCTCATTTTCATGAGCGAACCAGAGATAGAGAAAAGCTAAATCATCCAGAGGGAAGAGTAAGAGAATCAACATCCAAGCCGAGTAAGTCTTACACTTAGGCAAGAAAAACCCAGAGTACACATAGAGACTGGGTGAAACCAGTCTTAATAGCAGCAACTGTGAGAGGGATCTTGGAGTCTTAATGGACAACCAGTTAAATATGAGCCAACAGTGTGCAGCGGCAGCCAAAAAAGCCAATGCAATCCTAAATTGCATTAACAGAGGATACAATCAAGATCAAGTGATGTACTAATACCACTCTATAAAGCCTTAGTAAGATCACACCTAGGATACTGCATCCAGTTTTGGTCACCACACTATAAAAAAGATGTTGAGAGTCTAGAAAGAGTGCAGAGAAGAGCAACCAGGATGATTGAGGCAGTGGTGAAATGTAAAATTTGTTACTACCGGTTCTGTGGGTGTGGCTTGGTGGGGAGGTTACATGACTGGGTGGGCATGGGCAACTTTTTTTTTTTACTTTTTTACTTTAAGAAGTTGCAGAAAAAACAATGCTTTTAAAAGCCTCTGACGATCAGGCAACTCAGCTGGGATTGCCAGAGGCTTTTAAAGGCATTTTTTTTCTACAACCTCTTCAGCTGAACAGGTTGTAGAAAAAATGCTTTTAAAAGCCTCTGACGATCCTAGCTGAGTCGCGCAATCATCAGAGGCTTTTTTTTTTACTTTTAAAAGCATTTTTTTCAGCCGAACAGGTTGTAGAAAAAATGCTTTTAAAAGCCTCTGACGATCCTAGCTGAGTCGCGCAATCATCAGAGGGTTTTTTTTTTTACTTTTAAAAGCATTTTTTTCAGCTGAAGAGGTTGTAGAAAAAAAAATGCCTTATGATTGCGCAGCTCAGCTGGACATGGAGGGGGCAGGGATTTTTGCTACTGCATCGGGCGATCCAGTCCGAACCGGGAGCATTTCACCCCTGATTACTGGACTGGAGATTAAAACATATGAAGAACGATTGCAGGAACTGGGCATGGTTAGTCTAGTGAAGAGAAGGACCAGGGAGACATGATACCAGTCTTCCAATATTTGAGGGGCTGCCACAGAGAGGAAGGATTCCAGCTATTTTCCAAGGCACCCAAAGGCCAGTCAAGGAACAATGGACGGAAACTGATCAAGGAGAGCCTTGATAGTACAGTGGTTTAGTGCACCCTGTCATTAACACAGCTGCCTGCAATTTCTGCTGGTTCGAATCTCTCCAAGGCTCAAGGTTGACTCAGTCTTCCATCCTTTCTAAGGTAGGTGAAATGAGGACCCAGTTTGTGGGGGCAATAAGCTGACTTTGTATAAAATATACAAAAGAATGAAGGCTATTGCTTAACGCATTGTAAGCCGCCCTGAGTCTCCGGAGAAGGGCGGCATATAAATCAATTTTTTTTTTTTAAAAAAAAAGGAGAGATTCAATCTAGAAATAAGGATAAATGTTCTGACAGTGAGAACAATTAATGGAACAGAAGTTGCCTTCAGAAGTTGTGGGAGCTTCATCACTGGAAGCTTTCAAGAAGACACTGGACTGCCATTTGTCAAAAGTGGTGTAGGGTCTGCTTGGGCAGGGGGTTGGACTAGATGACCTACAAGGTCCCTTCCAACTCTTTTAATCTGTATCTAAGTGGAGAGGCTATTTCTGGAAGTGTGAGAAATATTTCTCGGAGGGCTTAAGAAGAATTTTTGTGTTCTGAGGGGAGAAAGAAACATTGCATACCTTAACAAGAAATGAGGTTCTGTAAAAGTACAGTGAGGACATCTTGTGGTTGAAAGAAGTATAACAAGGCAATGTTATAAATAAATAAATAATAAAATGCCATCTCTGAACATGGACTTTCTATTGATACTTCTCATGGTCAATGGGTCCAGTGCAATGATGTTTTTTTAATGGAATCATCGTCAAATTTGTTGTTGTTTGGACTGAATTAAGGAACTAAAATGTCGCATTATTTAACGCAAATCTGACATACCGCAGCTAAATATAAATGAGGTCACCCTATCCATACTTAATAATAATAATAATCAGAATAGAGCTGGAAGGGACCTTGGAGGTCTTCTAGTCCAACCCCCTGCTCAAGCAGGAAACCCTATGCCATTTCAGACAGGTGGCTGTTCAGTCTTTTCTTAAAAACCTCCAGTGATGAAGCACCCACAGTGTCTGGTGGCAAGCTGTTCCACTGATTAATTGTCTTCACTGTTAGGAAGTTTCTCCTTTAATTCCAGGTTGCTTCTCTCCTTGATTAATTTGATTAGTCTCCATCCATTGCTTCTTGTCCTGTCTCCAGGTGCTTAGGCCCCCTCTTCTTTGTGGCGTCCCGTCAAATCCTGGATCTATCATGTTATCCCTGGTCCTTCTTTTCTCTAGACTGGCCATACCCTATTTATTTATTTATTTGGAAATTTATATTGCCACCTCTTTGCACATGACGACTCAAGGCAGTTTATAAGAATATTATATCTATCTATCTATCTATCTATCTATCTATCTATCTATCTATCTATCTATCTATCTATCTATCTATCTAAAGAATTGTCCTAAAGATGCGAGTTCCAGGTATAGTTATAGAAGAGGCGATAGACATCACGATCTCCGGAACGTTTAAAAGTTTTAAAAATTTTATTTTAAAACTTGTGCTAAGCTTTCGTTGGCCCCTACCGACTTCGTCAGAGTATCTTCAATGGTGATTTTATACTCTGACGAAGTCGGTAGGGGCCGACAAAAGCTTAGCACAAGTTTTAAAATAAAAAATTATAAACTTTTAAACGTTCCGGAGATCGTGATATATATATATAGGTCTTTGGTTATTCGGGTCTTCTCCCACGTAAAATTGAAGGTTTCTTGGCGACGTTTTGACGAAGTCTCATTCGTCATCTTCAGGCTGGTGTTCTCGGCTTCGTGCTTCCAGGAGAACGAAGCCGAGAACACCAGCCTGAAGATGACGAATGAGACTTCGTCAAAACGTCGCCAAGAAACCTTCAATTTTACGTGGGAGAAGACCCGAATAACCAAAGACCTACATACAAACACCCGCGAAAACCTGAGAAAACATATATATATATATATATATATATATATATATATATATATATATATATATATATATATATATATATATATATATATATATAACAATATAAAAACAGTAAAACTAATCAAAGAGAGAATAATAAATTAATAAAATACCAATATACTGTTCTGCAACTGTTCTTCATATGTTTTTGTCTCCAGGCCCTTAATCAGGGGTGGGATTCAGCCGGTTAGGATCAGTTCGGGCGAACTAGATGTTGTTGTGGCCCGTCAGCGGCCTGTGCAGTTAGTAGCTGATTCCGACAGCGAGGAGGCTGGTGTGGTGCTGCGCCAGCAGCCTGTGCAGCTGGCGCTCGAGTCAGACAATGAGGAGGCTGGAGAAGATGTGTTACCAGAGGTGGGGATTCAGCCAGGGCCTTCAGAACCTCCAGAAGCTCCCATGAGTGAAGAGGAAGAAGAGGAGGAGCCTCTTCTCAATGCATGAGCGCACAGAGGTGTTAAAAGGCAGGAGTGGCTCCTCAGGAGGAGGTCTCCTTGAGAGCAAGGCTTGGGGCTAATTGGCCACTCCCTAGCCTATTTAAGAAAGGATGATGACTGATGCAATTTGCAGGAAACAACTTCGTTCATATTCCTTCGTGTCTTGATTACAGAAACGTTTGATTCGGCTCTTGTTTCTCTCTTGTCAGTTTTCCTGCAAATTGCTTCTGGGCATTCTGCCAACCACACTAAGATTACGGTTATCTGAAATACTGTGACTCAGAATTGAGTTATTATTCTTTGGATCCTTGTCAGCTGTTAATGAAGTTAAATTAACAGCCCTTGTTCAGAAAAGACTGATTTAAACTGTACTTGTGTTCGAACAACTACTAAGAAAGCTCCTTCCGTCGGGACCTGAAGACTTGGCTGTTCAAGCAAATAGGCTGACTCTGATTCTGGGTTTTATTATTTATTATTTATTAGTTAATTTGATTTAAAATGGGATTTTGTTGTACATGTTTTTAACTTGTGTTCGCCGCCCTGAATCCTTCTGGAGAAGGGCGGCATATAAATACATGAAATAAATAAATAAATAAATAAATTAGTAGTCCTTAATTAGTAAACTAAGGTTTGTACAGACTTTGTGTGTGCTGCGTTCTTTGGGGTCCATAGCTGGGGGAGAACAGATGTTAACTTTAATCTGGTTCGCTGAACTGGTTGTTCCAAGGACTGGCTGACCTGCCCATCTCACCCATTCCCTCCCAGGAATCTCAATGCGGCTTACCTGTTTTGGACGCCAGGTAAGTGCAGGGTCCACACAGAGGCTCTGGGAGGGTGAAAAGTACCCGAAGTACTGGAAGTCCAGAAATGGGCACATTTCCAGCCTCTGAAGGGCCTCTGGTGCCCGGGGGAAGCTGTTTTCGCATTCCTGGAGGGTCCAGGAAAGCCTCCGGAGCCTGGGGAGGGTAAAAATGCACCCCTTGCCATGGTGCAGGAGGCTGAGTAGGCCACACCCCCATAACCACACCCACCCAGCAACCAGGCAGCGAATCGGTTGCTGAAATTTTTCAATCCCACCCCTGTCCTTAGTTGCTCTTATTTGAACTTTTTCCAAAGTCTCCTCATTATAGCAGAATTGGGGGTTCTGTTGTCCTCCAAAAGCTGTTGAACTCTTAGCAGCTCTAGTGCATTAAGAAGTGAATATTTAATCCACCAACATCTGGATGGCTACATGTTCCCTGTCCTGATGCTTGGTGACAAAAATGAGCTCATGTCACAATACATGTTAACCGCTTGATGGCAGCAAAAGCTTAAGAAGAGAAATTGTGGGGGAGGGGAACAGACTATCCTTTATAATTCACGCAAAACCACAGTAAGTATCAGAATTATACTTGTTTGGGCTGCATTTATTATTTTGTCTCTTGCTATCGTTCTCGGTTTCAGTAAGCTGTGGATGGGTTTCGTTTCTTGGGAGGTTGGGCTGCTGTTTCGGTTCATTGCTCTTGGTGGCGCTCTTGCACTATGCAAGACAGAACATTCAAGGTAAAACTAGACTAGAGAAAGTGACTTTTGATCATGGAAGAGGGCCGTTTTCTATTGCTAATAGAAAGAGAAGAAGAGGAACGAAAGTTACGGGGCTCTAGCTCAACCGTGGTATATGAAACTCAAGTTCCTTTCGTTTCTTCTTGCTTGCAAAGCTTTCAAACCAAAAGACTTAGAACCCAACTGTATATTATAGGTTCATGGTGGCTATTTGGAAGCATTCAGAGGACACACAAAAAATTATTTTTGACTGTTTCTTCTAAGAGTAAGGCCAGGAGCCACTAAACAGGACTCAGATACTAAAATAAGTATCTAATTGCAACCTGACCAGAAGCTGAGTTCTCCAAGAGGTTTGACTGGAATGGAATGGAATGGAATGGAATGGAATGGAATGGAATGGAATGGAATGGAATGGAAGTGAAAAGGGCCACCCGTCCTTTAAATTTATCAACAATAATGATCGGATCTCTAGGTCTAAAGCCACCTATGTAAGCAAGTCCTGTCTCAGTGGGTTGAGTTGTCCAATGTATATGATGTCGGTTAATATTATATCCAGAAGCCAAACATTCTAAGGTTACAGAAGTTCCTGGAACTGCCGTTGCTTCTTTGGGTTGAGTTAAAGTATTGGATTCCAAAGAGCCTGCTAAAAGAAAGATAAGACAAAAACAGGGAAACAAGGCATTTTGTTTTAAAGTTTAAGTTTTAAATATTTTTTAATTTTCCAGTCCAAATGTCTTTTTTTCCTATGCACCCTTGATTTTGTTTGTTTGTTTTATGTTTGTTTGTTTTATTAAATTTATATACCGCCCTACTCCCGAAGGACTCAGGGCGGTGAACAGGCACAGAATAAAATACATAAATACAAAAGTTAGAAACATAATTAAAACCAAATTAAATAATTTAGCCCAAGATAATTAAAAATCCCAATAATTTAAAACAAATTAAAATTTCAATTTAAAAATTTAAAAGAAAGGGGAAAAAATTAGGCCAGGCCGGCTTGCTGGAATAGGAGGGTCTTAAGAGCACGGCGGAAAGTGCACAGATCCGGAATCCTCTGTATCTCCGGGGGGAGCTCGTTCCAGATAATGGGTGCCCCCACAGAGAAGGCCCTCCCCCTGGGGGCCGCCAGTCGACACTGTTTGGCTGACGGCACCCGGAGGAGCCCCTCTCTATGAGAGCGTACCGGACGGTGGGAGGCTGTTTGTGGTAGTAGGCGGTCCTGTAAATAACCAGGTCCTAAGCCATGGAGCACTCTAAAGGTGGTAACCAAAACCTTGGAGCGCACCCAGAAGACCACTGGGAGCCAGTGCAGCTCGCTCAGGAGAGGTGTCACACGGGAGCGCCATGTTGCTCCCATAACCACCCGCGCAGCCACACTCTGCGCCAGTTGGAGCCTCCGAGTGCTCCTCAAGGGGAGCCCCATGTAGAGAGCGTTACAATAGTCCAGGCAGGAGGTGACGAGGGCATGAGTGACTGTGTGTAGGGAGTCCCGATCCAGAAAGGGACGCAACTGGCGAATCAGAACCTGATGAAAAATCCTCTCAGTCATGGCCCATCATTAAAAATCATATATGAATTCCAAATGAGTAGAGTAGAGTAGAGTAGAGTAGAGTAGAGTAGAGTAGAGTAGAATAGAATAGAATAGAATAGAATAGAATAGAATAGAATAGAATAGAATAGAATAGAATAGAATAGAATAGAATAGCAGAGTTGGAAGGGACATTGGAGGTCTTCTAGTCCAACTCCCTGCTTAGGCAGGAAACCCTACACCACTTTGGACAAATGGTTATCCAACATGGAGTCCTTTAAGAAGAGACTGGACAGCTAATTGTCTGAAATGGTATAGAGTCTCCTGCTTGAGCAGTGGGCTAGACTACTAGAAGACTTTCCAAGGTCTATTCTTTTGTCTTAGTGTAGGAATCCAAATAATAATAATAAAAAATCCTATGTATATAATTCTCCAGTGTATTCTTGAATAAGGACTGTCACCTTTCTGGATAAGAGGTTCCATCAACAAAGTATTATCATTGTGATTTTTCCCCAATATTTCATGGGAATCTTTCCTTCTCTGACTTAAATCCATAACTTCATGTCTAGCACTCTGGAATGACAAAGAACACGCCATCTTCTGGATGGCATTCTTCTCCAAAGATGAAACATGACCAGATCTTCTGATTGATCTCTGTAGGACTTTACTTGTCTCCTCATGGTCCTTCTTAGAATCTATTCCAGTTTGTTGAGTAGGACATTATAAAGTTTGTTGCTGAAAGCCATGTGCATGTGCTTGAGAAAATAAACTCTAACCAAAATGCTGTGGTTTGAAATAAGCAGTGGTTTCAAAATCCTACGTATCAGAAAGGAAATGTTCTTCAGCAGTCCTGCACAATTGAAACTGTCTTTGCGGCATCTCTCTGCAGAAACCATCTGTGGAATATGTAACAGAAATCTGTTTGCAGAACAGATTTAAGGTCAACTTCTTATCAGATCAGCTTCCAAATATTGGAAGACTTAAGGGGGAAAAAAGGACTTAAAAAAAAAAATTCCAACCATTCATTTCCCAGGCTAAATAATAAAACTTTTTCCCCCAAGTTTTTAATTTTTTAAATTTTTTACAAACATATCAATGCGTGAACAGTGTGGCATCTGAGTGTCTTACATTTTTAGTACAAATAAAATAATATTCATCATAGCACAGAAGAGGCTGTACTTCCTGAGAATGCTCAGGAAGATAAATCTATCTCAGCGTCTACTTCTGTCCTACTATCTCAGCACCATTGAGAGTGTCCTGACATACGGCATTCTTGCATGGTATCGGAGTAGTTCTGTAGCGGACAAAAAAGCTCTACAGAGAATCATTAAAACTTCCCAGAATATTATCAGACTCCAGCTACCAGCCCTTGGCAACATCTTCGAATCTCGCTGTTTGAGGAAGTTGCATAACATTCCCAGAGACTCTTCCTATCCTGCTGACAATCTTTTTGGACTGTTGCCTTCTGGCAGAAGATACAGAACAATTAAAACTCGGACCACACGTTTTTTGAATAGTTCTTATCCCAGAGCTATAATCGCACTCAACAATGAACTAAAGGGCCACCATCAGTGAGCTGTTGGACAGCATTACTTGGTCTGTTGTGTGGATGGTTGGGTGGTTTAAGGGTGGGGAATTTGTGGTGGGTGGGAGTGTGTTTGGGATGTGTGTGGGACCTGGTCTTTGAGTGTCAAGTAAATTTTGTTGTATGTGTATACTGTGTATACACATACAATGACAATAAAGTTTATTTATTTATTTATTTATTTATTTATTTATTTATTTATTTATTTATTTATTTATTTATATTTACTACAGTTGACAAGCTTATATAGTTCTGGTTATAGTACACATATTTTTCGTTGAATTATAATCTTTCATTATTTAGTTATTCAATATGTCAATACGTTATTTTAATGCCAATCACCATATTCTGAGTGTCATTCCTTTGACTACAAATAGAATATTAATAATCATATTTATATACATTTAACAGACTTATATGGTTCTTATAGTAATACACATTTTGATGTTAAATTATAATCATCCATTATTTAATTATTCAATATTTCAGCATATTATTTTTATGCCAATCAGCATATTGTTCAAATATTCTTAATACTACCATTGTTCAAATTCTGATTTCCCCTCTTATTATTAAAGACGTGTGTTCCATTAATCCCCCTCTCTCTAGTTTCCATCCCTTTTCTAACTTTTAATTATGCCACTATTATATTTAAAAATATCCATACGATAAGTAATGAAACTTGATGATGACTATTAGTGGCTTATCGTCATGGTATTAGCAAAGTGATATAAATCTGTGAACTAGTAGGAACTGACCACTGTTACCACTAAACATTGTGTGTGCTTCAAAAAGCTGGAGGTTTCTAAAAAGAGATTGGACAACTATTTATCTAAAATAGTATAGGGCAGTGATGGCTAACCTTTTTGCCATCGTGTGCCAAAAGCGGGGGGAGCGTGGGGGTGTCGCGTGCACGTGACTCCCCTGCTTTTGGCATGTGATGGCACGGTGGGCCCAGTAGGCCTGTTTTTTGCTCTCCCCAGGCTCCGGAGCCTTTCTAGGAGCCTGGGGAGGGCAAAAATGACCTTTCCCATCCCCCTGGATAGGCTGTTTCTGGCCTCCGGAGGGCCTCTGGGGGTTGGGGAAGGCCGTTTTCACCCTCCCCAGGCTCCTAGAAAGGCTCTGGAGCCTGGGGAGAGCAAAAAATCGGCCTTCCCCATCCCCCCGGAGGCCCTCTGGAGGCGGAACCAACTTGCTTCCTGACTTCCGGTGGGCCCAGAAGACCCGAAAGTCAGCTGGCCAGCGTGCACATGTGCACTCGAGCTGAGCTCACGTGCCCACCGATATGATGGCACGCATGCCATAGGTTCACCATCACGGGTATAGGGTTTCTTGCTTGAAGAGCGGGTTGGACTAGAAAATCTCCAAGGTCCCTTCCAACTCTCTTATTCTATTAGTCTGCTATTCTGTTCTTCTCCTTCTCCTTCTCCTTCTCCCTCTCCTTCTCCTTCTCCTTCTCCTTCTCCTTCTCCTTCTCCTCTCAGAAGGATAGGAGAGGTTGAGGGAGAAGCCTACAAGAACAGTAAGAAGGGAAAGGGAAGTTCTTCCCCTCTGCCCTAGTATTGTTAAAAGGGATTGTGTTTTCTTCTTGGAAAAGCAGTCCAGACTAGAACCATATGGAGATAGGCAGCAACCAAGAAAAGAAGGGAAATTTCTGAAATGCAAAATTATTTCCTCATCCTGGAATATGTGAGAACATGCAAATGATCAACTGATTTGGTCATTGTAAATATGTCATCCTTACAACTTGAACCCAAGGCAAATACTGATCTGATATTACAGGATGGGCTGGTTTCCTTACATTTACCCACTTCTTCTATGTTTGCCTGGTGAGTAACAACTACAGGTATTGTGCAAAATTATCCAAAACTGGTATGAGATGGAACATTCCTAATTCTGAAGAAGGAGAATCACAGCAACCAAAGATTAACTTTTTTCATTAAATGTATTTGATGATAAATATTATGTATGAAGATATTTACTGTTGTCCCTCTGAAATACATAATTTTGGTGCAGAATTAACCTCCCTGAGTCCTTCAGATGTTGCTTGGATTTCACCATTTTAATTTTGAACTATTCTAAGCAATCTATCTTTGAACTCTGGTGCTGGAGAAGACTCCTGCAAGTCCTTTGGACTGCAAGGTGATCAAACCGGTCAGTCCTAGAGGAGATCAACCCTGACTGCTCTTTTGAAGGCCAGATCCTGAAGATGAAACTCAAATACTTTGGCCACCTAATGAGAAGGAAGGACTCACTGGAGAAGAACCTAATGCTGGGAAAGATTGAGGGTAAAAGAAGAAGGGGACCACAGAGAATGAGGTGGCTGGATGGAGTCACTGAAGCAATTGGTATGAGTTTAAATGGACTCCAGAGGATGGTAGAGGACAGGAAAGTTTGGAGGAATGTTGTCCATAGGGTCGCGATGGATTGGACACAACTTCACAACTAACAACAACAACAAATGAAGATATTTACTGTTGTCCCTCTGAAATACATAATTTCAGAGCAGAATGGCAGATGGCTGTGATAAGATTAACCTCCCTGAGTCCTTCAGAATTTGCTTGAGTTTCACCATTTTAATTTTGAACTATCGTAAACAATCTATACATCTGTAACTCTTGTGAAATCCTGAATTGAGAATTCCATAATTCTCAACTGAAATGAGCTTTATCTGCTCATTGAAACTGCTACAGCCTTGTTTCCGATTCTGTGACAACAGTCATAGAAGCCTATGTAGAAATGTGGGAAGATGTCTTTTTTTCCCATATTCCAAAATCTTTTCCAATATACACTAGTCTTTTTTAATCGGGACAGCATATACCAAAGACAAATTCCTTCTGTGTCCAATCACACTTGGCCAGTAAAGAATTCTATTCTATTCTATTCTATTCTATTCTATTCTATTCTATTCTATTCTATTCTATTCTATTCTATTCTATTCTATTCTATTCTACTCTACTCTACTCTACTCTACTCTACTCTACTCTACTCTACTCTACTCTACTCTATTCATTTGGAATTAATATATGATTTTTAATGACGGGCCAAATTCAAGGGTGCATAGGAAAAAAAGACATTTGGACTGGAATATTAAAAATATTTAAAACTTAAACTTTAAAACAAAATGCTTTGTTTCCCTGTTTTTGTCTTATCTTTCTTTAGCAGGCTCTTTGGAATCCAATACTTTAACTCAACCCAAGGAAGCAATGGCAGTTCCAGGAACTTCTGTAACCTTAGAATGTTTGGCTTCTGGATATGATATTAACCGACATCATATACATTGGACAACTCAACCCACTGAGACAGGACTTGCTTACATAGGTGGCTTTAGACCTAGAGATCCGATCATTATTGTTGATAAATTTAAAGGACGGGTGGCCCTTTTCACTACTGGTTCTACAAGCAAACTGAGGATCGATGGTCTAACAGCTGAAGATACGGCTCACTATTATTGTGCGAGAGGAGCTGCCCACAATAACACAGGGCAATCTTTCCTTTGTACCAAATCCATTCTGAGACTGCAAATACTCAACAGAGTATTTCTCAACAACAGGTGGTCTCCCATTTCCCCTTCCTATTCAAGGCCTACTTCGAAGAGACTTCGCTGAACACAGTTTGAGCAATAAATCAGGCAAAAAAAAAATCTCAACTATTGGTTATGACTGAAGGATGGAGAAATTGTGTCGGTCTGTAGTCCTTTCCCTTCAACAGAACTACTATTATATTAAACACAAAATCCCCTGTTTTATGAAGAAAAGGAATATAGGAGCATCAAGGTTCCCTCAAATGAGAGTGGTGCCAAGAGGTGGAGATTTCGCCTGACGATCAGGAAGCTGTGAGTTCAATCCTAGGTAGAGGTAGATATTTCTCTCTCTCAGCACACTGGGAATATGTGTGCTAAACAAAATTGTGCATTGGCGACAGGAAGAGCATCCGTCCATTAAAACATTCTGCTATCTCCATTCAGTGGATCAGACTGCACCCTGCAAGGGATTATGGGGTTGTTAAAAAATGATGATGAAGATTTCCTCAATTAACGATCAACCTATAGTGGAACTACTTCTTCTTCTTCTTCTTCTTCTTCTTCTTCTTCTTCTTCTTCTTCTTCTTCTTCTTCTTCTTCTTCTTCTTCTTCTTCTTCTCCTCCTCCTCCTCCTCCTCCTCCTCCTCCTCCTCCTCCTCCTCCTCCTCCTCCCCATCTTCTACTCTACTCCCCATCTCCTCTTCCCTTACCCCTCCTGCTTTACCCCTCCTCTTTATCCTCCCCCTTTTTCTTCTTTCCGTTCTTCAATTCACCTTCAATTTGTGAATCAGCAGTATATAAGTTGAAATGACCAATGTGTTAAGTGAATCACATGGTAGCTAAGTGAATTTGGATTGCCCTGTTCACTTTGCTTGTTGGAAGCATGCTGGGAAAATCGCAAATACTGATTCCATGACCTGGGATGCTGCAATCATCATAAATACATGTCTGTTGCCTGAATTTTGATCATACCATGTACCCTCATGAATTCAAGAACTGGTCTTAAGCACAAAGACCAGATTTTTGTCAGAAACATCCTAAATTCACTTAGCAGTCATTTGCGTTTCGATGACAACCTGCATTTTATTCTTTGTTTTTTTTAAAAAGCTTTCATTTAGTTTACATCAGTGGTGGGTTGCTCCCGGTTCGGTCCGGTTCGGCCGAGCCAGTAGCGGTGACGATATGACATCACCGAACCGGTTCTCCCCCCCCCACGTTATTCTTACCTTTTATTTGGTCCCATCCCCAATCTATTGCTGCCTCCTGAGTCCCAGCTGATGACTAGAGGGAAAAAAACTGTTTAAACTCTTGCTGCGGGGCTTCAAAGAGCCGTCCTACAGCTGATCAGTGTTAAAAGCAAACAAATGAGTCGGGTTGTAAGTGCGAGGATTGGTCGTAAGTGCGAGGACCTTCCAGAAATGACTCTGACCAGCTAGCCACGCCCACCTAATCACATGACCTCCAAGCCACACCCACAAAATAACCCACGCCCACAGAACCGGTAGTAAAAAAATTTAGAACCCACCCCTGGTATACATATATCCACATCTAAGTATATAGATAGAAGGCTGAACCAGATGAGAACTGGGGGAAGCGTGGAATATTATAAGTGATAGAAGAAAATTATAACAATTAACATCATGAAGTTCTTGTTTCTGCACTAATATGAGAAAAAATTGCCATATAAGTAGAGGGATAGATATAAAATTCAAATGAGAGGAGGAAGAACATTTCTGAAATGCAAACTAATTTGCATGTCATGGATTATATACGAATTAGCTGTCAAACTTTCCAATTGTTCAAATAGAGGACCTTACATCCCGGAATTCAAAGGAAAGATCCATCTGACATTATGAGATACTTCAATTATATCTGCTTTGCCATTTTGCTGTTTTTGGATGGTGAGTAACCATGTTTTGTTTCATCAGTTCAATATATTTCCCAATAAATGTTATGATTCTTTTGTAATGAAATACAAATTGGAACTAAAATACAGCAAAGGTCTTGTCTCATCTCCAGTGTGTAGTTCTTAAAAAAAAAAAAAATTAAAAAAACCCACCAATTTTTCCCACTTCTTCTTTTTCCATGATTTAAATATCTTTCCCCACATAGATCTAAGTATCTATGCTAAGTAAATTTAACGCAGAAAAGTATGATTAATAGTGTTGTCCAACCTTGGCAACTTCTACCTGTATAGGCTTCCACTCCCAGAATTCTCAGCCTTACTTTCTGGTGACTTCTGGGGCTTGAAATCCCCACATCTGGAAGATTGCTAAGGTTTGGAAATAGTTGTTCTTGAGATTTTTCATATTGCATTGAATCTGAGAGCGAGATGGAAAACATGGACAGAATATGAATTCAGAAAGAAAGTGATGGGGTGTAATCTTTCTGCATTTGTAATCTTTTAATGTCCTTATGTGGTATAGGGTTTCCTGCCTAAGCAGGGGGTTGGACTAGAAGACCTCCAAGGTCCCTTCCAACTCTATTATTCTAAGCCATTGTAAGACATTCTAAGCTTGGGTGGGGATTGGACTAGATAGCCTACAAAGTCCCTTCTAACTCTGTAATCTGTTAACCTGTTTTATGTCGTTCTTTATTAACAGGTGTGTCTGCCACTATTACTTTGACCCAGCCTCCTGAAGCATTGGTACTTCCAGGAAGATCCATTACTCTGACTTGCACAGTGTCAGGATATAATATCAACAACCACCATCTTAGCTGGGTTCGTCAATCTAATGGCACAGAGCTTGTCTTTATCACATCCTTCAGGACTGGATATACCACATACACCGCCGATGAATTTAAGGGCCGTGTTACCCCTTCCACCAGCGGTTCGACAGCACAGCTAAAGATAGATGCTCTAAAAGTAGAAGATACTGCCATCTACTACTGCGCAAGATACACAATGACTTAATTTGGAAGTGTTGCTGCTCAATATCTTGTAGGAGGGCCCAACATATCTTCTTGATGGCATTTCCTCCCCCCTTTCCATGGTTACTTTCATTTCCTCATTTGAAGAGAGTTGGAGTCAATCACATGCTTTTTAGATTTCCTTCTTTTCACATCTGGGTACAAAAAGAAACAGATATTTTTGTCACACTTCATCAGCCATGCTGAGCTGAAAACCCAATGGTTGACTTCCTTATATCCTACCAGGTCAAAAATGGTTTTGGAGCTTCCACGATACTGATAAGAAAATGGTGGGAACCAGCGATGGGATTCAATTTTTTTTTTTACTACCGGTTCTGTGGGCATGGCTTGGTGGGCGTGGCTTGGCTTGGTGGGAATGATACTGGAAGGGGAAGGATACTGCAAAATCCCCATTTCCTCCCCATTCCAGGGGGAAGGATACTGCAAAATCCCCATCCCACTCACCCGCTTTTCAGCTCCATTCTCCTGTGCAGGGCAACAAAAGAAGACCCAGACGATTCAGCTGGGAGGGTGGGGCCAGGTAGAGGTGGATTTTGCCTGTTCTCCAAACTACTCAAAATTTCCGCTACCGGTTCACCAGAACCGGTCAGAACCAGTTGAATACCACCTCTGGTGGGAACTCCTTTTGAGTGTTTTGTTGTGACTGGCAGGAAGGCCAAAGCTTGACTCCTCTTTGATTTGATCATGTGATCTCCCATTGAGTTCCATTACCTCCTGCAAGTTGCAATGGGATGAATATCAAAACGGTACCAATAGAGGAGAATATATGTAGCTCAGAATATATTGAACCGCAGAGTCCTTGGTGCTGTTTGGGTTTGGGCTTGCAGACATTTCATTATCCAACAAGGTAACATTTTTAGGGATAGGATTTTGAAGAACTAAAGATCGTTGGTTAGTTGTGGAATAAACAGTTCCCAGTTCTACATTCCCCTAATAAAAGAATAATGCCTCTTTCCCCCATTGTAAATCCAGGATAAGGAACTGCAACAGTTGTGGGTTCCTCCCAGTTCGGCCCAATTCGGCCGAGCTGGTAGCAATGACAATATGACATTACCGAACCGGTTCTCTTTGTTCGGGAGCTGGGCCCTCCCGCCCATCCCCCCGCGTTATTCTTACCTTTTATTTGGCACCGCCCCCCAATCTATTTGCTGCCTCCCGAGTCCCAGCTGATCGGCTAGAAGGAAAAAAACTGTTTAAACTCTTGCCATGGGACTTCAAAGGGCCGCACTACAGCTGATCAGTGTGGTGGTGGACCAATGCGCTCAAAAAACGAATAGGTAGACCGGTGCCTCCCAAAACAAATAGGTAGACCGGAATGCCCCAAGAACAAATGAGTAGACCGGTACAGCTCTGCAAGCAGTTAAAAGCCTGGTAGACCAGTATCTCTGCTAAATCCTAAAGAATTGTCACATGACCATCAAACCATGCCCACAAAATAAACCACGCCCACAGAACCGGTAGTAAAAAAAATTTAGAACCCAGCCCTGAACTGCAAGGCAGAAAAAGTAGGAGAAACCTTAGGCAGATAAACATTAAAAAATCCACGAACTGCTGCAAGCATGCATCTATGAAGCAACTCATTGTCATAAGCAAGATATTTGTGTTTGCTATCACCCAGTTTCCTGCAGCATTCATACAGCCGTATACATTGATACCAAATAGATGACGGGTCCTTGGCACTCCCTGAGCTTGCTTGTTTTCTTGCAGACATTTCATTACCCAAACTAGGTAACATCATCAGTTTTAATCCAAATAGATGAGACGCCACTGTTCTATATTACAGCAGACAGAGGACAAAAGAATGGAGTTCTACTTAGGACAAAGAGTTGAGGGAATGCAAGAGATGTCAAGAGTCATGCACCATTAGGATCTCATCTTCATTTTTGTTATTGCTTTCCACAGAGCTGTTTTGAAGTCACTGTTCCGGATTGTGTAAATGAAAGGGTTTAACGTGGGTATGAAACTTGCGTGGAAAAGAGACAATATTTTGTTAAGTTGGCCATAACCATGAGTTGAAGGCCTCAAGTACATAAACATAAGCACCATATAGAAAATGCTTACAACGGTAAGATGGGAGGCACAGGTGAAAAAGGCTTTGGAGCGCCCAGTGGCAGAAGGGATCTGAATTATAGTGAATATAATGCACACATATGAAATCAGGGAAAATCCAAAGGAACCCCACATGATAGCAGCTCCATATATGAGTCCTACAAATTCAATTACAGTTGTGTCACCACAAGCCAACTGTAAAACTGGACCAACGTCACAAAAGAAATGATCGATGAGATTGCGCCCACAGTAGGGGTACGTCCACACCACAACCGACTGAGGAAATACGAGTCCAAACCCACCAATCCATGCCAGCAAAGAGAGTTTGAGACAGAGTCCACTAGTCATAATGGTTTGATATTGCAAAGGTTTGCAGATGGCCACGTAGCGGTCAAACGACATGACCGTGAGGGTGATGAACTCCACAGCTCCCATTGTGAAGACCATGAAACCTTGGGCCATGCAACACGCAAAGCAGATGGTGTTTTTGCCAGAGAAGCTATTGACCAACATCTTTGGGATCTCTGATGTTGTGGAAGAAATCTCAGCCAGGGAGAAGTTGAGGAGGAAGAAATACATTGGAGTATGGAGCTTAGGTTCCATGGAAACCACAATGATGATTAAGAAATGTCCTATAAGTGACAGAAGGTACATCAAAAGTAGGGGAATATAAAGTCCCAGGTCCACTTCATGTAATTCCGAAAATCCCAGAAGAACAAATTCAGTAATAAATGTAGCATTTGACATCTTGTTCTTCCCTAAAACAATGACAGTAATTTATAGAAACATGATTCCTTGATGGTCAGAGAAGGAAGTAGCTATAAAGAATAGAATAGAATAGAATAGAATAGAATAGAATAGAATAGAATAGGATAGGATAGGATAGGATAGGATAGGATAGGATAGGATAGGATAGGATAGGATAGGATAGGATAGGATAGGATAGGATAGGGATAGGGATAGGGATAGGGATAGGGATAGGGATAGGGATAGGGTGGGGTGGGGTGGGGTGGGGTGGGGTGGGGTGGGATGGAGAGAAGAGGAGAGGAGAGGAGAGGAGAGGAGAGGAGAGGAGAGAAGAGAAGAGAAGAGAAGAGAAGAGAAGAGAAGAGAAGAGAAGAGAAGAGAAGAGAAGAGAAGAGAAATATTTATTGGCCTTGTGATTGGACACACAAGGAATTTGTCTCCAGTGCATAACCTCCCACTGTACAGACAGTATAAGTAACAAGCGATAAATCATTATCATAATCTTCATAAAGTACATTCCTTGTAAATCATAAGATACAACACTCAGTGATAGGATAGGATACTAAATAATCAATCAACATAAATCATACTAGGTTACTAAATAAAACAAATAATATAAAGCATAAGATACAAACAACAAAGTTATAGTCATAAGAAGTTATGGAAATAGGCAATAGAAAAGATGAGAAGAATAATAGTAGTACAGCCCTACTAGGTAGTTTCTCAGTGTTGTGGGAACTAACTTCGTCTAGCAGAGTGATGGCATGGGGGAAAAACTGTCCTGGTGTCTTGCTGTTGATGATATTTATAGCATCTTCTTGAGGGTAGAAGTTGAAACAATTTAGGTCCAGGATGTGAGGGTTATGTAGATATTTTCAAAGCCCTCTTTGTGGCTCGTGCAGTATACAGATCCTCAATGGAAGGCGGGCCGGTAGCAATTGTTTTTTTTTCTACAGTTCTAACTATCCCTTGAAGTCTGTATCTTGTCTTGTTTGGTTGCAGTGTCAAACCAGACAGTTACAGAGGTGCAAATGACAGTAATGATCATTCCTTGTTAGCATTGAGTAATATAGTCATGAGGGATTGAAGCAGAATTTGCACAGGTTTGAATGGAATGGTTGGACTGAATTACTTTGCATAACATTCTGCATTGTTGAAGTTCCTCTCCCTGTTCCAACTCGTGCATGTTTCATTAACTGGCTGACTTTTGATAATGTCCTTCATTCTGAGATAGCATGTACCCTACTGAATTTGAGAACTAGAGAGAACTGAACTGAATTTGAGAACTAGGGAGGAGGAGGAGGAGGAGGAGGAGGAGGAGGAGGAGGAGGAGGAGGAGGAGGAGGAGGAGGAGGAGGAGGAGGAGGAGGAAAACAATAACAACTCCCTGCTCAGGTTTTCATACAGACCTATTACCATTCAGTTTTTCTCTAAATCCTATGGAAATGATTTCATCTAAATTGTATGGATAGTGATAAAGGAAATTTTATAGGATATTGATAAGGAATAACTGGTGAAAATCATTGGCAGGTTTCATAAGGACTAAATCATTGCTTCCTCCATCCATAGTAAACAAACTCGCTAACTCATTAATATTTTCACGTGTCTCTATTTGAGTATGTAGTTTAAGTTGAACATTATTCAGTTTAATGTTTCAAGGTTTATAACCCAGGCCTTTAAACATTAAGGATAGCTAAAATCCAGCAGTACAGAAGAGCACTTTGAAGGAAGGGTTATAGAAAGAAGAAGAAATGCTTTGAGAGATAGACACAGAGAGAGCACACACAGAGAGACACAGAGAGAGAAAGAGACAGAGACACACACACACACACACACACACACACACACACACAGAGAGAGAGAGAGAGAGAGAGAGAGAGAGAGAGAGAGAGAGAGAGAGAGAGAGAGAAAGAGAGACACAGAGAGAGACACACACAGAGAGAGGCAGAGAGAGAGAAACAGAACAGACAGAGAGACAGAGAAAGACAGACAGAGACAGAGAGAGACAAAGAGAGAGAGAGAGAGACAGAGACAGAGACAGAGAGAGGCAGAGAGAGACACACACAGAGAGAGAGATAGACAAAGACAGACAGAGAGGCAGACAGAGAGAGTTAGAGAGACAAAGAGAGAGAGTGAAAGAAACAGAGAAGAGATAGACAGAGAGAGAGAATGAGAGACAGAGAAAGACACACAGAGAGAGACAGAGAGACAAAGAGAGAGACACACACACACACACAGAGAGAAACAAAGACAGAGAGACAATGAGAGACAGAGACAGAGAGAAAGAGAGAGACACACACACACACACACACACACACACACACACAGAGAGAGAGAGAGAGAGAGAGAGAGAGAGAGAGAGAGACAGAGACAGAGACAGAGACAGAGAGAGAGACAGAGACAGAGACACACACAGAGAGAAGGTCTTGGATTTATCTCCTATAATCTGCAGTAGGATTGCTGAAATGGTCTACTCAAATCCTCAAAGCAACTGCTGCTTGTTGTTGCTTGATGTCCAACAAAACTGAGTTGGCCATCCCCTCTTCTACATGACACAAATGTAGGTAGCTACCAAGAAATGGAGGCTCATTCTCCTCCTTTTAGGTGTAACCCTCCCATCCTGTAAGATGAAAATCTGTCTTCTTCTGAATATGGAGATGACAATCTGAGGACCACAGGTCTATAGCTTGAAACCCAGTTTGTTGAAAACAGCTACATTCACTTTCTCAAACTCAAGTCATATAATGATAGTATTATTTAAAAGTAGGGAGAACAGAAAGGCATGGATAAAGAACTTAACTAAACTAAACCCCAATTTAATCAGATTGATTTTATTAACGTTCCAACAATTCCATACTATAATATAAAACCCTAAGCAACTCAAAAACATCAGAGTGCTCCTGCATTAAAAAATAATCTATTTTCACATCAGTGTTTCCTCGAAAATAAGACCGGGTCTTATATTAATTTTTGCTCCAAAAGGCGCATTAGGGCTTATTTTCTGGTTAGAAAATTTCTTATTTTGGGGAAAATACGGTACTAAATGTATCCATCTGGCTGACAATCTTAACTGGGACTTATTTTGGGGGTAGGGCTTATATTACAAGCATCCTGAAAAATCATGGTAGGACTTATTTTCCGGTTGGGTCTTATTTTCAGGGAAACTGGATAGAATACATCATTGGCAAGAGACAAAATTAAAGCATTATTCCCACATCAAATATATAGAAGAAATGTTTTTTTCCCACAAAAATACCTGAACATAAAGGGGATTTCTTTCACTAATCCAGCATTAAAAATATTACCCAGGTTCCATGCCAAACAAATTTCACAACAAAACCAAACAGCATACCTTCTTACCAGCACCCACACCGATTCTGAGATAGTATTCAGAAAGTCTAATATGGATATAATGGTAGGTTTTGTTCATTGAGTTTGGGAAAGATGTTATTTTTCTCCTGACTTTCTTGGACATACCTCAAGGACTTCTTAGAAGGCCTCAAAGGGTTACATGGATCTACCCATGCCAATTAAAGAAAGCTAATTAATCTTGAGAGGAATCATGTCTATGTCTGTCACACTCTGTATCATTTCTCTTTCTGTGCTTAGATACACTCTCACATACACAAACACAAACACACACAATACTGTCCGTACTACTTCTACCTATGTCTCTGCCAGTGGTGAAATTCTCTGCGATTTGCCATCAGTTCGCTGCCTGCGCATGTGCAGTGGGTGCCAAACGCTCACTGCAGGCACGCATGCACAGTGCATGCCAAATGCTCGCTGCATGTGTGCGCAGGCGCAGTGCGAGCCAAATGCACACTATGTGCGTGCATATCTGCAGTGTGCACCAAATGCAAGTGTGCTCCACAGTGGCACAGTGCATGCCAAATGCTCGCTGCATGTGTGTGCAGGCGCAGTGTAAACCAAACGCAAAGTGTGCGTGCATATGTGCAGTGCACACCAAACACACGCTGCGCATGCATGCATGCACAGTGTATGCCAAATGCTCGCTGCATGTGTGCGCATGTGCAGTGCAGGCCAAATGCACACTGTGTGCGTGCATATCTGCAGTGTGCACCAAATGCAAGTGTGCTCCACAGTGGCACAGTGCATGCCAAATGCTTGCTGCGTGTGTGCGCATGCGCATTGCGGGCCAAATGCACACTGTGTGTGTACACATGCGCAGTATGGTCCACAGTGGCACAGTGCATGCCAAATGCTTGCTGCGTGTGTGCACATGCACATTGCGGACCAAATGCACACTGTGTGCATACACATGCACAGAGTGCACCAAACGCACACCGTGTGCATGCACATGCACAGTGTGCTCCACAGTTGCACAGTGCATGCCAAATGTGCGGTTCACACGGAAAAAGGACACCTAACAAGGTAAGTAGAACAGTGAGTGGGGGAACAGCTGGGCCACGCTATTTATATTCACTAGAAAGTAGGATATAAATCGCGCAGCACAGCTGATCATTGGAAATACCGGTTTGGACCAACTGGTAACTTTTTTTTACTACCGGTTCACCGAACCGATAGATTTTATCACTACCGGTACACCCGAACCGGTATGAACCGGTAGGATTTCACCACTGGTCTCTGCAAGTTCTGTGTTCCGGTTCTACCTATAAAGGTAGATGTAACAAAATGAAATTCAATTCTTACACTTAGGCAAGAAAAATCCTTAAAAATGCCACTTTTCTTGCTATTATTGTTTTCAGCATGAGTCTGACACTTAAACTCCAAAAGCTTTCTATAGATAAGCACTGACTTTTGTGGGCAGGCTGGGAGTAAGGCGGAGTACCAACTATAATTTGCATTCTTCCTATTCATCAACAGATTGGCACTTACAATTCCTTCATTTGATTGCAGCAAAAATAAAATGTAGCCATATCTTTAGACCTGGATTTAGGTTCACAATAACCCAAAGGCATATTACACTGGGATATGTACATCGGTATCAGAATCAACATATTCTTGAATTAAATGAATGGTCAGTCCTTTTTGGGAGCAAGGATGTCCATTCGTTTCAAGGCATCTTTGAAGACTTCCTTCACTTTCTCATTCCGGAGGGTATATATGAATGGATTCAGCAAAGGGGTCACCACAGTGTGAAGCAGGGCCACCCCTTTGTAGAAGCCAGAGGAATGGATTTTCTCTGGTAGAAGGTACATGAAAATGGAACATCCATAGAAAATCAAGGCCAAAGTAATGTGAGCACCGCAGGTTGAAAACGCTTTTTGTCGGCCAGCTGAAGATGGAATGCGTAGGATGGTGGTAATGATATATATGTAAGACAACGAGGTTAGGAAAAGTGAAGACAGGACAACCAGAACCGTTGATATGTAGCTCAACCATTCCAGTGTGGTTGTGTCCTTACAGGCCAGTCTCAGCACAGGGAGGATATCACAGTAGAAATGGTTAATAACATTGGGGCCACAAAATGGCAGCAGATAAAGGGGGATTGCTGAGAAAAGGACCGAGAAGAAGGCTCCTATCCAAGAGCAAGCAGCAAGCTGGAAGGTGAACCAACCACTCATGATGACAGAATATCTCAAGGGGTTACAGATGGCCACGTAGCGATCAAAGGCCATGATAGCTACCAGAATGTAGTCTGAAGTTCCCAAGAAAAAATAGAAATATATCTGGATCATGCAACCTGTAAAGGAAATAACTTTTCGCTCTGTGATTATATTGAACATCATTTGGGGAATGATAACAGTGGTGAAGCAGAGTCCGGAGAATGAAAGGTTGCCCAGAAGCCAATACATGGGGGTGTGGAGTCGATAGTCTTTCCACACAGAGAAGATAATTAGAACATTCCCACTTATTATTACTATGTAGATCACTGCTAGGACCAGGAACACAGGAACCTTGCATTTCTGGATACCAGGAAAACCTATAAAAATGATTTCTTTCACCATGCTGTAATTTTCAGACCTCATACTTCCTTTTATTATTTGTAGTCTGCTGGAATTTAAAAAAAAAAAAGTTAAATTAATTTGGCGTCGCTTTGTTCAAAATCAAGAATAACAAGGACATTATTTTTCAGAGCAGGTAATTTGTCTTCGCTGGATTCAGTTATATCATGAGTCAAAACATTGAAAAATCACATTTCCTCATTAAATGATGTATTTATTTATTTATTTATTTATTTATTTATTTATTTATTTATTTATTTGATTTATATGCCGCCCTTCTCCGGAGACTCAGGGCGGCTTACAATGCATTAAGCAATAGCCTTCATACTTTTGTATATTTATACAAAGTCAGCTTATTGCCCCCACAAACTGGGTCCTCAATTTACCCACCTTAAAAAGGATGGAAGGCGGAGTCGACCTTGAGCCTGGGAAGAATTGAACTCGCAGTAATTGCAGGCAGCTGGATGTTAAATGCTGCCTTTAGGAGGCATTAGCCTCCTACGCCACTCAGGCTCCTTTGTTTGTTTATTTGTTTGTTTGTTTGTTTATTTATTTATTTAATTTGTCACATTTCTATGCTGCCCAACTCCCTGGGGACTCTGGGCGGCTTACAACAAAAAATAATGGGAACAATATACCATAAAAGTTGTTTTAAAAAAACATTAAAAACCCATACGCTCCATTCATGGCCGGATCTCGCAAGATTGCAGCAGCGAGATCAACGGCCCCAGGTCTGCTGCAAAAGCCAAGCCGTCACCGCTTTCCAGAAGGCCAATAGGGTGGGGGCAGTGTGGACCTAGGAGGTAATTGGTTCCAGAGAGCTGGGGCAGCCACAGAGAAGGGCCTCCCCGCGGGCCCGCCAGCCGACATTGTTTAGCTGACAGGACCCGGAGGAGACCAACTCTGTGGGATCCTACCGGTCGTTGGGAGCAAAGGTACTACACAATGACAAGCAGATGATCTCATGTTCATGATGAGTCTAAGCATGCACTATTTAATATTTTCAATAAAAGAATACCAATGTTGTAATAATTTTAGGAATCAATATATAACAGAATCGATATATAACAGAACAACAGAATTGGAAGTGACCTTGGAGGTCAATCGATTAATCAACCAACCAATCAATCAATCAATCAGTCAATCAGAATAGAGCTGGAAGGGACTTGGAGGTCTTCTAACCCAACTCCATGCTCTGGCAGGAAACTCTATATCATTTCAGTCAAATGATTGCCCAGTCTCTTCTTAAAATCCTCCAATATTGGAGCACCCACAACTTCTGGAGGCAAGCAGTTCCACTGATTAATTGTTTTGTCAGGAAATTTCTCCTTATTTCTAGTTTGCTTCTTTCTTTGATTAGTTTCCATCTATTGCTTCTTCTATTGCCTTCAAATACTTTGGACAATAGCTTGACTCCCTCTTCTTTATGGCAGCCTCTCAAATATTGGAAGACTGCTATCACGTCACCCCTAGTCCCTCTTTTCATTAAACTAGATATATCCAATTCCAACAACTGTTCTTTATATGTTTTAGCCTCCAGTCCCCTAATCATCTTGGTTGCTCTTCTCTGTACTCTTTCTAGAGTCTCAACATATTTTTTTTTTACATCATCGCAATATAAGTACTTACACTGCACTTTTAGACTTGGGATGAATTTTATATGTCACAAATCAGATTTATCAATTCAGAGGACGATAACAGAGAACAAGGCTGGACTTCCATCTTAATACGTTTTTTAGTGGTGTGATTTATTTTCCTGATATATGATTTGATTGCTAGTTCCTTCCTCTTTTCCTCTCCTCCTTTTCTTGTTTAACCATTTTTTTCTTATAGAAAGAATATTAATTGAGGGATCCTTGGTGCTCTCTGAACTTGCTTGTTATTGTTTTTTTTCAAACATTTCATTACCCAAACTAGGTAACCTCATCAGACTGAATTAAAAACAAGCAAGCGTAGAGAGCATCAAGGACTCCTTATTTCAACTATTTGAGCTACAAATATTCTCCTTTGTTGGTAGAATATTAAATATTCTTTCAAGTATATAAACATTCATCTAATGGTAAGTTTTAGTGAGTTCTCCTTTTCCAGAAATTGGAAGCTACAGATGTACTGGAGCAGAAGTGGGTTTCAGCAGGTCCTGACCAGTTCTGGAGAACCGGTAGTGGAAATTTTGAGTAGTTCGGAGACCGGTAAATTCCAATTCTGACTGGTCCTGCCCCCATCTATTCTCTGCCTCCCGAGTCCCAGGTGATCGGGAGGAAATCAGGATTTTGCAGTAACCTTCCCCGCCACATCCACCAAGCCACACCCACAGAGCCCGTAGTAAAAATTTTTGAAATCCACCACTGTACTGGAGAATGTGGAAAATAAGAAAAAAAAATAATGTGAAAATCTTTGAATGTAGATGAATTCAACTGAGAGACACTCTAAGTGTCAGACTGCGATGCTATCTCAAAATTAAATGAATTTCCAAACTGCCAATCTTTAAGGAAATCTTTCTTTAATTGAGCACAGCCACCGGATCGTGACTCCACGCAGACAAGACTGACCTTTTGCCTCCCAATCCCTCCCTTTCTGATCCCCAAATCTCTGCTTCTCATTGGCTGTTTTCCAAGTCATTCTTCAGACTTCTTTTTCTCCTCATTTCCCAGGAATGTGCCCCCTCCCCTCATTTCCACGACAACTGGACTTCAAAGGGATTTAGCAGGCAAAAGTTTCAGCATTTATCTCTCGCTCTCCTCTGCTCTCTATGCCAGCGTTGAAACGCTGACACTAAGACTTATAAATTTATACAACTTTAATATGAGATATACTCCTATACATCCATTACCATCTATACATAATAAAACTTGGCACTATTGTTAGGAAAAAAACCCCACAAGTGATTAATCTCTTTTCTTTTTCTTTTTGAAAGCTTTACAACGTAGCCTTTCATTTGGCCATGACATACCTACAAAACCCTGAAAGATCATCTATGGAATAATTTCCACAGTGATTAGTTGCTGAAGGTGATGAAGAAACCAAGTAGACTACAGAAGATTAATCAGACTGATAAAAACAAAGGATTATGACATTCTTTCAGAGTGTGATTCAATAATGAATCTATGTGATAATGACTTAAAAAAAATAATAATACTGGCAACAATGAATTATTACAAGATCCCAAACTGAGCCAAAGATTATCATATGGGAATGGAAGTCAACGAATCTGTTAGGGAACTTTTTGGAGGTGATCTGGGGAACTTGGTTGATGGTGAGCCAAGTCTATGGAAGGACCTAAAAGAAATCTTGAAGAAATATAGACCTCATCACCAGTAGGGCTACCTGAAGAAGATCCTAGATCCTAAGAACAAGAGTGTATCCCTCTCTATTCCACATGGAAAAGACAATCACCAATGCTTGGACTTTGTTTTGCTACTTACAATGTGTTCAAATCCTTTGCAAAGTCAATGCCTTGGTGGCTCAGTGATTAGAATGCAGTATTGCAGACTAATTCTGCCCACTGCCAGCAGTTCGATCCAGTTGATTCAGCCTTCCATCCTTCTGAGGTCAGTAAAATGATGAGCGAGATTGTTGGGGGAAAGAGGCTGAATCTGTAAACCGTTTAGAGAGTGTCGTAAAGCACTGTGAAGCGGTATATAAATCCAAGAGCTACTGCTATTAATCTACCTCAATAGTGTCATCTTAACTCTGGTTGCTCTCATCCAAATTACACTAGGAGAAGGAAGGGAGGAAGAAAAAAAAATCTCTTCAAAACTCTTTCAGTCACAAGGTTCATGTTATTTTTCAGACACTAAATTAAATTGCACGGAAGGCAGTGATCTGTGAAAAACAATGAGAGCTGTTCAGTCTTCCTTGACACATCTTAATTAAAAATAGATAGAAAAGAAAAATTTTCCTTTTCCTCTCTTGAAGTCAGACTGAGAAAAGGATCATTCATTCACCTTCTTGTACTTTACTTAAGTTTCAATGCTGTTGTAATTTTGGACGGTGGTTAAATAAATAGTTGTAAGCTGAGGACTATCTGTAACTTGAAAAGGAATCCCAATATATGCTTGATAAAACCTGAAAAGAAATCTACATTTATATTAACTCTTCATGGAGTCATTGCCTGTTCCAGATTTCTATATCCTACATCCAGAAATTTTGAGGGCTACTCCATGCATAATCAAAAGCCAACAGCTGATATCAGACTGCTCAAAATAAGAGGAAGAAAGAAATTTGCTTTGAGCAAGTGGGTGAAGAAGGAGGAGCAGGAGGAGGGGAAGGAAGATATTCCAATTTATCTCTATTCACTGTGTAAAAGGAATAACTCAGTGTTGAGGGTAGAGGTTGTTTGAGGAATCAAGAATATTTATGACTCTGCTGATGCAGATTCTCCCCCATGTTTCTCTAAAGTCCAGTTCTGCAGCTGATGGAACATCAAAAATTTGAATTAGATTGGGTGGAACTTTCCTGGCTTAAAGGTAAAGGTAGAAGTTCCCCTCGCACATATGTGCTAGTTGTTCCCGACTTTAAGAGACAGTGCTCATCTCCATTTCAAAGCCAAAAAGACATCACTGTCTGAAGACGTCTCCATGGTTATGTGGCTGGCATGAATAAACGCCAAAAGCACACAGAATGCTGTTACCTTCCCACCAAAGGTGGTCCCTATTTTTCTACTTCCATTGTTTACCTGCTTTCGAACTGCTAGGTTGGCAGAAGCTGGGACAGGTAACAGGAGCTCACCCCATTATGTAGCACTAGGGGTTCGAACTACCGAACAGCCGACCTTTCGATCGCCAAGCTTAGTGTCTTAGCTACTGAGCCACCGCGTTCCTTCCTAAAATATTAATTACATACAATACATAAGCTGAACTAAGAACAAAGTTATTTGAGTTTCCACATTTCTTAAAACATCAAGCTTCCCAATTTATTTTTACTAAAACATTTTTTTTTGCTTTAATTTTTATATTTAGTGCTGGTCCATTCAGGTTTCCCCCCATGGAAAGATCTATACTTGAATAAATCTTTAAGCTGCTAGAATCAGAAATCTTCAAGACCAACCCCTACTAAAGTCAGGAGCCTTAAAGCATCCCAGGCAAATGGTTTTCCAGTCTATTTTTGAAAACTTCCAGTGATGGAGTACCCAAAACTCCAAATGGCACAGTATTCCATTGAGCAATTGTTCTCAATGTCTGATCCCTTAAAGAAGGAGAAGATTTGAACCAAATAGAATGGTGAAGTATACTCATTCCTCACTGAAGCTCTGTTAAGGCGTCTTAGCTTCTCTATACTAAATAGAAAAAGTCATTGAACATACAGTCCTCTTTGATATTCAGCTTTGAATTCTTAGGGCATTGTTAATCTTTTAAAAGTTCTCCCGCACTATAAGCTCAACAGAGCTTTGCACATTTCTTTCATTAAATCATAGCACCACTCTCCTCCATAACAATGTGAGCATGGATGAGAAAAATGCTTCAACATACATAAAATATTTTGAGCCATCTGTCTGTCTGTCTGTCTGTCTGCCTGTCTGCCTGCCTGCCTGCCAGTCTGCCTGCCTATCTATCTATCTACCTACCTATCTACCTATCTACCTATCTATCTATCCATCCATCCACCCGTCTATCCATCTCTCTCTCTATCTCTTTCTTTCCATCCATCCATCCATCCATCCATCCTTGTTTCCCTGAAAAGAAGACACGATCATATATCAAATTTTGCTCCAAAGGGAGCATTAGGGTTGATTTTCCACTTAGGTCTTATTTTTGGGGAATCAAGGTACTAAATGCATCTGTCTGGCTGACAATCTTAACTGGGGCTAATTTTGGGGGGTAGGGCTTATATTATGAGCAACCTGAAAAATCATGCTAAGGCTTATTTTCCAGTTGGGTCTTATTTTTGGAGAAACTGTCTTTCTCCCCCTCTCCATCCCTCCCTGTCTCCCTCCCTCCCTCCCTCTCATCTATCTATCTATCTATCTATCTATCTATCTATCTATCTATCTTTTATCTGTCTATCATCAATCTATCTCTATCATCTATCAATCTATCATCTATCCTTGGTGGCGCAGCAGACTAAGTGCTGTTAAGTAACACCAGCTGCCTGCAATTACTGCAAGTTCAAATCTCACCAGGCTCAAGGTTGACTCAGCCTTCCATCCTTTCGAGGTAGGTAAACTGAGGACCCGGTTTGTGGGGGCAATAAGCTGACTTTGTAAAAAAAAAGAACACGGCTGGGGGGGGCGAAAGCCCTACTAAGCAGATATATACAAAAGTATGAACGCTATTGCTTAATGCATTGTAAGCCGCCCTTAGTCTCTGGAGAAGGGTGGCATATAAATCGAACTGATAAATAAATAAATAAATAAATATCCATCCTTTATCTATCTATACATCGTCTGTCTGTCTGCTGTCTGTCTGTCTGTCTGTCTGTCTATCTATCTATCTATCTATCTATCTATCTATCTATCTATCTATCTGTTATTATCTATCATCTCTCTGCCAGAGTTCCAGAAAAAAACCCAACTCCAAGTAAAATCTCTGAAGCAAGCATTTTTCAAAGTTCTACTTACTAGAATAGGTAAACTGGCACATCTGGTAAAACCTGAATCTGAGAGGTTCAGGTTTTCCCTCAGTAAGTCAAAACTCCCAAAACCATCCCCTCACTCCTCAGTCGATCACATGCTCCAATCAACTGCCATCCCATCTCAAGACATCACTCCAACCACTCCTTCTCCAGATGCAGGATCGCCCTGACCTTGACCAACAGGAAGAATGCTATTATGTCTACAGACAACCCCTCTACTAAATCCTCCCTCCTTCTTTCCCACACATGAGAAGGTGGTAGCATGGAAGCTTCCGGCTTAATATGGCTTCCAAAGCTGACACTCTCTTTGTTTCATACACTCTCTCTTATTGACTAGCTATTTAGCTATCTATCATCACAGTTTCTACATGTAAATATTTTCTCCTTTGAGCACAGAAAATGTTGTTTCTTACAAACATCAGTTTTACAGATATTGATAAGCCTTTAACCAGGATTACAGTCCAGATCAAACAGATAATCTCTGTTCTTACCTTCTTAGTCACCATTGAATGTGTTCTGGAGACCGTATTAACAAGGAAAAGCCTTACATATAACTAGTAAGTGTGAATAGCTGGAAGGTTTTTTTTTCCCCTTATGTGATTTGTTAGCAGGTCCTCAGGGGGCCTGTGATATAAAAGTTTCCACCCTGGTGTATAGTGAAAGAGTGAGATTAATTCATTTTATTAAGAGTTAGGGTCAATATAATGGTATAATACTTCATATAATCACGGCGGCAAGAATAGTGCTAGCACAATTTTGGAAAAGCGATCGACTGCCAACTGAACAGGAACTAATAAAAAATATATACATGCGCAGAAATGGACAAACTAACTTTAGAGTTACAGGATAAGGAGGACTCTAAATATTATGCAATATGGAATAGATGGTACCAATGGATAAACCAGAGGAAAGGAAATGGGTAGAGATGAATTTAGAAGAAATTAATATAACAAAAAACAGCACTGTCAGAGGGATAGAATATGAAATATCTTACTGTATGTTTGTATATATGTACATATAATACACATAATATAGGTATATAGAATAATGGAAATCAGTCAATAGTTGAAGTTTATGTACTGTATATGTAAATTTGTTTCTTGATTGAGAGAAACTTGTATGTTTTAAATGTTTTTTTTTAATAATAAAGTTTTGTTTTAAAAAAAAAGAGTTAGGGTCAAGAATGAATGGGAAATTAAGCCAGGATGACTAACAAAGATAGTATATGTGACGTGATTTATATATTTTCTCTGTTTTGTAAAGAATTTTTACTCTTTGAATGATGTTTATTTAACATCCCCTTTGAGGGAGAAGGGCAGTCTAACAATCTGATAAATGAATGAACAAATGAACAATTGATGGAATGAATGAATGAATGAGTGAGTGAGTGAATGAATGAGAACAGAATGATGGGTAAGTGTTCAGGTGTGAATGGGAAAACCAAGAATTTAACAACATGTTACATCTCTTATTATAAGTTGCTCAGAGCCTATTGGTTGAGTTGGGGGGATATAGAAATTGAATAAATAAATAAAAAATATTCACAAATAAACAAGGGCTCAACTATGTTTTTGTCTGAAAAGAGGGTTCAGATTCACTCTTCTGATCTAGCAGTAAACTACAGGCGGATTTGCAGTAACGTGGTGGAAATCCTGACATTAACTGTAATCAAGCAATAGTCAATTGCATGCCATTCATTGGGAAAAAACACAAACCACGCACTGTGCTTTGTGTGTGCAGATGTTCATTGTGACGACACCAAAGAGCTTCGTTCCACGTCGATACTATGGCAGAGTCAAACTTGAAATATTTGGTGAAAAAAAATCCATACAGGTAGCTCTTGACATAGAATCATTCATTTAGTGACGTTCATTCTGGGGTTTTTAAATTATTATTATTATTATTATTATTATTATTATTATTATTATTATTATTATTATTAAATTTGATTTATATGCCGACCTTCTCCGGAGACTCAGGGCGGCTTACAATGTGCTAAGCAATAGCCTTCATCCTTTTGTATATTTATACAAAGTCAGCTTATTGCACCCACAACTGGGTCCTCAATTTACCTACCTTAGAAAGGATGGAAGGCTGCATCAACCTTGAGCCTGGTGAGATTCGAACCTGCAGTAATTGCAGGCAGCTGGTCTTAATAACAGGGTGCTTTAAACCACTGTACTACCAAGGTTCTTATTTAAAAAATCAACACAATCCTAAATTGCATTAACAGACGGATACAATCAAGATCAAATACCATTCTATAAAGCCTTATTAAGACCACACCTAGAATGCTGCATCCAGTTTTGGTGACCACACTATTAAAAAGATGTTGAGACTCTAGAAAAAGTGCAGAGGAGAGCAACCAGGATGATTAGGGGACTGGAGGCTAAAACATACGATGAACGGTTGCAGGAACTGGGCATGGGTAGTCTAGTGAAGAGAAGAGAAGGACCAGGGGAGACATGATAGCAGTGTTCTGATATTTGGGGGGCTACCACAGAGAGGAAGGGGTCAAACTATTCTCCAAAGCACCTGAAGGTCAAACAAGGAATAATGGATGGAAACTGATCAAAGAGAGATTCAACCTAGAAATAAGGAGACATTTTTTGACAGTGAGAACAATCAACCAATGGAATAGAAGTTGCCTTCGGAAGTTGTGGGAGCTTCATACACTGGAGACTTTCAAGAAGAGATTGGACTGCCATTTGTCAAAAATGGTGTAGGGTCTCCTGCTTAGGGGGTGGGGGGGTTGGACTAGATGAACTTCAAGGTCCCTTCCAACTCTGTTAATCTAATCTAATCTAATCTAATCTAATCTAATCTAATCTAATCTAATCTAATCTAATCTAATCTAATCAACAGATAAAAGACAAGCATGTCAAAATGATAATACAGTTTGATCTGAGCTTTGCTAATTCTCTGGATATTTTTGTTGTCTTATATATATATGCTTGGAATAAATGATTCCACCCCACCTTTTAATTTATTTGGTTTTTGGGTGCCACTCGAGAAGAAAGTTGGGATATAAATTCCAACAAATGCAGGACAAAATACATTATCCTTCATAGAAAAAAGTTTATTTCTTTATGATTATACACAAAAGAATCATAACAAATACTGTCCACATGTTCAGGATTTAGAAACCCTGAGCATCTGTACAGGTAGTCCACAAATTACAACCAACTCTTTAGTGACCGTTTGAAGTGATAACGGCACTGAAAAAGAGACCAGGGGTGAAATTAAAAAATTTCCCCTACCGGTTCTGTGGGCATGTCTTGTTGGGGGAGGTCATGTGACTGGGTGGGCGTGGCCAACTCGACATCACTCATATCTAGGGGCTCCTCACCGGCCCCTCCCAGCCACTCCTTGTCACAAATGGCAGGAAAATGGGGAGGGGAATATTCCTGCTTACCATCCTTCCCTCGGTCTGTACTGAGATTGAGGAATGGATGACAGGCAGGAAAATCCCCTTCCCCATTTTCCTGCCTTTCACAAAAATGGCTCCATTCCAGCTGCTCCCCCTGTCCCCCTCCCTCCTGGAGACTACCTTAAAAGGGACAGGCTGCAGCAGCTCTGTTGTGAATGGAGGGAGAAAAGTTAGCATTCTCTCCGCTGCATTTAACATTGAATTCTGTGGCAGAGAGAATGCTAACTTTTCTCCTTCCATTCAGAACGGAGCTGCTGCTACCTTTATGGTTCCCTCCTGGCCCCCTCCCTCCTGGGGACCACCTTAAAGGGACAGGCTGCAGCAGCTTCATTCTGAATGGAGGGAGAAAAGTTAGCATTCTCTCTGCTGCATTTAACATTGAATTCTGTGGAATATCGAGCAGCTGGAAGAGGTGAGCGGCAACCGGTCAGACGTGAGTGGGGCCAAGGAGGAGTAATTACTACTGGTCTGGTGAACTTATGCCCATAAACCATAGTGGTTCGCCTGAACCGGTCTGAACCAGTAGGATTTCACCCCTGCTTATGACCATTTTTCACACTTATGACCCTTGCAGCATCCCCATGGTCATGTGCTCAAAATTCAGACAGTTAACAACTGACTCGTATTTATGACGGTTGCGGTCACGTAATCCCCTTTGGTGACCTTCTGACAAACAAAGTCAGTGGGAAAGCCTGATTCGTTTAATGACCATGTTTGTTTGTTTGCTTATTTGTTTGTTGATATATTTATTGAATTTATATTGCCGCCTGTTCTGTCCCCCTTCCCCACACAGGCAAATGCACAACCAGGCACGCCTTCCAACATTGTATTAAGCAATCAGACTAGAAACCCTCGCAGATAAGAGTTTTGGCAGTAAACTGCAAAATGCCTGCCAAGTCAGCTTTCACTCGCAGTCAGCAAGAGAGAGTTTATCCTCAGTCCGGTTCAGTAGAAAAAAGTAATCCATGAAGCAAGAGTTAACCAAGGCCCAATCCAAATATGCACAAGCCAGATTTTAGGTAACGCGATGTGACTCTCAGGTTTTTAACTTTGACCGTCACAAAGCCTGAAGAGCAATCACACCCACTTTTATTCCTTGTGGGGTGTGGCTCAGTGACTCAGCTCAATCTCTGGCCTACCACGCCTCTTTCATAGTTGTGCACGCTTCTCCCTCCGACGCTGCCAGGGATCAAGCCAGGATTCATCATCCTCGCTCCCTATCTGTTGTTGTTTCGATATGCTTTCTTCCTGGCATATCCCAGGCTGTTCCTCTTGGCCTTCGGATGGAAACTGAGGCATTGCCAGAGAGGAGGGTCCTGGAGAGGGAGGCCTTATCAGTTCCTCCCCATCACCTTCTGAGTCCTTTTCCTCTTTTAGGACAGGCTCAGGAGTCGGGGTCAAAACAGCCACCTATTCGCCCATGGTGACTCAAGGTGGCTTACAGAATTTCAAACCTGATTTAAAACAATAAAACTAATAAAAAGAATCAAATAAATTAATATATTATAATATAATACAATTAACCCCACCCCCGCCCCGCCACAAGCAGATCACACAAGCCATTTAATGGGCTCCATCCCGCTCTGGGTTTCCCAGGCCTGCTGGCAAAACGAGGTCTTCAGCACCTTCTGGAAGAGTGTTAGAGTGGGGGCCATTCTAATCTCTGGGAGAATGATGTTCCAGAGAAGGGAGCCAACATGGAGAAGTCCCTTCTTCTGGGTCCCACCAGGTGTATCTCCCTCGGGGATGGGATCCGCAACATTCCTTGCCTCCCTGATCTGATGAGTCGGGTAGATGTGACTGGTAAGAGACTGTCCCTCAGATCACCTCGCCCCAAGCTATGAAGGGCTTTAAAGGTGACAACCAGTACCTTGAATTGCACCAGGAAACAAATCGTTAACCAATAGAGCTCCCGTAGGAGAGGTCTCTCACATGTGCACACCGGAATCTGCATAAAACCATGCGGGCTGCTGCATTAGTAACTTAACTGCAGTGATTCATTTAACAACCATGTCAAGAAAGAGAGTAACGTGGGGCAAACCTCACTTAACAATTGTCTCAACAACAAAATGGTTGGACTCACATTGTGGTCATAAGTCATGGACTACCTGTACTACAAACTCTAAAAACAAATGGTGTTTTTAAGACTGAAATTATTGCCAGTTGAATTCTGAGTGCGTCACTCAAACTGTCACCGATGCCACCATTTTCTAAATTTCATCTCATTCCTACTACATGTGAGAGTCCTGGAACTATTGTTCCAATCATGGTCTCAATTTAAGGTCCCTTTCTTTTTACGCATTGCATTCTGGATGGCTTTTTTGACTTCGGCGTTCCGAATTGTGTATATGAAAGGATTCAGCATTGGGGTAAGAGTGGTGTTCAAGACCGCCACAGTCCTTGTCAGGTGGTCTGAGGACTGGACATTGGGCCTCACGTACATGAAGACAAGAGCGCCATACAATATGGACACCACCACCAGGTGTGATGTGCAGGTGGAGAAGGCCTTCTTCCGCCCTACGGCGGAGGGAATGCGCAGGATGGTGGCAATAATGAAAACGTAGGACAGAATCATGAGAAGCAAGGTCATAATCACGATTACAAAGGCAACAGTAAACAGTCTGAGAGACTCAATGAAATGGGTGTCCGCACAGGCAAGGCTCAACAGGGGACCGATATCGCAGAAAAAACTGTCAACGACATTGGACCCGCAGAACGGCAATCTCCAAACCATAAAATAATGAAAAAAGATAATCACAAAGGCGGCATACCAGGTGGCCAAAGACATGTGAAGGCACACCTGCTTGGACATCATGATGGGATACTGAAGGGGCTTACAGATGGCCAGATAGCGGTCAAAGGCCATAGCAGTGAGGATGAAAAGCTCCGTAGTACCAAAACAGAAGTGAAAAAATCCTTGAGTGAGGCAACAGTGGAAGCAGATGGTCGTCTTGGTTTCTATAAACGTCTGTAGCAATTTGGGTACCACAGTGGAGGTATAGCAGATCTCCAGGAAAGCAAGGTTGCTCAGGAAGATGTACATCGGGGTCTGAAGTCTTGGCTCCATTGCCACAATGATGAGGATGAAGCCATTTCCAAGGATGGTTACAAGGTACATGAACAGACCCACCACAAAGAAGACTCGGTGAAAATCATACAGAAAAGGAATTCCTAATAGGATGAATTCAGTTACTGTGGACATATTCCTAGGCTCCATCATTTCAAAATTGTCAATGATTTCTCAGTGGTAGCTCTGATAACTTCTAGTATTTCAAGAAAATACAGCTAACGTGTGCATTACATTTACAAATAAAGTTAAGAAACAGAAACAAATGAAGAAAAAAATCCCAGGAAGGAAGGGTGTAGGAAAAATCCCAGAAAGAAGGGTATAGGAAGCACAGTGTATTTAAAATTTCTGAAATCTTCTATTTATCTAAATTTGTCTGTCTGGAAAACTGACTATTATTGTTATAACACCTACACATTTAATGAAAAAAAGGAAATGCATTTTGTCATTTGCAATATATTATGCCAAGAAGTATATGGAAAGTCACTAACGTAATGTCAAAATTCAGGTGCACCACATTAGATTTCAGGGTTTGGACTGATATTTCAGAAGTTACACTGCCCATATTCTTTTTTTCCTGGAATAAAAGAAGAACACATTTCAGCAGAAAAATATCTTACTAAATAAAGGCACTTTTTCAAAAGGCAACTGGATTTTGTTTTGTTTCTCCTTGAAAGTGTTTAGCTTCTCATTCAAGAAGTTTCATCAGTTCCTACTAGATGGCATGGGGAGGATGGTACTATTAGTTCTTCCTTACAAAATTAATCCTTCCATCCCCCGCCCACCCACACCACCATCCAGTCAGAACTGATGAAGCTTCTTGGATGAGAAGCAAAACATCTTCAAGGAAAAACAAAGAAAGTGCAGTTATATCTTTTGAAAAAAGCACCTTTGAATCAACCATGACCTGGTTGACCGAGAATTTCCATAGATAAAGAAAGATGTTTAATTGGGAAGGCATCAAATAACAGTTTGACATACAGGAGTGATAGCTGAAATCTCATATGGGAATAGTCTTAATATGCTCAGATGATGATGGCTAAAAAAGCAAAAGAAAGACTAAAGAAGGTATAGTCATTGAAGTAGAAATATCTTAATTTTATCTGAACAATCAGACAAACTTTTAACAACATCAATCTTATTCTTTGAACCTAGAATGTGCTACTGTAAACCTTCGCAACTGTCTTAATGCTTTGTGAGTGCCAATCAGATTAAATAAATGCAAATAAAATTGTCCAGTCTCCATGTTCACAATTTGTATGCATAAAAGATGGTAGACATTTGTAAGATGATGTGGAAAATTCAAAACATCTGAAACCAGTGACTAAGAAAACAGGCATTCCAAAGACTTGAGAGTTTCTTCATAACAGAATAGCCAGCTTTAAAATTCAAGCAGATTCTCTGTTGGGACAACTCTTTTTTTAGTGATTTCGGTTGTTATTGTTATTATTTGACTGATATGACGGTGATTGGAATTGCCTGGAAACAGGATTTGGGAATTTTGAATCTTGACTTACTGTGGGGGCAATTAATATTAGCTCCAAGTAATCTTTGCTTTTAAATTTAGCCCCTATAATCCCATATTTCATCTTACTTATTTGGAGTGGGGGAGGAGAAGGGGAGAAGGGAGGGAGGGAGGGAGAAAATGATTTGAGCATTAAAGAAGAAGAACTGATAGGACTGTGCAGTGCAAAGGTTAAAAAGAAAACCAAAAGGTGCTTCATTGCATCTTTGAGACTCTGAATGTTGTGCTTCCTTCCTTTGACACAAAGCAGTTGTTTCCTTCTCTGGAATCTTCTTGTCACTACTACCTCCCACACACACACACAATGAGATTCCAGGTAAAGATCCCATTGACTGAAAGAGCTCCAAAGCCAAAACATTCCTAAAATGTTTCTTTAGCAGGTTGCAGATAGTAACCTATTTTTAAGCTTCCAAAGAGGAACTATTTTCCTCTCACTTTTTCAGTTCTGGAGAAGCTTCTTGAATGAGAAGCAAAACATTTTCAAGCAAAATAAGAACGTTCAGTTCCCTTTAGGAAGCAAGCACCTTTGGGATGTGGGAAGCCCCTCCCCGTTTTAGAAGAATGAAATACTTTGAGGAATATTAAAAAAAAGGCATAATATTGTATTTCCCTATCTATCTATCTATCTATCTATCTATCTATCTATCTATCTATCTATCTATCTATCTATCTATCATCTCTCTGTCTATCTTTGCTGATAGTTAGAACAATTAATCAGTGGAACAACTTGCCTCCAGAGGTTGTAAATGCTCCAACGCTGGAAGTTTTTAAGAAGAGATTGGATAACCATTTGTTTGATGTGGTGTAGGGTTTTCTACCTAAGCTGCGGGTTGGACTAGAAGACCTCCAAGGTCCCATCCGAGTCTGTTATTCTATTATTTTCTATTTTCTATTATTTTCTATTTATTTTCTAATTTCTTTCTTTCTTTCTTTCTTTCTTTCTTTCTTTCTTTCTTTCTTTCTTTCTTTCTTTCTTTCTATCATCTATCTATCTATCTATCTATCTATCTATCTATCTATTATCTATCTATCATCTCTCTATCATCTCTGTCTCACACACGCTCTTTTTCTGGTTAGCTATTTAGCTATCTATCATCACAGCTTCCACCTGTAAAGATTTTCTCCTTTGAGCACAGAAAAAAAGTTGATTTTTTTTCCTCACAAACATCAGTTTTACAGCTGTTGATAAGGGCACAGTCTTTAACCAGGATTACAGTCCACATCAAATAGATAATCTCTGTTCTTACCTTCTTAGTCACCATTGAATGTGTTCTGGAGACCATATTAACAAGGAAAAGCCTTACATATAACTCTGTTTAGTAAGTGTTAATAACTGAAAGATTTTTTCCCTCTTATGTGATTTCTTAACAGGTCCTCAGGGGTACTGCAAGTGATGTAAAAATTTCCCTTCAAGAAAGTATAATTTTATAAAGAACTTCAAATACACTGGTGTATAATGGAGGAGTGAGATAAATCCATTTTTTAAATAAAGAGTAAATAAAAATCATCTGATTGAAAACTGAGCCATACTCCAGTGAGATTGGCCAAAATGTTTCCAAATTTATCACCCAAATGTTGGAGATGTGGCCATAATTTAGGAACATACTATCACATGTGGTGGATGTGCCCCAATATAAAAAAATTCTGGTGTAAAATTAAGAGATGGCTGGAAGAAATTACACTACAAAAGATAAAATTTAAACTGGAGCTGTTCTTATTAGGAATAATAGATCCAAAAATAGAGAAAAAATTGCAATATATAATACTGCACATATTAACGGCAGCTAGGATTACCCTTGCACAATGGTGGAAACAGATTAACATACCATCAGAGGAAATAGTGATTAGAAAAATTATTGAATGCGCAGCATGGATAAAATGACTATGGAAATAAAGGAAAGAGAAGATTTGGATTACTACAAAGTGTGAAATAAAATGTACGAGTGGCTAGAAAACAGAAACCAAAATAAGAAATAGGAAATTTAATTTGATATCGATTAAATAAAAACTAAAAGCTACTAACTAGTGTTAATGTTAGCAAGAGCCTTGGTGGTGCAGCAGACTAAAGTGCTGTTAACTAGCACCAGCTGCCTGCAATTACTGCAAGTTCAAATCTCACCAGGCTCAAAGTTGACTCAGCCTTCCATCCTTTCGAGGTAGGTAAAATGAGGACCCGGTTTGTGGAGGCAATAAGCTGACTTTGTATAAAAAAGAACACCACTGGGGGGGTGCGTGCGAAAGCCCTACTAAGCAGGTATATACAAAAGTATGAAGGCTATTGCTTAACGCATTGTAAGCCGCCCTGAGTCTCCGGAGTGGGGCAGCATATAAATCGAACCAATAAATAAATAAACAATAAATAAATAAATGTTAAATCACTGACTATGTAAACAAGTATAAAGTAAATATATGTATCTAGTGTGGTTATAAGAGTTATCAAAGTTGTTATAAAAGATAGAAAGATAAAGTAGAAGAGTTGAATACAAAAGCAGAATATATATGCCGATGCAGAAGGCTGTAAAAATAGTATATATTGTTATGTTTGTCTTGTTTTTTTACTGTGTTTTTGTCCTCCCCCCGCCCTGTTTTTAAAGGTAAAAATTAATAAAAATTACTTTTTAAAAAGAAAGAAAAGAAAGAAAAATGAGCCATAGGCACAAATAAATTATACTGAGATGATTTGATCTTTACTGAGGGACTGGATGATAATTGAATTGCAAGCAAAAGTATGAAGGCAGAGTGAATGTGTTGAGTCTAATGAAAGACTGAGAGTGAAGTGGTTGGATGGAACCCCTGAGATCTCCAGGAAGCAGTTTCATGTGGAGGTCCTTTTGTCTCTCCCTGATATCATACGGGCACATTGTAGCTGCTATAATCTGGATTTCTTCTGCCACTGGATGCTCCAAAGTTTTCCTCACCTGTGCATCTCACCTCACGGTTCTAATTATCTTCTACACAGCAGACATGATCGTGTACTTGCGTCCTTCTACACATGGTGATCCTCGACTCAATAAAGTCATATCGCTTGTGCACACAAGCTTTGTACCCATGTTTAATCCTTTCATCTACACAATCTGGAACAGTGAATTCAAGACGGCTCTTGACAAAACAATGAGACGGATGCAGAGGTGGGTTTCAGCAGGTTCTGACCAGTTCTGGAGACATGATAGAGGAAATTTTACGTAGTTCGGAGAACAGGTAGTAAAAATTCTGACTGGCCCCACCCCCATCTATTCTCTGCCTCCCAAATCCCACCTGATTGGGAGGAAATGGAAATTTTTCAGTAACTTTCCCCTTGATTGGGGAGGGGATATAAAAGAAGGACAAATGTTACAAAGGAGATTTGTTAAAGTAGATAGGTTAAATATTATTGTTATTATAGAATTAATATTATTGCGATGAATACTATTGTAAACATCTTGATTATGACTGCCTAAAAATAATTGTACACAGACAACAGTTTGATTGAAATTGAATTTTTACATTATATAAATAAAATAAATAAAACATTAGAAAAAAGTTAAAAAGGAGATGAGAATTAACCATGTTCTTCCAAATGATTTTTGAGCCCTTCTTTTTTCTTTTTTTTAAAATTTGATTTATATGCCACCCTTCTCCGGAGACTCAGGGCGGCTTACAATGCGTTAAGCAATAGCCTTCATTCTTTTGTATATTTTATACAAAGTCAGCTTATTGCCCCCACAAACTGGGTCCTCATTTCACCTACCTTAGAAAGGATGGAAGGCTGAGTCAACCTTGAGCCTTGGAGAGATTCAAACCAGCAGAAATTGCAGGCAGCTGTGTTAATAACAGGGTGCACTAAACCACTGTACTATCAAGGCTCTTTCTTCAAATACTCTTAGCTGACTCTTGTTATGTTTTTTATTTAAATTTTAAAACAAGATGGTGTTTTGCAGTAAACCAAATGTACATCATGTACAAACTAATAGTTCCATTGCTACTTAGTTAATTAATGCTAATAGTTTTATAAAACCATAACAAATCACCTTTTTAATTTCTTTATTTTTTTAAAAAAAAATTGCTAAACAACCACCATCCGTCCAGTGGTGGGTTTCAAATTTTTTTACTATCGGTTCTGTGGGCATGGCTTGGTGGGTGTGGCATGGCTTGGTGGGTGTGGCATGGCTTGGTGGGTGTGCCTTGGTGGGCATGGCAGGGGAAGGATACTATAAAATCTCCATTCTCATCTGCTTTTTAACTTTTTTAAAATGTTTTATTTATTTTATTTATATAACATGTAAAAATTAAATTTCAATCAAACCGTGTTGTCTGGGTACAATTATTTTTAGGCAGTCATAATCAAGATGTTTACAGTAGTATTCATTGCAATAATATGAATTCTATAATAACAATAATACTTAACCTATCTACGTTAACAAATCTCCTTTGTAACATTTGTCCTTTTTTTTATATCCCCATATTTCTAACTTCTGTTTTTATAATCTAACCATTGGTAAAATAAGTCCCATATCAAGAAGTATTCAGTTTCTTCTTTTTCCTTAATTGTAAGCATTAATCTATCCATTTCTGCACATTCTAATTTTTATTATTATTATTATTACACTCTGATCTGTCGGGATCTCATCGTTTTTCCATTGTTGTGCAAATATATTTCTGGCTGCAGTTAATACATGTAAAATCAATATATTTATTCTTTTTATCATACTTTTCCTTTTGCTGCGTTGATGACACAATCCAACTATCACATCTTCTGCTGTGTCCTTTTCCTTTTCTCTTCAATCTTTCCTAGTATCATCCAGGATCATATTATCATATGTGGCGGACATGTCCAGAAGCGAGAAACTATTGGGTAAAAATTCGAACATGCTTAGAGGAAATGAAACAACAACATATTGATTTAAGACCTGAACTGTTCCTACTGGGTATCTTATCAGAGAAATATAGTAAAGAAAATATATATATGATTATACATGTAATAAATAAATAAAATAAATAAATAAATAAATAATTTTATTTCTATACCGCCCTTCTCCCGAAGGACTCAGGGCGGTGTACAGCCAATTTAAAAACACAACACACAACAATAATTAAAAATTAAAATAATTACATAGATTTGGCCGATTTAAAACCCCAAACATTTAAAATACCCCAATTAAAATTATTAAGTTGATAGCCCTGCCTGGCGGAACAACAGGGTCTTCAGTGCGCAACGAAACACTCAGAGGTCGGAGATCTTGCGTATTTCCGGGGGCAGTTCATTCCACAGGGCTGGGGCTCCCACAGAAAAGGCCCTCCCCCTGGGTGTCGCCAGCCGACATAACTTGGCTGATGGCACCCTGAGGAGACCCTCTCTGTGGGAGCGGACTGGTCGGTGGGAGGCTATTGGTGGCAGAAGACGGTCTTGAAGGTACCCGGGTCCTATGCCATGGAGCGCTTTAAATAACTGCAGCGAGGAAAGTATTTGCAGAAAATTGGAAAGCAGAAAAAATCCCTATAGAGGGAGAAGTAATTAAGAAAATATTGAAATGTGCAGAAATGAATAGATTAACATTGGCAATTAAGGGAAAGGAAGAATTGGAGTATTACAGGGTATGGGGGCAATTCTATCAATGGATAGAGATGAGATATAATAAAAATTAATATAAATGCAAGAAAAAATGTTGTAATAAATTAAATTAAAATGTAAAAGTAAGACAGAAGTGTAGCAAGAAAATGATGGTAAAGGGGGAATATGATGACAGAAAGATATGTACTCAGATGACACACTGAATAATTAATTTGTCAGGGTTCCAAGGAACACCCCCAACAAAATAAAGCTCTTAGGCCTAATTTATTAGAGATGTCATGTTGACACATCTGGAAAAACCTGAATCTGAAAGCTTCCAGGTTTTCCACACCCAGCTGACAGTTCGCAGCCCTGACCCACACCCACAAGTTCATCACATCACACACAGGTGGCTATGGGAGCAACATGGCTCTCCCGTGTAACACCTCTCTTGTGTGAGCTGCACTGGCTCCCGGTGGTCTTCCAGGTGCACTTCAAGGTCTTGGTCACCACCTTTAGAGCGCTCCATGGCTTAGGACTTGGTTATTTACGGGACCGCCTACTACCACAAACAGCCTCCCACCGGCCGGTACGCTCTCATAGAGAGGGGCTCCTCCAGGTGCCATCAGCCAAACAATGTCGACTGGCGGCCCCCAGGGGGAGAGCCTTCTCTGTGATGGCACCCACTATCTGGAACGAGCTCCCCACAGAGATATGGAGGATCCCGGATCTGCGCATTTTCCGCCATGCTCTTAAGACCTTCCTATTCCAGCAAGCCGGCCTGGCCTAATTTTCTTCCTGTTTTAAAATTCTTTTAAATTGAAATTTTAATCTGTTATAAATTATTGGGATTTTTAATTGTCTCGGGCTAAATTATTTAATCTGGTTTTAATTATGTTTCTAACTTTTGTATCTATGTATTTTATTTTGTGCCTGTTTACCGCCCTGAGTCCTTCGGGAGTAGGGTGGTATATAAATTTAATAAAAACAAAAACAAACAAAACATTATCCAATCAATTCTTCACACTCAACTGGATACAATCTTCAGGCAGTCTCCATCAGATTCAGGCAAAAGTCCTTGAATAAGGAATGTTCTTATGACTAACTTTCTACCACTCCAACAAAAACCCCCTCCCAACTTCCCCAGCTAAAATATGTGGCAGTTAACAAGCAAAAAAGAAAATTGTCTTCCAAAACTGACATAATGATATATTGTTTGTTTAAACATAAAAATAAAAACTTAAAAAAAAATCTTTCCTAGTATCAGGGTCTCTTCCAATGAGTCCTGACTTCCCATAGGTGGCCAAAGTATTTGAGCTTCAGATCCTTCCGTGGCTGATTGCATTTAGGATTGACTGATTTGATCTCCTTGCAGTCCAAGGGAATCTCAAAAATCTTCTCCAACAATCTACCTGTCCATATCTCCATTTCTCAGCTTGACTATGCTTTTTTTTTTTTGATGACCGATTTCCATTATTTGAATATCATCCTTTAAAAAACTCTATACTGTACATGAACTATTAATTGGCAAGAAGGACATCACTTGTGCTATCCCTGAGGAACTATAAAGAAATCACATGAGAATTTTTTTTCCAAGTCTTCATTGTTACTGAAAAGAGTTATATGTAGAAACATTCCTCTCTAAACCTGTCTCCAGAACGTATTTGATGCTTCCTACAAGGTAAGAAAGAAGATTCTATATTTGATGTGGATTGTAAGGTCTTTCACACTTATGGTAATTTGGGGGTTGGGTGACAAATGCTGATATGTTGAGATTTTCAACATTGATGTCAGTAAGATGAAGGCACCAAGCTTCTCTAAGTCATCTGTCTGTGCATATTTAACAGATTAACAGAGTTGGAAGGGACCTTATAGGTCATCTAGTCCAACACCCCCCCTCAATCAGGAGACCCTATACTATTTCTGACAAATGGCAGTCCAATCTTTTCTTGAAAGTCTCCAGTGATGAAGCCCCTACAGCTTCCGAAGGCAACTTCTGTTCCATTGGTTGATTGTTCTCATTGTCAGAAAGTTCCTTCTCATTTCTAGGTTGAATCTCTCCTTGGTCAGTTTCCATCCATTATTCCTTGTCTGGCATTCAGGTGCTTTGGAAAACAGCTTGACCCTTTCCTCTCCGTGGCAGCCCTCAAATATTGGAACACTGCTATCATGTCTCCCCTGGTCCTTCTCTTCCCTAGATTAGCCATGCCCAGTTCCTGTAATCGTTCTTCTTATTTTTTAGTCTCCAGTCCCCTAATCATCTTGGTTGCTCTCCCCTGCACTTTTTCTACAGTCTCAACAACTTTTTTATAGTGTGGTGACCAAAACTGGATGCCCTATTCTAGGTGTGGTCTTACTAAGACTTCATAGAGTGGTATTAGTACCTCACTTGATTTTGATTGTATCCCTCTGTTAATGCAATTTAGGATTGCTTTGGTTTTTTTAGCTGCCGCTGCACACTGCTGGCTCATATTTAGCTGATTGTCCATTAAGACTCCAAGATCCCTCTCACAGTCACTGCTTTTTGTATGTGCATCTGTCCTGGGAAGTATGCATATAAAAATCTTGCTGTTTTGAGTTGGACAGAGCATGCAGAAAGCGATGTGAAAGCTGAAATTGTACTTCCAATTTATAGCTGTGTTTTGCTGCTTTTGCTATATGACTTAATGAGATTTTTGTAAATTAAATGTGTATTAGAGGAAAATTAGGAGGTAAAGAGAAGGATGGAAAACATTGCCCTGATGAAAAGGAAGCTTAAATGATTGATTCCTTAAAAGGATGAGGGGTTTGTTTTACTTGGTGCTTGGGGAAATATATTGCCTAACATAGAGTACTCATTTCTAAAGATCTAAGTGCCAGAGCCCACTATCACAACATTGCCAAAAAGGCATTAAGAGTTGTTAACCTAATCTTGCATAGCTTCTTCTCTGGTAATGTTGTACTACTAACTAGAGCATACAAAACATTTGCTAGACCAATTCTTGAATACAGTTCATCTGTCTGGAACCTTCACTGCATATCAGACATAAATACAATCGAGAGAGTCCAGAGATATTTTATGAGACGAGTCCTCCATTCCTCTACCCACAATAAAATAACTTATGCCACCAGACTCCAAATTTTGGACTTAGACAACTTAGAACTATGCTGACTTCAGTCTGACCTAATCATAGTACATACAATTATCTGCCACAATGTCCTTCCTGTCAAAGACTACTTCAGCTTCAACCACAACAATACACAAGTAAATAATAGATACACACTCAAAGAAAACTGCTCCAAACTCGATTGCAGAAAATATGATGTCAGTAACAGAGTGGTCAATGCCTGGAATGCACTACCTGACTCTGTAGTTTCACCCCCAACCCCACAAAACTTTAATCTTAAACTGTCTACTGTTGACCTCACCCCATTCCTAAGAGGTCTGTAAGGGGCGTGCATAAGCACACCAGCGTGCCTACCATCCCTGTCCTAATATTCCTTTTTACTTACTCTGTTCATGTATTCAAATTATGTTTATACTTTTACCTGTTCTCTTATATATGCTTGACAAATAAACTTATGATTATGATTATGGAGTAAGGGCTGTAGGTATTGAAAAAGCAAATGGAAAAATGAAGATTAAGGTCGGAAAGTAGGAAAATGGTCAGGATGTCTACTACCATGAATTAATTGGTTGCAAGGTTTCTCACCCAGTTTTGAAATCTTTTCACTAACTGAAAAACAGAGTGAGTACAGTTCTTACATTGGAGTAACTGATCAGAGAGGGCTAAAAACAGATTCCAATTCCAGATATACAAATTATGAAATACAATTCTTTTGTAATAGAATAAAAGAGAAATTCTTTCAAATTGCAACTGATTCCTGTCTACAAATATTCCTCACCACTCCTACATCTTTTAATGTAAATTAATCCTGTCTCTCTCTCTCTCTCTCTCTCTCTCTCTCTCTCTCTCTCTCTCTCTCTCTCTCTCTCTCTCTCTCTCTCTGAGTGTGTGTGTGTGTAGAGGTGAGATGTTGCATGAATAGACAGTACATTTTTTAAATCACTTTGGGAAGGCACCTGATAATATTACATACCACAATGAAGTGATGAAAGGGTTTGCCTGCAAAGTTTAATACTCTCAATTAAAAAAAAAAAAAAGTCAAATAGATTTAAAACCAGACCTATTTCTGTTACGCATGTTGACAGGAAAATATAATTTTTTAAAAAATCTAATACTTAATGCTACATGTAATAACAGTGGCTAGAATTGAATATGCTCAAAATTGGAAAACTGGAAACATACCCTCTGAGGAAATGGTAATAAAGAAAATATTAGACTCTGCTGAGATAGATAGATTGACAATGGAAATGAAAGATAAAGGAGAAACAGAACACTTTTTAATTTGGGACGTATGGTACAATTGGTTGGAGAGTAGATGCAAATATTAGAAAAGTAACAATGAAAGACGATCAACGGATGAGAACTTAGAAATAAATATAAGTATAATGATAGACAGAATACTTATTGTAATTAATATGATGGTAGAATGTTATAAAAATATAAAATAAAACAAATACAATAATGTATATTAGGAGACATAATAGAATATATAATGGAAATGGATATAAACCGGTATATCGCTGTTGTAAAGTTTGAAACGGTGATGTAAAATGAAGAAAACTGTATAATAAAAATATTATTTTTTTAAAAAAAAAGTCAACATACTTTTGAAGGCTGTCCTTCAAAAATATTAAATTAAACAAGAAAGATTATGTCAGTTTTGTTTATTCCTGTATTAGATTTCAGAAAGATTAAAACAAACCCTGAAAAGCTTCCACATAGCGTGCAATACTTCAGTGAGGTAAAATGGGTGACGGCATTTTATGAGGAAAAAATTAATTTCATGTCTCCCCTCACATCCTGAATCAAATAGCCACAGATTCTCTGAGAGCGGTGGTGATATTTCCAAAACCACTAATTAATCAACAGTTATGTGAGTAAAAAATATGAAACGGTTCAGTAACCCTGCACAGCAATTCACTTCAGCCATTTATGTGATTATCCAATTATGTACCTTTCTTACACCACAAATGATAATGTTACTATAAATTATTGTATCGTTTTAGAAAAGAAGAACAAGATGTCAAATGCTACATTTTTCAATGAATTTATTCTTCTGGGATTTTCGGAATTTCATGAACTGAACCTGGGATTTTATATACTCCTCCTTCTGATGTACCTTCTGTCACTTATAGGACATTCCTTAATCATCATCGTGGTTTCCATGGAACCTAAGCTCCATACTCCAATGTATTTCTTCCTCCTCAACTTCTCCCTGGCTGAGATTGCTTCCACAACATCAGAGATCCCAAAGATGTTGCTCAATAGCTTATCCGGCAAAAACACCATCTGCTTTGCATGTTGCATGGCCCAAGATTTCATGGTCTTCACAATGGGAGCTGTGGAATTCATCACCCTCACGATCATGTCTTTTGATCGCTACGTGGCCATCTGCAAACCTTTGCATTATCAAACCATTATGACTAGTGGACTCTGTCTCAAACTCTCTTTGCTGGCATGGATTGGTGGGTTTGGACTCATATTTCCTCAGGCGGTCGTGGTGTGGATGTACCCCTATTGTGGGCGCAATATCATTGATCATTTCTTTTGTGACATTGGTCCAGTTTTGCAGTTGGCTTGTGCTGACACAATAGTGATTGAGTTAATAGGATTCCTTTATGGTGCTGCTATAATGTGGGGCTCCTTTGGGTTCTCTCTGATTTCATATACACGCATTATAAAAGCCATACTTCAGATCCCTTCAGCCACTGGGAGGTCCAAAGCCTTCCTCACCTGTGCTTCCCATCTTATTGTTCTAACCATTTTCTATACAGCAGATATGCTTATGTACTTGAAACCTTCAACGCATGGTGACACCCGACTCAATAAGGGAATCTCTCTTGTACGCACCAGTTTTGTACCCATGTTAAACCCTTTCATCTACACAATCCGGAATAGTGAATTCAAGACAGCTTTGTGGAAAGCAGTGACCAAAAGGATGAGTTTCTAACATGGTGCGTGATGCTAAGTATCCAGGTGTTTCCATTATCTCTCCTTCTGAAAGAGAACTACAGAGTCTTTGGTGCTCTCTGATCTTGGTTGCTTTCTTGCAGGCTTTTCATTACTCAAATAGGCATACCCATTATCAGCATTGCTATATAATGTTGTTACCTAATTGGGTAATGAAATGTCTGCAAGAAAAGAACCAAACTCAGGGACAACCAAGGACTCCACAGTTCAACCGTGAGCTACAAATATTCTCTTCTGTTGAAAGAGAAAATATTTTGTAATCCTCGTCACATCTGTGTCTGTTGGGAAATCTTTCAATGGTTCCACATCGATCTGGGATGAAATACAAAATTGCAAATGAAATTGTGAAGTCTTTAAAATGGTTGATGGCTCTTGTGAAGTCTTTGTCCATTTGACAAAGCTGAATCTCAAACAGGACTCTATGTTCAAGACTTTTTCTATTTAGTATAGAAAAGCTAAGAAGCATTAACAGAGCTTCGGTGAGTAATGAGTATACATCACAATTCTATTCGGTTCAAATCTCCTCCTCCTCCTCCTATTGTTCAAAGCAAATTTCTTTCTTTCTCTCATTTTGAGCAATCATCAAACCTAACATCAGCTTTTGGCTGTTGATTATGTGTGAAGCCATCACAATTCCTGGATGTAGGATATAGAAATCAATGATTCCATGAATAGTTAATATAAATGGAGATTTGTTTTCAGGTTTTATCAAGAATATATTGGGATTCGTGCCATCATTTTTAAGGTACAGGTGGTCCTCCTCAGCTTACAACAATTCATTTAGCAACCATCCAAAGTTACAATGGCACTGAAGCATAAGTAATGTATAAGAAGGTGAATGATCATCCTCTCAGTCTAACTTCAAGAGAATACATTTCTTCAGGAAATAGGAACTCTGAGTAAATTCCCTTTTCTATCTAATTTTGACTAGGATGTGTCAAGGCAGACTGAACAGTTCCAATCATTTTTCACAGATCACTGCATTCTATGCAATTTAATTTAGCATCTGAAAAATAACATGAACCTTGTGACTGAAAGAGTTTGAAGATTTTTTTTCCTCCCTTCCTTCTGCTAGTGTAACTTGGATGAGAGCAAGCAGAGTTAAGACAACAGTATTGAGATAGATTAATAGCAATAAAAATTCTATTCTATTCTATTCTATTCTATTCTATTCTATTCTATTCTATTCTATTCTATTCTATTCTATTCTATTCTATTCTATTCTATTCTATTCCAATAGCTCTTACACTTATATACCGCTTCACAGTGCTTTGCGGCCCTCTCCAAGCGGTTTATAGAGTCAGCCTGTTTACCTGAACAACTGGGGTCATCATTTTACTGACCTCAGAAGGATGGAAGGCTGAATCCACTGGATCGAACTGCTGGCAGTGGACAGAATTAGTCTGCAAAGCTGCCTTCTAAGCACTGAGCCACCAAGGCATTGACTTTGCAAAGGATTTGAACACATTGTAAGTAGCAAAACAAAGTCCAAACATTGGTAATTTTCTTTTCAATGTGGAATAGAGAGGGGTACTGGGGGTGCAGTCTATATTTCTTCAAGATTTATTTTGGGTCCTTCCATAGACTTGGCTCACCATCAACCAATTTCCCCAGATCACCTCCAAAGATTTCCCTAACCAATTTGTTGACTTCCATTCCCATATGACAATCTTTGACTCAGTTTGGGATCTTGTAATAATTCATTGCTACCAGTATTATTATTATTAATTTTTTTAAAAAGTCATTATCACATAGATTCATTAATGAACCACACTCTGAAAGAATGTCATAGTCCTTTGTTTTTTCAGTCTTATTAATCTGCTGTACTCTGTGTCAGCACATCAAGATGCATTTATCCTAGTGCTGACATAAGAAGGAGAATGCAGGCATCTGTAACGGGACGGTTGCCTTTCACCTACTTATTTCCTCTGGAGATAATGTCCCCTAGGAGATGGATGGGAGGGGGGAAATTTTTTTGAATTGGAGCAGTAGATTAGGGGTGAATGATTGGGAAGATGGCCAATGAATGCAGAGGAGTGGGGGAAGGAAGAGGAGGGGTTTTGGGTCAGCACGTCAGTGCCGGCTGCAACGAGTTAGTGTAAAAAGTGCTGTGCTTAATAAAATGGAAATATGTTTTATAAAAGACTTTGTTTGCAATGCAATTTATTTGAAGGCAGCCTGAAAACCTGATACTCTGCTTGGTTTCTTCATCACCATCAGCGTGGAAATTATTTTATAGACGATCTTTTGGGTTTCATGGATATGTTATGGCCAAATGATAGGCTACGCTGTTTGAAAACTTTCTAAAAAAAGAAAAGAGATTAATCACTTGTCCTTTTTTTCCCCCTAAAAGAAAAGTTGCTAAGAGCAACCAAGATGATTAGGGGACTGGAGGTTAAAACATATAAAGAACAGTTGCCGGAATTCGGTATGTCTTGTTTAATGAAAAGAAGGACTAGGGGTGACATGGTAGCAGTCTTTCAATATCTCAGGGGCTGCCACAAAGAAGACGGAGTCAAGCTATTCTCCAAAGCACCTGAGGGCAGAACAAGAAGCAATTGGTGGAAACTAATCAAGGAGAGAAGCAACCTAGAACTAAGGAGAATTTTCCTGACAGTTGGAATAATTAATCTATCAATGTTTACTTGTGCTTTTAGTCCCATGTTGACCCCTGTTCCTTAATTGTTCCCTTCTCCTGACAGCTCTGCACATGCATGTATCAGGAACAGGCTCCAGCTATTCTTCTGCCTCACTTATCTCCGACTACGAAAGTAGTTGATAAATGTCAAACAGCCCTGGCCCCATCTGTGCCTCCGATGCAGAACACCCATCAGAGCCTTCTCCAGACTCCAGGAGCGGCCCTTGTTCCTCCCCAATCTCCTCACTGTCTGAGTCTCTGGCCACTGGTGGGCCACAACAAAATATCTCAAGGGGTTACAGATGGCCATGTAGTGATCAAAGACCAAAATGTAATCTGTAGTTCCCAAGAAAAAATAGAAATACATCTGCATCATGCAACCCATAAAAGAAAAAAAAAATCACTCTGTGATTATATTGAACATCATTTGGGGAATGATAACAGTGGTGAAGCAAAGTCCAGAGAAGGAAAGGTTGCCCAGAAGTCAATACATGGGGGTGTGGAGTCAATAATCTTTCCATACAAAGAAGTTAGTATGTAGATGACTGTTATGATCAGGAACACAGGAACCTTGCATTTCTGGATGCCAGGAAAACCTGTTAAAATGAATTCTTTCACCATGCTGTAATTTTCAGACCTCATCCTATATTATATCATGAGTCAAAACATTGAAAAATTACATTTCCTCATTAAATGGCATATTTGAGCAAAGGTACTACACAATGACAAGCAGATGAGCTCATGTTCATGATGAGTCTAAGAATGCACTATTTAATATTTTCAATAAAAGAATACCCAATGTTGTAATTATTTCAGGAATCAATGTATAACAGAATCAATATATAACAGAATAACAGAACATCAGTGTTAAGGAATTTGCAGAGTAACCCTTGAATAGCAAGGGTGTACACATGAAAGCGATTGAGAGTAGATACGAATAAACACAGTCAACACACAGATTAACCCAGTGTAAACACACTGAGTTGTGTTTACTTTTAGGAAATAGTAAGGCACAGTCCAATAAACAGTCCAGGTCATACACATATAAAGCAGGAGATAGTAAAACAACAGTCCAGGGATAATCCAATAACAAAGTCTTCTTGCCAGTCGTCGTAGTCATTCACAATAAACAGTTATTCTGGATTTGCAAACAGTAGCATACAGAATTATCAGAGAGCAAGAACAGCAAAGAGAAAAACAAACCATGTTTCTAGCTCCCTCTTAAGGAGATTGGCTACAAAGCTAACCAATCAGGACACAGTATGATGCAATACAGCAGTCTTAAAGCTATATAGATGGTTTATAGATTGCCAACCCAACAAGGTAGGTAATACTCATTTCCTAACAATCAGTGTTTGAAGTGACCTTGGATGTCAATCAATCAATCAATCAATCAATCAGAATAGAGCTGGAAGGGACCTTGGAGGTCTTCTAATCCAACCCCATGTTCTGGCAGGAAACCCTATATCATTTCAGTCAAATGATTGTCCAGTCTTTTCTTAAAATCCTCCAATATTGGAGCACCCACAACTTCTGGAGGCAAGTTGTTCCACTGATTAATTGTTCTGTCAGGAAATCTCTTATTTCTAGTTTGCTTCTCTCCTTGATTAGTTTCCATCCATCACTTCTTCTGTTGCCTTCAGGTACTTTGGACAATAGGTTGACTCCCTCTTCTTTTTGGCAGCTCCTCAAATATTGGAATATTGGAAGACTGCTATCATGTCCCCCTTAGTCCTTCTTTTCATTAAACTAGACATACCCAATTCCAACAACTGTTCTTTATATGTTTTAGCCTCCAAAACGGGGCACTGCCCACACCCCATTTTGTCTCCCAGGAGGCTGCAGGGAGGCCTGCTAGGCCCAAAACAGGGTGTGGGGAGGGGGCTTCAAGGGAGAAAGAAAGAAGGGAGAAAGAAAGAAAGAAAAAGAAAGAAAGAAAGAAAGAAAGAAAGAAAGAAAGAAAGAAAGAAGAGAAAGAAAGAGAAAGAAAGAGGGAGGGAGAGAAGGGAGAAAGAAAGAAAGAAAGAAAGAAAGAAAGAAAGAAAGAAAGAAAGGAAGGAAGGAAGGAAGGAAGGAAGGAAGGAAGGAAGGAAGGAAGAGGGAAGGAAGGGAAAGTGCAGGAATGGGATTCAAATCCCATTGCTACCGGTTTGCTTGTGGGTGCGCATGTGCTCGCTGGTGCACAAGACGCTTTTGCGCATGTGCAAAGACGTCCAGGCAGTGGGCAGAGCCTCCCGCCACCGCCGCTATCATATTGCTTGATCTGGGGCGAACCAATAGCAACCCATCACTGGATGGATGGATAGAGGGAGGGAGGGAGGGAGGGAGAGAAAAAGGAGAGGAAGGAAGAACCACAAACCTTGGCACCAGACACAGCTTCAGAGGATGCTTTGAAACAGGACAGCAATCCAAGGCTGGAAGGCACCTCGGAAGATCATCTAGTCCAGCCCCTTCCTCCATCAGGAGAACTTATATCATCTAGGTTATTTTGGTGTCTCTAACACAGAGGAGAAATTCCCAGAAATCCCCAGGCATTCCCAACCTCTCCCCCTAGTAAAAAAAAAAGAAAACAAACTTCATGAGGTATTAAAAAGAAGAATAGAAAAGGGGGTTGCTGTGTATTGTTTAATGGACTGCTAAATTGGCAAGATGGACTGCTAAGTAGGCCACGCCCACCCAGTCACATAACCACCAAGCCACGCCCACCAAGCCACGCCCACAGAACCGGTAGCAAAAAAAATTGAATCCCACCACTGCTACGGAGGTACTGGAGAATGTGAAAAATACAAACAAAATTAATGCGAAGATCTTTGAACGTAGATGAATTCAACTGAGAGACACTCTAAGATTGATAAATCTATATAGCTTTAATATGAGATATACTCCTATACATCCATTACCGTCTATACATAATAAAACTTGGCAATATTGTTAGGGAAAAAAAAAAGACAAGTGATTAATTTCTTTTCTTTTTTAGAAAGCTTTCAAACAGCGTAGCCTATCATTTGGCCATAACATATCCATGAAACGCAAAAGATCATCTATAGAATAATTTCCACACTGATCAGTTGCTGATGGTGATGAAGAAACCAAACAGAGTACAGCAGATTAATAAGACTGAAAAAACAAAGGACTGTGACATTCTTTCAGAGTGTGGTTCATTAATGAATCTATGGGATAATGACTTTTAAATAATAATAATAATAATAATAATAATAATAATAATAATAATAATACTGGCAACAATGAATTATTACAAGATCCCAAACTGATCCCAAAGATTATTACATGGGAATGGAAGTCAATGAATCGGTTAGAGAACTCTTTGGAGGTGATCTGGGGAACCTGGTTGACGGTGAGCCAAGACTATGGAAGGACCCAAAAGAAATCTTGAAGAAATATAGACCTCACCACCAGTAAGGCTTCCTGAAGTAGATCCTAGATCCTAAGAACAAGAGTGTATCCCTCTCTATTCCACATGGAAAAGCCAATCACCAATGTTTGGACTTTGTTTTCCTACTTACAATGTGTTCAAATCCTTTGCAAAGTCAATGCCTTGTTGGCGCAGTGGTTAGAATGCAGTATTGCAGACTAATTCTGCCTACTGACAGCAGTTCGATCCAGTTGATTCAGCCTTCCATCCTTCTGAGGTCGGTAAAAAGATGACCCAGGTTGTTGGGGGAAACAGGCTGACTTAACTGCTTAGGCTGTTAAGCACTGTGAAGCGGTATATGAGCTGGGGTGGCGCAGTGGTTAGAGTGCAGTACTGCAGGCTACTTCTGCTGACTGCCAACTGCCTGCAATTTGGCAAATCGAATCTCACCAGGCTCAAGGTTGACTCAGTCTTCCATCCTTCCAAGGTGGGTAAAATGAGGACCCAAATTGTTGGGGGCAATATCCTGACTCTGTAAACCGCTTAGAGAGGGCTGTAAAGCAATATATAAGTCTAAGTGTTATTGCTATATAAGTCTAAGAACTATTGATATTAATCTACCTCAATACTGTCATCTTAAATCTGGTTGCTGTCATCCAAGTTACACTAGGAGAAGGAAGGGAGGAAGAAAAAAATATTCGAACTCTTTCAGTCACAAGGTTCATGTTATTTTTCAGATACTAAATTAAATTGCATAAAAGGCAGTGATCTATGAAAAATGATGGGAACTGTTCAGTCTGCCTTGACACATCCTAGTCAAAATTAGATAGAAAAGGGAATTTACTCAGAGTTCCTATTTCCTGAAGAAACGTATTCTCTTGAAGTTAGACTGAGAGGATGATCATTCAGCTTCTTATACATTACTTATGCTTCAGTGCCATTGTAACTTTGGATGGTTGCTAAATGAATTGTTGTAAGCTGAGGAGGACCATCTGTACCTTAAAAATGATAGCATGAATCCCAATATATTCTTGATAAAACCTGAAAACAAATCTACATTTATATTAACTATTCATTGATTTCCATATCCTACATCCAGGAATTGTGATTCTTCCACACAGAATCAAAAGCCAACAGCTGATGTTAGGCTTGATGACTGCTCAAAATAAGAGGAAGAAAGAAATTTGTTTTGGACAAGTGGGAGAAGAAGAAGAAGAAGAAGAAGAAGAAGAAGGAGAAGGAGAAGAAGAGGAGGAGAGAAGAGGAAGAAGAAGAGGAAGAAGAAGAAGAAGAAGAAGAAGAAGAAGAAGAAGAGAAGAAGAAGAAGAAGAAGAAGAAGAAGAAGAAGAAGAAGAAGAAGAAGAAGAAGAAGAAGAAGAAGAAGAAGAAGAAGAAGAAGAAGAAGAATATACTCTGGTGCTGGAGAAGTCTTCTGCAAGTCCCTTGGACTGCAAGGTGATCAAACCGATCAGACCTAGAGGAGATCAACCCTGACTGCTCTTTAGAAGATCAGATCGTGAAGTTGAAACTCAAATACTTTGGCCACCTAATGAGAAGGAAGGACTCACTGGAGAAGAGCCTAATGCTGGGAAAGATTTAATGCTGGTGAAAGAAGAAGGAGATGACAGAGAATGGGGTGGCTGGATGGAGCAGTAGGCATAAGCTTAAATGGACTCCAGAGGATGGTAGAGGGACAGGAAAGCCTGGAGGAACTTTGTCCATGCAGTCGTGATGAGTCGCGCACAACTTCACATCTAACAACAACAACAGTCGAAGCTAGACATTGTTAAATGCACAAAGACTTCACAAGAGCCATGGAATATTTTAAAGAATTCATAATTTCATTTGGAATTTCATTATTTCATCCTAGATGGATGGGAAACCATTGAAAGATTTCCCAACAGACACAGATGTGACGAGGATTACAAAATATTTTCTCTTTCAACAGAAGAGAATATTTGTAGCTCACGGTTGAACTGTGGGGTCCTTGGTTGTCTCTGAGTTTGGTTCTTTTTTTGCAGACATTTCATTTCCCAATTAGGTAACAACATTATATAGCAGTGCTGATGATGGGTATGCCTATTTGGGCAATGAAATGCCTGCAAGAAAGCAACAAGATCAGAGAGCACCAAGGACTCTGTAGTTCTCTTTCAGAAGGAGAGATAATGGAAACACCTGGATACTTAGCATCACGCACCATGTTAGAACCTCATCCTTTTGGTTACTGCTTTCCACAAAGCTGTCTTGAATTCACTATTCCGGATTGTGTAGATGAAAGGGTTTAACATGGGTACAAAGCTGGTGCGTACAAGAGAGATTCCCTTATTGAGTCGGGTGTCACCATGCGTTGAAGGTTTCAAGTACATAAGCATATCTGCTGTATAGAAAATGGTTAGAACAATGAGATGGGAAGCACAGGTGAGGAAGGCTTTGGACCTCCCAGTGGCCGAAGGGATCTGAAGTATGGCTTTTATAATGTGTGTATATGAAATCAGAGAGAACCCAAAGGAGCCCCACATTATAGCAGCACCATAAAGGAATCCTATTAACTCAATCACTATTGTGTCAGCACAAGCCAACTGCAAAACTGGACCAACGTCACAAAAGAAATGATCAATGATATTGCGCCCACAGTAGGGGTACGTCCACACCACGACCGACTGAGGAAATATGAGTCCAAACCCACCAATCCATGCCAGCAAAGAGAGTTTGAGACAGAGTCCACTAGTCATAATGGTTTGATAATGCAAAGGTTTGCAGATGGCCACGTAGCGATCAAAAGACATGATTGTGAGGGTGATGAATTCCACAGCTCCCATTGTGAAGACCATGAAACCTTGGGCCATGCAACACGCAAAGCAGATGGTGTTTTTGCCGGAGAAGATATTGATCAACATCTTTGGGATCTCTGATGTTGTGGAAGCAATCTCAGCCAGGGAGAAGTTGAGGAGGAAGAAATACATTGGAGTATGGAGCTTAGGCTCTATTGAAACCACGATGATGATCAAGGAATGTCCTACAAATGACAGAAGGTACATCAGAAGCAGGAGTATATAAAATCCCAGGTTCAGTTCATGAAATTCCGAAAATCCCAGAAGAATAAATTCATTGAAAAATGTAGCATTTGACATCCCCTTTTTCTTTTCTAAAAAGATACAATAATTTATAGAAACATTATCATTTGTCGTGTATACTATAGGAGCTGAGCAAACGATAATCACATAAATGGCTGAAGTGAATTGCTGTGCAGAGTTACTGAACCATTTCATATTTTCTACTCATACAACTGTTGATTAATTAGTGGTTTTGGAAATGTTACCACCGCTCTGAGAGAATCTGTGGCTATTTGATTCAGGATGTGAGGGAAATCAGAAAATTAATTTTTCCTCATAAAATGTCATCCCCATTTTACCTCACTGAACTATTGCACACTACATGGAAGCTTTTCAGGGTTTGTTTTAATCTTTCTGAAATCTAATACGGGAATAAACGAAACTGACATAATCTTTCTTGTTTAATTTAATATTTTTGAAGGACAGCCTTCAAAAGTATGTTGACTTTTTTAAAAAAATTGTTTAATGTTTTTATTATATAGTTTTCTTCATTTTACATCACAGTTTCAAACTTTGCAACAGCGATATACCGGAATATATCCATTTCCATTATATATTCTGTTATGTCTCTTAATATACATTATCATATTTGTTTTATTTTACATTTTTATAACATTCTACCATCATATTAATTACAATAAGTATTCTGTCTATCATTATACTTATATTTATTTCTAAGTTCTCATCCGTTGATCGTCTTTCATTGTTACTTTTCTAATATTTGCATCTACTCTCCAACCAATTGTACCATACGTCCCAAATTAAACAATGTTCTGTTTCTCCTTTATCTTTCATTTCCATTGTCAACCTATCCATCTCAGCACAGCCTAATATTTTCTTTATTACAATTTCCTCAGAGGGTATTTTTCCAGTTTTCCAATTTTGAGCATGTACAATTCTAGCCACTGTTATTACATGTAGCATTAAGTATTTGATTTTTTTAAAATTATAGTTCCCTGTCAACATTCCTAATATGTAGAAATAGCTCTGGTTTTAAATCTATTTGACTTGTTCTTTTTAATTGAGAGTATTAAACTTTGCAGGCAAACCCTTTCATCACTTCATTGTGGTGTGTAATATTATCAGGTGCCTTCCCAAAGTGATTTTAAAAATGTACTGTCTATTCATGCAACATCTCACCTCTACACACACACACTCAGAGAGAGAGAGAAAGAGAGAGAGAGAGAGAGAGAGACAGAGACAGAAACAGAGAGAGGATTAATTTACATTAAAAGATGTATGCATGTCTGGAATTGGAATCTGTTTTTAGCCCTCTCTGATCAGTTACTCCAAGGTAAGAACTGTACTCACTCTGTTTTTCAGTTAGTGAAAAGATTTCAAAACTGGGTGAGAAACCTTGCAACCAATTAATTCATGTTAGTAGACATCCTGACCATTTTCCTACTTTCCGACCTTAATCTTAATTTTTCCATTTACTCTTTCAATACCTACAGCCCTTACTCCATAATCATAATCATAAGTTTATTTGTCAAGCATATATAAGAGAACAAGTAAAAGTATAAACATAATTTGAATACATGAAAAGAGTAAGTAAAAAGGAATATTAGGACAGGGATGGTAGGCACGCTGGTGTGCTTATGCACGCCCCTTACAGACCTCTTAGGAATGGGGTGAGGTCAACAGTAGACAGTTTAAGATTAAAGTTTTGGGGGTTTGGGGAAGAAACTACAGAGTCAGGTAGTGCATTCCAGGCATTGACCACTCTGTTACTGAAATCATATTTTCTGCAATCGAGTTTGGAAGGGGTTTACTTTGAGTTTGTATCTATTATTTACTCGTGTATTGTTGTGGTTGAAGCTGAAGTAGTTGTTGACAGGAAGGACATTGTGGCAGATAATTTTATGTACTATGCTTAGGTCAGACTGAAGTCAGCATAGTTCTAAGTTGTCTAAGCCCAAAATTTGGAGTCTGGTGGCATAAGGTATTTTATTGCGGGTAGAGGAATGGAGGACTCGTCTCGTAAAATATCTGTGGACTCTCTCTCGATTGTATTTATGTCTGATATGCAGTGCGGGTTCCAGACAGATGAGCTGTATTCAAGAATTGGTCTAGCAAATGTTTTGTATGCTCTAGTTAGTAGTACAACATTACCAGAGAAGAAGCTATGCAAGATTAGGTTAACAACTCTTAATGCCTTTTTGGCAATGTTGTTACAGTGGGCTCTGGCACTTAGATCTTTAGAAATGAGTACTCCATGTTAGGCAATATATTTCCCCGAGCACCAAGTAAAACAAACCCCTCATCCTTTTAAGGAATCAATCATTTAAGCTTCCTTTTCATCAGGGCAACTGTTTTCCATCCTTCTCTTTACCTCCTAATTTTCCTCTAATACGCATTTAATTTACAAAAATCTCATTAAGTCATATAGCAAAAGCAGCAAAACACAGCTATAAATTGGAAGTACAATTTCATCTTTCACATCGCTTTCTGCATGTTCTGTCCAACTCAAAACAGCAGGCTTTTTATATGCATACTTCCCAGGACAGATGCACACACAAAAAGCAGTGACTGTGAGAGGGATCTTGGAGTCTTAATGGACAATCAGCTAAATATGAGCCAGCAGTGTGCAGCGGCAGCTAAAAAAGACAAAGCAATCCTAAATTGCATTAATAGAGGGATACAATCAAGATCAAGTGAGGTACTAATACCACTCTATGAAGTCTTAGTAAGACCACACCTAGAATAGGGCATCCAGTTTCGGTCACCACACTATAAAAAAGATGTTGAGACTCTAGAAAAAGTGCAGAGGAGAGCAACTAAGTTGATTAGGGGACTGGAGACTAAAACATAAGAAGAACGGTTACAGGAACGGGGCATGGCTAATCTAGTGAAGAGAAGGACCAGGGGAGACATGATAGCAGTGTTCCAATAGTTGAGGGGCTGCCACGGAGAGGAAGGGGTCAAGCTGTTTTCCAAAGCACCTGAATGCCAGACAAGGAATAATGGATGGAAACTGACCAAGGAGAGATTCAACCTAGAAATGAGGAGGAACTTTCTGACAAGTGAGAACAATCAACCAATGGAACAGAAGTTGCCTTCGGAAGCTATGGAAGCTTCATCACTGGAGACTTTCAAGAAAAGATTGGACTGCCATTTGTCAGAAATGGTATAGGGTCTCCTGATTGGGGGAGGTGTTGGACTAGATGACCTATAAGGTCCCTTCCAACTCTGTTAATCTGTTAATCTGTTAAATATGCACAGACAGATGACTTAGAGAAGCTTGGTGCCTTCATCTTACTGACATCAATGTTGAAAATCTCAACATATCAGCATTTGTCACCCAACCCCCAAATTACCATAAGTGTGAAAGACCTTACAATCCACATCAAATATAGAATCTTCTTTCTTACCTTGTAGGAAGCATCAAATACGTTCTGGAGACAGGTTTAGAGAGGAATGTTTCTACATATAACTCTGTTCAGTAACAGTGAAGAGTTGGAAAAAAAATTCTCATGTGATTTCTTTATAGTTCCTCAGGGATAGCACAAGTGATGTCCTTCTTGCCAATTAATAGTTCATGTACAGTATAGAGTTTTTTAAAGGATGATATTCAAATAATGGAAATCGGTCATCAAAAAAAAAAAAAGCATAGTCAAACTGAGAAATAGAGATATGGACAGGCAGATTGTTGGAGAAGATTTTTGAGATTCCCTTGGACTGCAAGGAGATCAAATCAGTCAATCCTAAATGCAATCAGCCACGGAAGGATCTGAAGCTCAAATACTTTGGCCACCTATGGGAAGACAGGACTCATTGGAAGAGACCCTGATACTAGGAAAGATTTTATTTATTTATTTATTTATTTTTATGTTTAAACAAACAATATATCATTATGTCAGTTTTGGAAGACAATTTTCGTTTTTGCTTCTTAACTGCCACATATTTTAGCTGGGGAAGTTGGGAGGGCTTTATTGTTGGAGCGGTAGAAAGTTAGTCATAACAACATTCCGTATTCAAGGACTTTTGCCTGCGTCTGATGGAGACTGCCTGAAGATTGTACCCAGTTGAGTGTGAAGAGTTGATTGGACAATGTGATGAACTTGTGGGTGTGGGGCAGGGCTGTGAACTGTCAGCTGGGTGTGGAAAACCTGGAAGCTTTCAGATTCAGGTTTTCCCAGATGTGCCATCATGACATCTCTAATAAATTGGAACTTTGAGGAACCTCAGGCCTCAGAGTTTTATTTCGTTTGGGGTGTTCCTTGGAACCCTGACACATCAATTATTCCGTGTGTCATCTGAGTACATATCTTTCTGTCATCATATTCCTCCTCTACCATCATTTTCTTGCTACATTTCTGTCTTACTTTTACATTTTAATTTAATTTATTACAACATTTTTTTCTTGCATTTATATTAATTTTTATTATATCTCATCTCTATCCATTGATAGAATTGCCCCCCATATCCTGTAATATTCTGATTCTTCCTTTCCCTTAATTGCCAATATTAGTCTATTCATTTCTGCACATTCCAATATTTTCTCAATTACTTTTCCCTCTATAAGGATTTTTTCTCCTTTCCAATTTTGTGCAAATACTATCCTCACTGCAGTTATTACATGTATAATCAGATAGGTATTTTTTTTACTATATTTCTCTGGTAAGATACCCAACATCTCCACCCCGGACCATCCCAATGATGCCCTTGACGTGATGTCCCGGTGCCTGGAGGCCATGCGGATCTGGATGGGGAGAAACAAGCTCAGACTCAACCCTTCCAAGACTGAGTGGCTGTGGTTCCCGGTGTCCCGGTATAGTCAGCTGGTTCCTTCGCTGACTATTGGGGGTGAAATCTTGGCCCCCTCAGAGAGGGCTTGCAACTTCGGTGTTCTCCTGGATGGATGGCTGTCTTTGGAAGATCATATGACGGCTGTGGCCAGGGGAGCTTTTTATCAGGTTCACCTGATACGCCAGTTGCGTCTCTTTCTGGACCGGGATGCCTTGCGCATGGTCACTCATGCCCTCGTCATGTCCCGTCTGGACTACTGTAACACTCTCTACATGGGGCTCCCCTTGAAGAGCACTCGGAGGCTCCAACTGGCGCAGAGTGCGGCCACGCGGGTGGTTTATTTATTTATTTATTATTATTTATTATTTAAATTTCTATACCGCCCTTCTCCAAAATAGGACTCAGGGCGGTGAACAGCCAGAGTAAAAAACAATACATACAAAATTTAAAAGCAATTTAAAATAATTAAATATTATTGGCCGTAAATTAAAACAACCCAATTTAAAATCAATTTAAAATTAACTCAAGCCAGCCCAGCTAGTTGAAATAAATGCGTTTTCAGGGGCCGACGAAAAATCCGGAGGTCTGTTATTGTACGTATCTCTGGGGGGAGGTTGTTCCAGAGGGTGGGCGCCGCCACAGAGAAGGCTCTCCCCCTGGGAGTCGTCAGCCGACATTGTCTGGCAGACGGCACCCTGAGGAGGCCCACTCTGTGGGAGCGTATTGGCCGGTGGGAGGCTATCGGTGGCAGAAGGCGATCTCGTATATACCCAGGTCCTAAGCCATGGAGCACTTTAAAGGTGGTCACCAACACCTTGAAGCGCACCCGGAAGACCACCGGGAGCCAGTGCAGCTCGCGCAGGAGAGGTGTTACATGGGAGTGCCTCGTCGCCCCCATAATCACCCGCGCGGCCGCGTTCTGGACCAGCTGGAGCCTCCGGGTGCACCCCAGGGGGAGCCCCATGTAGAGAGCGTTGCAGTAGTCCAGGCGGGAAGTGACGAGTGCCTGAGTGACTGTGCGTAGGGAGTCCCGATCTAGAAAGGGGTGTAACTGGCATATCAGGCGGACCTGATAAAAAGCCCCCCTGGCCACGGCCGTTAAACGATCTTCTAATGACAGCCGTGCGTCCAGGAGGACGCCCAAGTTACGAGCCCTCTCCGTGGGGGCGAGTGATTCACCCCCAATAGCCAGTGATGGCGTCAGCTGGCTATATCGGGACGCTGGAAGCCACAGCCACTCGGTCTTGGAGGGGTTGAGTCGGAGCCTGTTTCTCCCCATCCAGGCCCGCACGGCCTCCAGGCACTGGGACATCACTTCAAGGGCATCGTTGGGGTGGCCTGGGGTGGAGATGTACAGCTGGGTGTCATCAGCATACTGATGGAACTCCACCCCAAAGCCATGGATGATCTCACCCAGCGGCTTTACATAAATATTGAACAGAAGGGGCGAGAGGACCGACCCTTGTGGCACCCCACAAGCAAGGTGCCTTGGGGTCGACCGCTGCCCCCCTGTCAACACAGATTGCGACCGGTCAGAGAGGTAGGAGGAGAACCACCACAGAACGGTGCCCCCCACCCCACATGGTCGATGGTATCAAAAGCCGCTGAGAGGTCTAACAGGACCAGGATAGAGGAGCAAACCCTATCCCGAGCCCTCCAGAGATCATCCACCAACGCGACCAATGCCGTTTCCGTGCTGTGCCCAGGCCGGAAGCCGGACTGGAGCGGGTCTAGATAGACAGCTTCATCCAGGTACCGGGGAAGCTGTTGCACCACCACACTCTCAACAACCTTCGCAACAAAGCGAAGGTTGGAGACTGGACGATAGTTAGCCAAAACAGCCGGATCCAGAGAGGGCTTCTTGAGGAGGGGCCTCACAACCGCTTCTTTCAAAGCGGCCGGCAGGACCCCCTCACTCAAAGAAGCGTTAACAATCTTCTGGAGCCAGCCTCGTGTCACCTCCTGGGAAGCCAGTACCAACCAGGAGGGGCACGGGTCCAATAAACATGTGGTTGCGTTCAGCCGTCCCAGGACCCTGTCCATGTCCTCGGGAGCCACAGGATCGAACTCCCCCCAGGTAACACTCTCAAGACCTGCCTCAGTCATCCCGTCCGGACATACCCAGTCAGAGGCCAGCCCTTCCCGAATCTGAGCGATTTTGTCATACAGATACTGCACAAAGTCCTCAGCTCGGCCCTGCAAGGGGTCATCCCGCACTTCCAGATGGAGGAGGGAGCAGGTCACCCTAAACAGGGCGGCCGGGCGATTATCTGATGACGCGATAAGAGCGGCAAAATAGCTAGATTTCGCCGCTTTTATCGCCACTAGGTAGGTCTTAATATGAGACCTCACCAGTGTTCGGTCGGATTCGGAGCGGCTGGTCCTCCAACTACTCTCCAGGCGTCTTTTCCGGCGCTTCATCTCCCTAAGCTCCTCGGAGAACCAAGGAGCTAGGTGAGTTCGGTGCCGGGTCAGAGGCCGCAAAGGCACGACACGGTCCAAGGCCCCAGCAGCCGCACTATCCCAGACGGCCACCAGGTCTTCAGCCGAGTCATGAGCCAGAGTCTCAGGAAATGGCCCAAGCTCCATCTGGAACCTATCAGGGTCCATCAGGCGCCTGGGCCGGAACCACCTGGTCACTCAACCACTGACCAGAGACAAAAACTAAGTCCAGAGTGTGTCCCCCTGTGTGAGTGGGGTCATGAATTAACTGAGTAAGGTCCATGGCCATCATGGAAGCCATGAACTCTCGAGCCACCTCAGACGTTCCACCAATAGATGGCAGGTTGAAATCCCCCATAATAACAAGTCTGGGAGTGTCCACCGCCACCTCGGCTATAATGTTAAGCAGCTTGGGCAGGGCCGTTGCCACGTGGCAGGGAGCCAGGTACGTGACCAACAAGCCCATCTGTACTCCACGACCCCACTTTACAAAGAGGGACTCACATCCGGCTATCTGTGGAACAGTGGTCTCCCTTGGATCCAGACCTTCCTTTATAATAACCGCCACCCCCCCGTCCCTGCCTGGAGCCCTCGGCTGATGAAATGCACGGAAGCCTGGTGGGCATATATCCACGAGGGGAACTGGTTATGGGAGCGTCGTGGCATTCCCATGTAACACCTCTCCTGCGTAAGCTGCACTGGCTCGCGGTGGTCTTCCGGGTGCGCTTCAAGGTTTGGTTATCACCTTTAGAGCGCTCCATGGCTTAGGACCTGGTTATTTACGGGACCGCCTGCTACCACCAATAGCCTCCCACCGGCCAATACGCTCCCATAGAGAGAGGCTCCTCTGGGTGCCGTTGGCCAAACAATGTTGACTGGCGGCCCCTAGGGGGAGAGCTTTCTCTGTGGGGGCACCTATGATCTGGAACGAGCGCTCCCCCCGGAGATACGGAGGATCCCGGATCTGCACACCTTCCGTCACGTGCTCAAGATTTTTTTTATTTCATCAATCTGGCCTGGCCTAATTCTTTTCCCCTTTTAAAGTAAATTTTAATTTGTTTTTAAATTATTGGGAATTTTAAATTTGTCTCAGCCAAATTATTTAATTTGTTTTTATTCTATTTTAAATTTTTGTATTTATGTGTTTTATTTTGTGACTGTTCACCACCCTGAGTCCTTCGGGAGTAGGGCAGTATATAAATCCAATAAAAAAAATACAAAACAAAACAAACAAACAAACATCTCCAACATTAGGGTGATAAATTTGGAAACATTTTGGCCAATCTCACTGGAGTATGGCTCAGTTTTCAATCAGATGATTTTTATTTACTCTTTATTTTAAAAATGGATTTATCTCACTCCTCCATTATATACCAGTGTATTTGAAGTTCTTTATAAAATTATACTTTCTTGAAGGGAAATTTTTACATCACTTGCAGTACCCCTGAGGACCTGTTAAGAAATCACATAAGGGGAAAAAAAATCTTTCAGCTATTCACACTTACTAAATAGAGTTACATGTAAGGCTTTTCCTTGTTAATATGGTCTCCAGAACACATTCAATGGTGACTAAGAAGGTAAGAACAGAGATTATCTATTTGATGTGGACTGTAATCCTGGTTAAAGACTGTGCCCTTATCAACAGCTATAAAACTGATGTTTGTGAGGAAATAAATCAGCTTTTTTTTCTCTGCTCAAAGGAGAAAATCTTTACAGGTGGAAGCTGTGATGATAGATAGCTAAATAGCTAATCAGAAAGAGAGAGTGTGTGAGACAGAAATGATAGAGAGATGATAGAAGATGATAGATAGATAGATAGATAGATAGATAGATAGATAGATAGATAGACAGACAGACAGACAGACAGACAGACAGACAGACAGACAGACAGACAGACAGAAAATAGAAAATAATAGAAAATAGGAAATAGAAAATGGAAAATAATAGAATAACAGACTTGGATGGGACCTTGGAGGTCTTCTAGTCCAACCCCCACCTTAGGCAGAAAACCCTACACCACATCAGCCAAATGGTTGATATCCAATCTCTTCTTAAAAATTTCCAGTGTTGGAGCATTTACAACCTCTGGAGGCAAGTTGTTCCACTGATTAATTGTTCTAACTGTCAGTAAAGATAGATAGACAGACAGATGATAGATAGATAGATAGATAGATAGATAGATAGATAGATAGATATAGATAGATAGATAGATAGATGATAGATAGACAGATGATAGATAGATAGATAGATAGATAGATAGATAGATAGATAGATAGATAGACAGACAGACAGACAGACAGACAGACAGACAGACAGACGGATGATAGATGGGTGGTTGGATGGATGGATGGGCAGACAGATGGACAGACAGATAGCTAGACAGATGGATAGACGGAAAGACAAAGAGACTCACAGAGACAGACAGACAGACAGACAGACAGACAGACAGACAGACATAGACTGAGTGATGATATATACATATTCTGGTATGTAGGTGATGCTATTGAAATTATAGTCATAAGTTACACCAAGTTTTGGGATCCCAGGTTTCATATGGCCTTGAAAATCATCCCAAGATTCAAACTCTTGACATGGAGGTGTTGATATAAAGTCACGACTGAGTCAAAACTGACTCTGGTTTATTTCAATCTAATTAAACACCATGAAATAAAATTCCTGTGAATGCAGTGATGAGGGATTTTTCCCCTGTTTTATTAATCTTTTTGAATTGGGGAGGTGGGAAGGTTTCTAGGCACCCATTCGAGATTTAGTCTGGACCACTGATGATCCAGCAGCCTTGAATTTTACAACCTTCCCTTCTAAGAAAAAGCAGCTTATCTCCCAAGGTTAATTCTTCCTAGGAGATAAGAGTCATGAACCTTCTCCCATAATTGTCCATGAAAGCTCTTTCTGTTCATGCAGTAGAGGAAAAATTATTTCCTGGTCAAGGGATGATTTCACAATATCTGTTCTTATGAAGGTAATTAAAGTGAGCCCAACCTCATTATCATGAAGGATTTGTAAACTGAGATGAACGTTTCAAAAGGCAGGAAAAATCCTTTCTATGTCTCTTTTGATGTTCAGTAGGAATTTGAGCCCTTGGAAGCTAATAGAAAGGAATCAAGTCAGATCGTCTAATTATTTATCTGATTTGTATTCTAGTTTTTGTTCAGAAACTCAAAGCAACGTGCATTTTTTCTGTATCACACTCCCTCCATTTTTTCCAAATTGTCAGTGTGATGGTCCAAAGGATGGAGAGGTACACAGAGAGAATCAGAATCCCATGTGCTCCATCATTTTAGGATTCTAAATTTGGCTGGCTTATTTTACAGATGAAGCATTATCGATAAAGAAATCCATAACTGTCTTTTTCAAAGAATTCCCTCTATGGAGATTCTCAGTCATCCAGGTCCTGGTTGTCCCTGCCAGTAAAAGTGTGCCTGTCACCCACAATTATGGCCAAAAGGAAATTTGAATTTGTTGGGCAATTCCTATTGTGGCTTAATGGCTTTAATCCTGGTTTGGATCTTGAGTGAGGGGCTAATCCTACCATCCTGCCTTTGTTCAGACTTTGCTGCAGGGAGTTTAAAAATATCCTGTCTTGAATGGGTGACCCAATCTGCATTCCTAAAAGGTGCCAGTTTCTTAAGATGGGGCTGCTTCCAAAAATTTTTCATTTCATTTAGGAAATACAAATTCTGCCTTAAAAAACGGGGACGGCTTCCCACATCCCAAAGGTGCTTGCTTCCTAAAGGCAATTGGACTTTCCTGTTTTACTTGAAAACATTTCATTTCTTATTCCAGAACCTTCTCCAGAACTGAAAATGTGAGAGAAAATAGTTCCTCTTTGGAACCTTAAAAGTAGGTTACTATCTGCAACCTGCTAAAGAAAGCTGTCTGCAATTAATGTAAGTTCGAATCTCACCAGGCTCAAGGTTGACTCAGCCTTCCATCCTTTCTAAGGCGGGTAAAATGAGGACCCAGTTTGTGGGGGCAAAAAGATGACTTTGTAAAAATATACAAAAGTATGAAGGCTATTGCTTAACGCATTGTAAACCGCCCTGAGTCCCCGGAGAAGGGCGGCATATAAATCAAATTAAAAAAAAGAAATTCTGACAGGAATAACTAATAGTACCACCCTCCCCATGCCATCTAGTCAGAGCTGATGAAGCTTCTTGAATGAGAAGCTAAACACTTTCAAGGAGAAACAAAGGAAGTCCAGTTGCCTTTTGAGAAAGCACCTTTATTTAATAAGATATTTTTTTCTGCTGAAATGTGTTCTTCTTTTATTCCAGGAAAAAAGAAGATGGCCAGTGTAACTCCTGAAATATCAATCCAAAAACTGAAATCTAATGTGGTGCACCTGAATTTTGACATTATTATGACTTTCCATATACTTCTTGGCATAATGTATTGCAAATGACAAAATGCATTTCCTTTTTTTCATTAAACTTGTAGGTGTTATAACAATAATAGTCAGTTTTCCAGCCAGACAAATTTAGATAAATAGAAGATTTCAGAAATTTTAAATGCACTGTGCTTCCTATACCCTTCCTTCCTGGGATTTTTTTCTTCTTTTGTTTCTGTTTCTTAACTTGATTTGTAAATGTAATGCACACATTAGCGATAATTTTTGAAATGCTAGATGTTATCTGAGCTACCGCTGAGAAATCATTGACAATTTTGAAATGATGGAGCCTAAGAATATGTCCCGAGTAACTGAATTCATCTTATTAGGAATTCCTTTTCTGTATGATCTTCACCGAGTCTTCTTTGTGGTGGGTCTGTTCATGTACCTTGTAACCATCCTTGGGAATGTCTTCATCCTCATCATCGTGGCAATGGAGCCAAGACTTCAGACCCCAATGTACATCTTCCTGAGCAACCTTGCTTTCCTGGAGATCTGCTATACCTCCACTGTGGTACCCAAATTGCTACAGACATTTATACAAACCAAGACGACCATCTGCTTCCACTGTTGCCTCACTCAAGGATTTTTTCACTTCTGTTTTGGTAGTACAGAGCTTTTCACCCTCACTGCTATGGCCTTTGACCGCTATCTGGCCATCTGCAAGCCCCTTCAGTATCCCATCATGATGTCCAAGCAGGTGTGCCTTCAAATGTCTTTGGCCACCTGGTATGCCGCCTTTGTGATTATCTTTTTTCATTATTTTATGGTTTGGAGATTGCCGTTCTGTGGATCCAATGTCGTTGACAGTTTTTTCTGCGATATCGGTCCCCTGTTGAGCCTTGCCTGTGCGGACATCCATTTTGTTGAGTCTCTCAGACTGTTGACTGCCTTTGTAATTGTGATTATGACCTTGCTTCTCATGATTCTGTCCTACGTTTTCATTATTGCCACCGTCCTGCGCATTCCCTCCGCCGTAGGGCGGAAGAAGGCCTTCTCCACCTGCACATCACACCTGGTGGTGGTGTCCATATTGTATGGCGCTCTTGTCTTCATGTACGTGAGGCCCAACGTCCAGTCCTCATACCACCTGACAAGGACTGTGGCGGTCTTGAACACCACTCTTACCCCAATGCTGAATCCTTTCATATACACAATTCGGAACGCCGAAGTCAAAAAAGCCATCCAGAATGCAGTGCAGAAAAAGAAAGGGACCTTAAATTGAGACAATGAATGGAACAATAGTTTATTTATTTATTTTATTTATTTACTTTAGATTTATATACCGCCCTTCTCCCTACGGACTCAGGGCGGTATACAGCCAAGTAAAAACACATAAATACATAATACATAGATTAAGAACAGATTAAAAGGAAATATCTCAATTTGGCCCAAAATTTAAAAAGACAAACGAATTTAAAATCATTTAAAATCATTTAAAAGGATTTGTTAGGCCAGCCCGGCTTGTTGAAAAAGGAAAGTTTTAAGGGAACGGCGGAAGGCACGAAGGTCTTGGATTCTCCTTTTCTCTGGGGGCAATTGATTCCAGAGGGTGGGAGCCCCCACAGAGAAGGCCCTCCCCCTGGGGGTCACCAGCCTGCATTGTTTGGCTGATGGCACCCCGAGGAGGCTCTCTCTGTGGGAGCGCACGGGTCAATGGGAGGTCGTCGGTGGCAGAAGGCGGTCTCGAAGATAACTAGGTCCTATGCCATGGAGCACTTTAAAGGTGGTAACCAACACCTTGAAGCGCACCCGGAAGACCACTGGGAGCCAGTGCAGCTCGCGCAGGAGTGGTGTTATGGAGAGTTCCAGAACTCTCACATGTAGTAGGAATGAGATGAAATTTAGAAAATGGTGGCATCGGTGACATTTTGAGTGATGCAATCAGAATTCAACTGGCAATAATTTCAGACTTAAAAACATCATTTGTCTTTACAGTTTGCAATACAGGTAGTCCACGACTTATGACCACAATGTAAGTCCAACAATTTTGTTGTTGAGACAATTGTTAAGTGAGGTTTGCCCCACGTTATTCTCTTTCTTGACATGGTTGTTAAATGAATCACTGCAGTTAAGTTAGTAATGCAGCAGCCCGCATGGTTTTGTGCAGACCCCGGTGTGCACATGTGAGACCTCTCCTGCGGGAGCTCCATTGGTTAACAATTTGTTTCCGGGTGCAATTCAAGGTACTGGTTGTCACCTTTAAAGCCCTTCATGGCTTGGGGCCAGGTGATCTGAGGGACCGTCTCTTACCGGTCACATCTACCCGACTCATCAGATCAGGGAGGCAAGGAATGTTGCGGATCCCATCCCCGAGGGAGATACACCTGGTGGAACCTCAAGAAGGGCCTTCTCCATGTTGGCTCCCTTCTCTGGAACATCATTTCCCCAGAGATTAGAATGGCCCCCACTCTAACACTCTTCCAGAAGGTGCGGAAGTCCTGGTTTTCCAACGGGCCTGGCAAACCCAGAGTGGGATGGAGCCCATTAAATGGCTCGTGTGATCTGCTGGTGGAGGGGCAGGGGTGGGGGTGATTGTATTATATTATATTATATTAATGTATTTGATTCTTTTTATTAGTTTTATTGTTTTAAATCAGGTTTGAAATTCTGTGAGCCACCTTGAGTCACCATGAGTGAATAGGCGGCAATATAAATTCAATAAATAAATCAACAAGCAAGCAAACAAACAAACAAACATGGTCATTAAGCGAATCTGGCTTTCCCATTGACTTTGTTTGTCAGAAGGTCGTCAAAGGGGATCACGTGACTCTGGGACACCGCAATAAATACGGTGTCATAAATACGAGTCAGTTGTTAAGTGTCTGAATTTTGAGCACGTGACCATGGGGATGCTGCAAGGGTCATAAGTGTGAAAAACGGTCATAAGCAGGGGTGAAATCCTACTGGTTCAGACCGGTTCAGGCGAACCACTATGGTTTATGGGCATAAGTTCGCCAGACTGGTAGTAATTACCCCTCCTTGGCCCCACCCACGCCCGACCGGTTGCCACTCACCTCTTCCAACTGCTCAATATTCCACAGAATTCAATGTTAAATGCAGCAGAGAGAATGCTAACTTTTCTCCCTCCATTCAGAACGAAGCTGCTGCAGTCTGTCCCTTTAATGTAGTCCCCAGGAGGGAGGGTGCCGGGAGGGAACAATAAAGGTAGCAGCAGCTCCATTTTGAATGGAGGAAGAAAAGTTAGCATTCTCTCTGCCAGAGAATTCAATGTTAAATGCAGCAGAGAGAATGCTAACTTTTCTCCCTCCATTCACAATGGAGCTGCTGCAGCCTGTCCCTTTTAAGGTAGTCTCCAGGAGGGAGGGGGACTATCCCAACTTTCTTCTCAGGTGGCGCTCAAAAGCTAGATAAATTTAAATTTGTCGGGGTTTTAAATTTGTCGGGGCCAAAATTATTTAATTTGATTTTATTCTATTTTTAAAATTTTGTATTGTATGTGTTTTTATTGTTTGGCTGTGCACCGCCCTGAGTCCTTCGGGAGTAGGGCGGTATAGAAATCTAATAAATGAAATGAAATGAAATGAAATTAAAAGCATTTTTTCTACAACCTCTTCAGCCAAAGAGGTTGTAGGGAAAAAAAAATGCCTTTAAAAGCCTCTGGTGATCCCAGCTGAGTTGCCTGATCGTCAGAGGCTTTTAAAAGCATTTTTTTCTGCAACCTCTTAAGGTTGCCATAAAGAAGAGGGAGACAACCTATTGTCCAAAGTATCTGAAGGCAACGAAAGAAGTGAGGTATGGAAACTAATCACGGAGAGAAGCAAACTAGAAATAAGGAAAAATTTCCTGACAAAACAATTAATCAGTGGAACTGCTTGCCTCCAGAAGTTGTGAGTGCTCCAATATTGGAGGACTTTAAGAAGAGACTGGGCAATCATTTGACTGAAATGATATAGAGTTTCCTGCCTGAGCCTGGGGTTGGATTAGAAAACCTCCAAGTCCCTTCCAGCTCTATTCTGATGGACTGATTGATTGATTGATTGGTTGGTTGATTAATCGATTGACCTCCAAGGTCACTTCCAACTCTATTGTTCTGTTATTCTGTTATATATTGATTCTGTTATATAACGATTCCTGAAGTTATTACAACATTGGTATTCTTTTATTGAAAATATTAAATAGTGCATGCTTAGACTCATCATGAGCAAGAGCTCATCTGCTTGTCATTGTGTAGTACCTTTGCTCAAATACGTCATTGAATGAGGAAATGTGATTTTTCAATGTTTTGATTCATGATATAACTGAATCCAGGGAAGACAAATTTCCTGCTCTGAAAAATAATGACCTTGTTATTCTTGATTTTGAACAAATCGACGTCAAATTAATTTAACTTTTTTAAAAAATTCCAGTAGACTACAAATAATAAAAGGAAGTATGAGGTCTGAAAATTACAGCATGGTGAAAGAATTCATTTTAACAGGTTTTCCTGGCATCCAGAAACTCAAGGTTCCTGTGTTCCTGATCCTAGCAGTGATCTACATATTAATATTGAGTGGGAATGTTCTGATTATCTTCTCTGTGTGGAAAGACTATTGACTCCACACCCCCATGTATTGGCTTCTGGGCAACCTTTCATTCTCCGGACTCTGCTTCACCACTGTTATCATTCCCCAAATGATGTTCAATATAATCACAGAGCGAAAAGTTATTTCCTTTACAGGTTGCATGATCCAGATATATTTCTATTTCTTCTTGGGAACTTCAGACTACATTCTGGTAGCTATCATGGCCTTTGATCGCTACGTGGCCATCTGTAACCCCTTGAGATATTCTGTCATCATGAGTGGTTGGTTCACCTTCCAGCTTGCTGCTTGCTCTTGGATAGGAGCCTTCTTCTCGGTCCTTTTCTCAGCAATCCCCTTTTCTCTGATCCCATTTTGTGGCCCCAATGTTATTAACCACTTCTACTGTGATATCCTCCCTGTGCTGAGGCTGGCCTGTAAGGACACAACCACACTGGAATGGTTGAGCTACGTATCAACGGTTCTGGTTGTCCTGTCTTCACTTTTCCTAACCTCGTTGTCTTACATATATATCATTGCCACCATCCTACGCATTCCATCTTCAGCTGGCCGACGAAAAGCGTTTTCAACCTGCGGTGCTCACATTACTTTGGCCTTGATTTTCTATGGTTCCATTTTCATGTACCTTCTACCAGAGAAAATCCATTCCTCTGGCTTCTACAAAGGGGTGGCCCTGCTTCACACTGTGGTGACCCCTTTGCTGAATCCATTCATATATACCCTCCGGAATGAGAAAGTGAAGGAAGTCTTCAAAGATGCTTTGAAACGAATGGACATCCTTGCCCCCAAAAAGGAATGACCATTCATTTAATTCAAGAATATGTTGATTCTGATACCAATGTACATATCCCACTGTAATATGCCTTTGGGTTATTGTGAACCTAAATCCAGGTCTAAATATATGGCTACATTTTATTTTTGCTGCAATCAAATGAAAGATTTGTAAGTGGCGATCTGTTGATGAATAGGAACTCTGAAGAGTGCAAATTATAGTTGGTACTCCGCCTTACCCCCAGCCTGCCCCCCAAAATCAGTGCTTATCTACAGAAAGCTTTTGGAGTTTAAGTGTCAGACTCATGCTGAAAACAATAATAGCAAGAAAAGTGGTGTTTTAAGGACACAGTAGTGAGATATACCTTCTGATTCTACCATTGTGCTTTATGAAAAACCAACTTCCATTAGTATTCTACTTTGCATCTCGTGGAAAGGGAGAGGATTTGTGTTTGTATACTTTAGATCTCCGTACACCAGGGCTGTCGAACTCACATCGTCATGGCGGCATATCGGGACTTTCTGCCTCTTCGCAAAACCGGGCATGGGCATGGCCAATGCATGACGCATATGGGCCATGGGCCAGGAGTTTGACAGCCCTGCCATACACTATCAGTTCCCCAGAATAAAGGTTACTTTCATAGGGATCAGAGGGAGATAGAAATAGATGATAGAGCGATAGATAAACAGAGAGGGTAGAGGGAATTTACAGTAACTTAGACTAAAAAGTTAGAAAGATGGAGAGAAGGAGAGAGAGAGAGAGAGAGAGAGAGAGAGAGAGAGAGAGAGAGAGAGAGATGGATGATAGGTAGATGATAGATAGATAGATAGATAGATAGATAGATAGATAGATAGATAGATGATGGATGGATAAATGATAGATTGATAGAGATAGATTAATGCTAAATAGATAGATAATGATAGATAGATTGATGTTAGATAAAAGATAGATGATAGATAGATAGATAGATAGATAGATAGATAGATAGATAGATAGACAGATAGATAGATGGATGGATGATGGATGAATGGATGGACGGATGGACAGACAGACAGACAGACAGACAATGAATGGACAGATAGACAGACAGACAGATAGATGATCGATGGATGGATGGATGATAGATAGATAGATAGATAGATAGATAGATAGATAGATAGATAGATAGACAGACAGACAGGCAGGCAGGCAGGCAGGCAGGCAGGCAGGCAGGCAGGCAGACAGAAATCCTTTAATGATGCCATCATCAAAATAGGGAATCAAGTGTCCCTATTTTCTGCCACAATACTGGAAATCATATTTCCAGTATTGAAAAAAGTGTCTGAATGGTTAACTAAATTTGGGGCATTGTCAGTTGATAAAAGTCAAGGATTTTTAAAAGGCCATTGTGGCCTCAAATCAATCATGTTATAAGGAGGAATGTTACTGCAAAGTAATACCAAAAAAATAGAACATCTAGAAAAATGATGTAATATGATGTAAATATTGCCTCCCCAAAATGGATAATTAAAACGTTTATTTTTCTAGCTGAAATGTCATATTTTTCTGAAGAACTGTTATTTCAATAGGGAAATATATCATATATACATTTACATCCTGTATGTGTTTGTGTGCATTCACAGAAACACACTTAACAAGCACACACAGAGACACTTGGATATACTGTATCTTTCAATAACTTAGTGCACAAAACTTTCCAAGATTAGCTTTCTTAAATTGGCCCACAGAGGTCTATATGGTGCTCAGGGACCTCCTAAGAAGTCCTTGAGATATCAACAAGAAAGTCCTAAGGTGGGGCGGGGGGTGGGGAGGAGAATCTTGCCAAAATAGACTGAGAGAAAAAAAATCAGATCCCCATTAATTGTACTGAAAGCTATCTCAGAATTGGTGTACAAGAGTGTTGAAAGAAATATCCATCTGGTTCAGTTCCAAGCAGAGAGAAAGACACTGGAGGCTGTTTGGAAAGAGGGTTTAATGGTGAACAGAACCACCAAGCACATGGTCCTGGTCAGTGGTGGGATTCATTTTTTTTTACTACTGGTTATTTTTTTTACCTGGTTCGAATCCAAGTAAGGGTAAGGCTGGCTGATGAGAGCTAAGAAGCTTGAAATAGATCTATACCAGTCTCCCTTTATTTCTTTATCAGTAAAATATATTTGGTATAAAAATGGTTTGTTGTGGATGCAACTGCTTGAGGGCTCCTGGGTTGGAGCTGAAAGGCAAAAGAGAGCAGAATGCTCTCTCCCACATGTTGGAGTAGACCAGGTGTCTCGGTAAAACACTATATATATAGGTTTTTGCGGGTGTTTGTATGTAGGTCTTTGGTTATTCGGGTCTTCTCCCACGTAAAATTGGAAGTGTCTTGGCGACGTTTCGACGAAGTCTCATTCGTCATCTTCAGGCTGGTGTTCTCGGCTTCGTGCTTCCAGGAGCAATGTGAGATTGCAGCTGTCTCTTCCTTTTAACTGCTAGTGGGGGTGTGAGCTGATTGGATGGGAACTTGGCTGTGTTCTGATTGGGTGGAGGTGTGTTCTGATTGGTTAGGGGCTTGGCTGTGCTCTGATTGGATGGGGGGTTGGTTGTGCTCTGATTGGCTGGGGGTGTGTTCTGTTTGGGTGGGCCACGACCAAGGACCAGAAGCCAGACCGCAGCTGCATCATTAGCCACTTTAAACCCCTCCAATCCATACATGAAGCAGACACACCCACCATGAAGAGCTTGCACGGCCACAAACACGAAGCCAAACAACAACAACGCAGCTCACCAGCTCAAATCCCCCTGCAACTCAGACTAAGCTGAGCACAACCAAGCCCCCACCCAAACAGAACACACCCCCAGCCAATCAGAGCACAACCAACCCCCCATCCAATCAGAGCACAGCCAAGCCCCTAACCAATCAGAACACACCTCCACCCAATCAGAACACAGCCAAGTTCCCACCCAATCAGCTCACACCCCCACTAGCAGTTAAAAGGAAGAGACAGCTGCAATCTCACATTGCTCCTGGAAGCACAAAGCCGAGAACACCAGCCTGAAGATGACGAATGAGACTTCGTCGAAACGTCGCCAAGACACTTCCAATTTTACATGAGAGAAGACCCGAATAACCAAAGACCTACATATATATATATATATATATATATATATATATATATATATATATATATAATTCATAGGTTTAAATGTATGATATTTTTGTAATCAGGTTTTTTCCTATGTAAATAAAGTTGTTAAATGGCCATGGTGGGATGAAATCTCCAATCATCACTTTCAGGCCTGTCAGACATTTTGTGTTGTTTATTCTGAGACTTATGGGAGACTGGGATAGCACTATTTCGGGTTTTTTTTTTTTTTTTTGAACCTCTTCAGCCAGCCACACCCATATTTTATGACTCCTCCCTGTAAAGGTCAAATATTTATACTTTTTAATTCATAGGTTTAAATGTATGATATTTTTGTAATCAGGGTTTTTTCCTATGTAGATAAAGTTGTTAAATGGCCATGGTGGGATGAAATCTCCAATCATCACTTTCAGGCCTGTCAGACATTTTGTGTTGTTTATGTAGGTCTTTGGTTATTCGGGTTTTCTCCCGCGTAAAATTGGAGGTGTCTTGGCAACGTTTCGACGAAGTCTCATTCGTCATCTTCAGGCTGGTGTTTTCAGCTTCGTGCTTCTAGGGGCAATGTGTGTGATTGCAGCTGTTTCTTCCTTTTAACTGCCAGTGGGGGTTGAACTGATTGGGTGGGAGCTTGGCTGATTGGGTGGAGGTGTGTTCTGATTGGTTGGGGGTTTGGCTGTGCTCTGATTGGATGGGGGGTTGGCTGTGCTGTGATTGGCTGGGTGTGTGTTCTGTTTAGGTGGGGGCTTGGTTGTGCTCCGGTTAGTCTGAATAGCAGGGGGATTTGAGCTGGTGAGCTGTGTTGCTGTTGTTTGGCTTCGTGTTCATGGCCGTGCCACCTCTTCATGATGGGTGTCAGTCTGCTTCATGTATAGATTGGAGGGTTTTTGCTTTGAGATCCCTTCCTTTTAATGGACTACTGCCATCATTAGCCACTTTAAACCCTCCAATCCATACATGAAGCAGACAAATTTACAAATTTGTTTACAAATTCTTCATGATCATCAGGTTGGGCTCATTTTAATTACCTTCACAAGAACAGATATTGTGAAGGCATCCCTTGAACAGGAAATAACTTTTCCTCTACTGCACAAGCAGAAAGAACTTTCATAGACAATTATGGGAGAAGGTGGCTACCTTTTGCTTCTTAGGTTCATGACTCTTATCTCCTAGGAAGAATTAACCTTGGGAGATGAGCTGCTTTTTCTTAGAAGGGAAGGATGCAAAATTCAAGGCTGCTGGATCATCAGTGGTTCAGACTAAATCTCAAATGGATCCCTGGAAACCTTCCCACCTCCCCAATTCAAACAGACTAATACGACAGGAAAAAAAATCATCACTGCATTCACAGGAATTTTATTTCATGGTGTTTAATTAATTTGAATTTGAATCCTAGGATGATTTTCAAGGCCATATGAAACCTGGGATCCCAAAACTTGGTATGTCTTATGGCTATCATTCCAATAGCATCGCCTACATTCCGGAATGGCTCAGCCTACATCTATCTGTCGGTCGGTCTGTCTGTCTACCTCTCTCTGTCTCTCTCTCCCCCCTCTGTCTATCCATCTGTCTGTCTGTCCATCCATCTATCCAATCTATCCAATCCATCCACCCTAACCATCTATCATCTATCCATCTACAATCTATCCATTATCTATCCATCATCTATTGATCTATCCATCTATCTATCCATCCATGCATCCATCCATCTATCTATCTATCATCTATCTATTTATCTATCTATCTATCTATCTATCTATCTATCTATCTATCTATCTATCTATCTATCATCTATCTATCTATCTCTGTCTATCATCTGTCTGTCTGTCTATCTGTCCGTCTGTCTTCTATTATCTATCATCTCTCTCTGTCTCACACACTCTCTCTTGCTGGTTAGCTATTTAGCTATCTATCATCACAGCTTCCACATGTAAAGATTTCCTCCTTTGAGCACAGAAAAAAAGTTGATTTTTTTTCTCTCTCATAAACATCAGTTTTACAGATATTGTTAAGGGCACAGTCTTTAACCAGGATTACAGTCCAGATCAAACAGATAATCTCTGTTCTTACCTTCTTAGTCATGATTGAATGTGTTCCTGGAGACCATATTAACAAGGAAAAGTCTTACATATAATTCTGTTTGTAAGTGTGAATAGCTGAGAGGATTGTTTTTTTCCCTTATGTGATTTCTTAACAGGTTCTCAGGGGTATTGCAAGTGATGTAAACATTTCCCTTCAAGAAAGTATAATTTTATAAAGAACTCCAAATATATTGGTGTATAGTGGAGGAGTGAGATAAATCCATTTTTTTAAAAAAAGAGTTAGGATCAAGAATGAATGGAAAAACAAATTAAAATGGTCTGATTTAAAAGTGAGCCATAGGCACAAATATATTATATTGATAGTATTTGATCGCTATGAGGGACCGAATGATAATTGAATTGCGAGCAAATGTATGAAGACAAATGTATGAATGTGTTGAGACTAAGGAAAGTGAAGTGAGAGTGAAGTGGTTGGAAGAAAGTAATCATAAGTCTAAAGGACAAAAGGCAATATCTAAGGTCTTGTATGGACATCATGAAAGCCAGGATGGCTAACCAGGATAGTATATATGATGTGATGTATATATTTTTTCTGTCTTTTTAAACAATTTCTCTCTCTCTCTGTTTTACTCTTTCAATGATGTTTATCTAACATCTCCTGTGAGGGAGAAGGGCAGTTTAACAATGTGATGAACGAATGAAGGAATGTGTCAACTCGCAGAGCATCCCTGGCCTGCTCTCGAGTTGCCATAGGCAAGGGGGTTGGGAAAACCGATGAAACAGCCAGCAGCCAAAGACAAGAGTGCATTCCAGACATATCTTTCTCAAGGCTGTCTCCCAGGGTTACCCACTGCGGTTGGAGGGGAGTGGTCTCTACAACCTGTGAAATTGCTCCATTGGTGAATGTGATTGATGACACACTTGGGGGGAGGGGGAAAACAGGGTCATGATTAAGGCCATAAATTACATCAGGTCAGAGTTGGCTTCATTTGGGAACATGCTGACATAGAGCTCCTAATAAATAAGTGGATTTCTTTTGAAGCTCATGATTTAATTAGGGCAGTGTTTCCCAAACTTGGCTATTTTAAGATGCATGGACTTCAACTCCCAGAATTCCCCAGCCAGTATGCCTGGTTGAGGAATTCTGGGAGTTGAAGTCCATACATCTTCAAAGGGTCAAGTTTGGGAAACACTGAATTAGGGCATCCATCAGAACCCTGACAGAATGAACAAATGAATGAATGAATAAATAAGAACAGAATGATGAGTAAGTGTTCAGGTGTGAATGAGAAAACCAAGAATTTAACAACATTTTACATCTCTTATTGTAAGTCGCCCAGAGTCCCTTGGTTGAGTTGGGTGGCTATAGAAATTGAATAAATAAATAAAAATATTCACAAATAAACCAGGGATCAACAATATTTTTGTCTGAAAAGAAGGTTCAAATTCATTCTTTTTCTTCTTTTTGAATTTTTTGAATTGATTTTCTATTAATTACATTTCTTAAAGATATGATAGCTTGATTGATTAGCCTGTAGGCCATATCAAAGCAGAGAATTAGCAAAGCTCAGATCAAACCATATTATGATTTTGATATGCTTCTCTTTCATCTAGCCAGTAATCCATTAAAAGGAAGGGATCTCAAAATGAAAAACTGAAACAGTTCTTTCCACGAGCTGCTTTGAATAATAAAAGGGTTACACTAGAATCAAAGTTCCCAAAAGTTGTAACTGACATGTAATTTTGGACTTAATTGATCCTCTTCTTACTTTTTAAATAATAATTAAAACAAAGCCAGAATGAATGTCACTAAATGAATGATTGTAAGTAGAGAGGCTTTTAAAAAAAAAAAAAGAAAAGAAACAATGCCTCTAGGATCAGTTTCACCCAACAGTTTCACTCAATGAGAAAGTCAGACTCGCTTAACAACTATATTACTAATTTAACAACTGCAGTGATTCACTTAACAACCGTGTCAAGAAAGAGAGTACAGCGGGGCAAAAAAACCTATGAAACTGACCCTTTCTTCCCCGTTCAAAGAAAACTTTTATAAGATGATCTACCGTTGGTATCTCCCCCCCCCGCCAGAATCGCTAAGATGTTCCCAGGATCCTCTGATAGATGTTGGAAATGTGGGTCGGCCAAGGGTACTTTCCTCCATCAGTGGTGGATTTGCCCATCAACTAGATGCTATTGGGGAAATTACAGCAGTGGCTGCTGGAAATAACAGGTGTGAGCTTTCCCCTTCACCCAGACCTCTACTTACTTGGAATAAGACCGACCACATTGACAACAAGGATTGGTATATATTTGTCCATGTCTCAACAGCAGCGAGAATGGCATTTGCTCAACTGTGGAAAGATGCAGATACTCCCCCTGACCATCTGATAATAAATAAGATTCTCCGATATGCTGAGATGGACAGGTTATATATCTTAAAAGATAAGAAAGACTCAATATATAATAGAAGTTGGGACAGATGCTTTGTCTGGCTTAAAAAAAGGTTAGACCTAGGAGATAGGTGATAAGATCGTCTAATTAGATTAAATAGATACTTAATAGGCTATATAAATCTTTCTAATTTTGAAAAAAACAGGCCAATTGTTTTGTAGATAATTAAAAGAACTTGATTGTATTGAAATGTTTGGTTAGGATGATATTAGTTAATATTAATTGGAGAGTGAGCTTAACTCTCGGTTAGTCATATTTGTTGTTTCATTTTAGTCTTGTGTTTATGTGTTTCTATATTTCACTCCTTATATTGTTTTCCAATTATTATTATGTGTTAATTTTACTGTAAATATTTAATAAAGATTTTTTTTAAAAAAAAAAAGAAAGAAAGAGAGTACAGCGGGGCAAAACTCACTTAACAATTGTCTCAACAACAGAAACGTTGGACTCACATTGTGGTCATAAGTCAAGGACTACCTGTGTTGTAAACTATAAAGTCAAATGGTGTTTTTTAGTCTGAAATTATTGCCACTTGAATTCTGATTGCGTCACTCAAACTGTCACCGATGCCACCATTTTCTAAAATTCATCTTATTCCTACTACCTGTGTGAGTCCTGGAACTATTGTACCGGTCATTATCTCCATTTAAGATCCTTTTCCTTTTATGGATTACATTCTGGATGGCTTTTTTGACTTCGGCATTCCGAATTGTGTATATGAAAGGATTCAGCATTGGGATAAGAGTGGTGTTCAATACCGCCACAGTCCTTGTCACGCGGTTTGAGGCGTGGATGTTGGGCCTCACAAACATGAAGACAAGAGCACCATACAATATGGACACCACCACCAGGTGTGATGTGCAGGTGGAGAAGGCCTTCTTCCGCCCTACGGCGGAGGGAATGCGCAGGACAGTGGCAATGATGAAAATATAGGACAGAATCGTGAGAAGCAACGTCATAATAATGATTACAAAAGCGTTGAACAGTAGGAGAGGCTCGATAAAATGGGTGTCCTCACAGGCAAGGCTCAACAGAGGACCCAAATCGCAGAAGTAACTGTTAACAACATTCGACCCGCAGAATGGCAATCTCCAAATGTTCAAATAAATAAAAAAGATCATCACAAAGGCAGCATACCAGGTGGCCAAAGACATTTGAAGGCACAGATGCTTGGACATCATGATAGGATACTGAAGGGGCTTGCAGATGGCCAGATAGCGGTCAAAGGCCATAGCGGTGAGGGTAAAAAGTTCTGTACTACCAAGACAGTTGTGAAAAAATCCTTGAGTGAGGCAACAGTGGAAGCAGATGGTCGTCTTGGTTTGTATAAACGTCTGTAGCAATTTGGGTACCCCGCTGGAGGTATAGCAGATCTCCAGGAAAGCAAGGTTGCTCAGGAAGATGTACATTGGGGTCTGAAGTCTTGGCTCAATTGCGACGATAATGAGGATGAAGCCATTCCCAAGAATGGTTACAAGGTACATGAACAGACCCACCGCAAAGAAGACTCGGTGAAAATCATACAGAAAAGGAATTCCTAATAGGATGAATTCAGTTACTGTGGACATATTCCTAGGCTCCATCGTTTCAAAATTGTCAATGATTTCTCAGTGGTAGCTCTGATAACTTCTAGTATTTCAAGAAAATACTGCTAATGTGTGCATTACATTTACAAATCAAGTTAAGAAACAGAAACAAAAGAAGAAAAAAAATCCCAGGAAGGAAGGGTGTAGGAAGCACAGTGCATTTAAAACTTCTGAAGTGTTCTATTTATCTAAATTTGTCTGTCTAATGAAAAAAGGAAATGCATTTTATCATTTGCAATATATTATGCTAAGAAATATATGGAAAGTCACTAATGTAATGTCAAAATTCAGGTGCACCACGTTAGATTTCAGGGTTTGGATTGATATTTCAGAAGTTACACTGGCCATCTTCTTTTTTCCTGGAATAAAAGAAGAACACATTTCAGCAGAAAAAATATCTTACTAAATAAAGGCGCTTTTTCAAAAGGCAACTGGACTTTCTTTGTTTTTCCTTGAAGATGTTTCACTTCTCATTCAAGAGGCTTCATCAGTAGCAGGCAGATGTCCCGGGAAACATTTTAGCTAATCTCGCCGGGGGGGAGATGCCACCGGTAGACCATTTTATATATGTTTTCTTTATATGAGGAGGCCATGGTTAATTTCATATTTTTCAACCAAATCTGTTCCCATTGCTGGAAACCAAGGGGATATCCAAAATTTCGCCCCCATGCTATCATACAATCCTTCACTACATCCTGTCCTATCTGCAGAGTGCGGTTACAGTAATGGAACCTATTTTCACCAATGGTGGACCTGCCCGCAGGCGGTTAAATATTGGAAAAAAATACGGCAATGGATTTTGGAAATTACACAGATTAATTTGGAATTAAGACCTGAGATTTTCCTATTGGGGGCAAAACCTTTGAATGTTAAATCAGATATATGGTTCTTGTTGATTCACATTATCACTGCAGCAAGATTAGTGTATGAGCAGGAGTAGAAAAATCAATACTTACCCATAGATTTGAAAATAATATATAAAATTAATGAGTGTGCGGAATCAGATAGATTAACTAGATTGATCAATGGTAAAAAAGATTCAGAATTTTATAACAGTTGGAAAGTATGGTACGATTGCGTCCAGAAAAGGTGGGATAGAATAGATATATGATGATGTATATATATGATGGCAAATATGTATGTATAAAGGAATGATTTTATACTTATGGACAATGTAATCATATTATACCATGGTGGCAGGATTGTATATTTTATTTGTGTAAAAAAAAAAAAAAGAGGCTTCATCAGTTCCTACTAGATGGCATGGGGAGGGTGGTACTATTAGTTCTTCCTTACAGAATTAATCCTTCCATCCCCCGCCCCCCCCCCCCACTACCATCCAGTCAGAACTGATGAAGCTTCTTGGATGAGAAGCAAAACATCTTCAAGGAAAAACAAAGAAAGTGCAGTTACCTTTTGAAAAAAAACACCTTTGAATCAACCATGAGCTGGTTGACTGAGAATTTCCATAGATAAAGAAAGAAAGATGTTTAATTTGGAAGGCATCAAATAACAGTTTGACATACAGGACTGATAGCTGAAATCTCATATGGGAATAGTCTTTACATGCTCAGATTATGATTGCTAAAAAAGCAAAAGAAAGACTAAAAAAGGTATAGTCATTGAAGTAGAAATATCTTAATTTAATCTGAACAATCAGACAAACTTTTACCAACATCAATCTTATTCTTTGAACCTGGAATGTGCTACTGGAAACCTTCCCAACTGTCTTAATGCTTTGTGAGTGCCAATCAGATTAAAGCAATACAAATAAAATTGTCCAGTCTCCATGTGCACAATTTGTATGCATAAAAGATGGTAGATATTTGTATGATGATGGGGAAAATTCAAAACATCTTAAGCCAGCGATTAAGAAAAGAGGCAGTCCAAAATCTTGGGAGTTCCTGCATAACAGAATAGCCAGCTCTAAAATTCAAGCAGATTCTCTGTTGGGACAACTCTTTTTTTTAGTGATTTCGGTTGTTATTGTTATTATTTGACTGGTAGGACGGTGATTGGAATTGCCTGGAAAGAGGATTTGGGAATTCTGAATCTTGACTTACTGTGGGGGCAATTAATTTTTGCTCCAAGCAATCTTTGCTTTTAAATTTAGCCCCTATAATCCCATATTTCTGTCTCATCTTACTTATTTGGAGTGGGGGAGGAGAAGGGGAGAAGGGAGGGAGGGGAGGAGAAAGTGATTTGAGCATTAAAGAAGAAGAACTGATAGGACTGTGCAGTGCAAAGGTTAAAAAGAAAACCAATGGGTGCTTCATTGCATCTTTGAGACTCTGAATGTTATGCTTCCTTCCTTTGACATAAAGCAGTTGTTTCCTTCTCTGGAATCTTCTTGTCACTACCGCCTCCCACACACACACATAATGAGATTCCAGGTAAAGACCCCATTGACTGAAAGAGCTCCAAAGCCAAAACATTCCTAAAATGTTTCTTTAGCAGGTTGCAGATAGTAACCTATTTTTAAGCTTCCAAAGAGGAAATATTTTCTCCCACTTCTTCAGTTCTGGAGAAGCTTCTGGAATAAGAAATGAAATGTTTTCAAGCAAAACAAGAAAGTCCAGTTGTCTTTAGGAAGCAAGCACCTTTGGGATGTGGAAAGCCCCTCCCCCTTTTAGAAGAATGAAATATTTTGAGGAATATTTTAAAAAAGGCAGAATATTGTATTTCTCTAGATGAGAAATGGAGAAAGGTGTTTTTTTTAGAGGCAGGAAGCAGCCTCAATCTCCCTGCCCCCAAGCAGAAACTGAGGAGGCACTTTTTAGAAATGCAGATTTGGTCATCCATTCAGGACAGGATATTTTGAAATTCCCTGCAGCAAAGTCTGAACAAAGGAAGATGGTAGGATTAGCCCCTCACTCAAGATCCAAACCAGGATTAGAGCCGTTAAACCAGAATAGGAATTGCCCAACACCCTTTCAGAACAGAAGCCCCTTCATTACAATACCCCAGAGCAGTCCAAACTTCCTTTTTGCCATAAGTGTAGGTGACACACACACTTTTATTGGAAGGGATAACCATGACCTGGATGACAGAGAATCTCCATACAGGGAATTCTTTAAAAAGGACCCTTATGGATTTCTTTATCGATAATTCTACATCTGTAAAATAAACCAGCCAATTCCAAATCGTAGAATCCTAAAATGATGGAGAAGGTGGGATTCTCCTGCTCTCTGTGTATCATCTCCATCTATCCAAAACCTTTGCTAGTCCAATTCTCGAATAGAGCTCATCTGACTGGAACCCACACTGCATATCGGACATTAATACAATTAAGTGAGTCCAGAGATATTTCACGAGAAGAGTCCTCCACTCCTCTGCTCACAACAGAATGCCTTATGCCACCAGGTTTGAAATTTTGGACTTAGACAACTTAGAACTACGCCGCCTTCGGTCTGACTTAGTAGTACACAAAATTATCTGCTACAATGTCCTACCTGTCAATGACTACTTCAGCTTCAACCACAATAATACACGAGCACACAATAGATACCAATTTAAGATAAACCACTCCGAACTTGATTGCAGAAAATATGACTTCAGCAACAGAGTGGTCAATGCCTGGAATGCACTACCTGATTCTGTGGTTTCATCCCCAAACCCCCATAACTTTGACCTTAAACTGTCTACTGTTGACCTTACCCAATTCCTAAGAGGTCTGTAAAGGGGGCGTGCATAAGCGCATCACTGTGCCTACCGTCCCTGTCCTACTGTCCCCATTTATTCATATCCATTTCCTGTATTCATAATCATGTTTATACTTATATCTGTAATCTTATACATGCTTGACAAATAAAATATATGTATATGTATGTGGACCATCACATCGACAACTGCTAGAATCAGGGAGCCTATGAAACGTCTGTTCCTCCATGGCTAGATCTTAGTAGAGGGTTCTCCATAGTAGGATTTAGCGAAACAATGCAATGTCCCTTTTTAAAAATCTCTCTAGCTTCTACACCTTAAATCCCAAGCAATTTCAATGTTGCATCTACTAAGTAGATTCTACTTCATCTAGAAGACCTCCAAGCCCCCTTCCAGCTTTATTCTGATTCTGATCCACCTGCCTCGAACTTGAGATTTTAAATTAGGTAACAGCCTTGCCAATTTCCATACAGCAATGTTGTAAGTCTTCGGCTGATATACTTAATCTCAATAAGAAGAATCTGCACTCATGATGCAGCAACGTGCTTAGGTTGACATTTCAACACAATGTATACAAAATTGTCAAAAACCACAACATGGTCAACAAGAAAAAAAAATAGAGAATCTCCTCTCTTACCGTCCTGGCCATCATCAAAGATGTTGTGAATATAATTTGGATTCTATATGTAGAATCTGGAAAGGTTCTACATATAGCTCTCTTTCCTAAGGCAGAATAGTCAGAAAATTGTATTCCCTTAATTGCTCCTCAGGGATATTGTAACTGATGTAATAGTTTCCCTTAGGCCAATTAGTAATTTATGGCTAGATGGATGTTTTCAAAGAACAACTTTGAAATAATGGAAATGAGACATCTGAAATTATCTAGGGCAAGCTGAGAAAAAGAGATTGATCAATTAGAGGGCAGATTAATTAGAAGGTCTTTCTTTTGGCGATAACTCTGTCTAGGCCACCAAACTATTCAAGGAAGACTTATTAAGATTTTCAAGAAGGCTCAGAAATATTCTTGTATATTGAGATGAAGCTGGGAAGACTGTTGGTTTCTGGGAATTCAGGTGGCCCTTGACGTATAACCAGCATGGAGTCCAAAATTTCCTCTGTTAAGTGAGACAGTTGAGTTTTGCCATGTTTTACAGCCTTTCTTGTCACTGTTAAGTGAAACACTTCATAAGTTAAAGTTAATAACATGGTTATTATGTGAATCTGGTTCCCCCATGGATTTTGCTTGTCAGAAGGTCTAAAAGCTGATCACATGACCCTGGGACATTGCAACTGTCCTAAATATATGCCAGTTGCCAAACATCTGAACTTTGATCACATATTCAATTCAATTCAATTCAATTCAATTCAATTCAATTCAATTCAATTCAATTCAATTCAATTCAATCATTCAATATGAGCCGTGTTGGCACAGTGGTTAGAATGCAGTATTGCAGGTTGACTCTGCTCACTGCCAGGAGTTCGATCCTGACCGTCTCAAGGTTGACTCAGCCTTCCATCCTTCCAAGGTCACTAAAATGAGAAGCCAGATTGTTGGGGGAAAATATGCTGATTCTGTAAACCACTTAGAGAGGGCTGTAAGGCACCATGAAGCAGTATATAAGTCTAAGTGCTATTGCTATTGTAAGTCACCATTATCCTAATTTAGAACAGTTGCTTATGAAATAGAATAGAATATAGAATAGCAATAGCACTTAGACTTATATACCGCTTTACAGTGCTTTACAGCCTTCTGTAAGCAGTTTACAGAGTCAGAATATTGCTCCCAACAATTTGGGTCCTCATTTTACCCACCTCAGAAGGGTGGAAGACTAAGTCAACCTTGAGCCTGGTGAGATTTGAACTGCCAAATTGCAGGCAGCCGGCAGTCAGCGGAAGTAGCCTGCAGTACTGCACTCTAACCACTGTGCCACTGTGGCTCATACTTTATTGTCACTTTGAATGCACACTAATCGGCATACATTAAAATGAAATTACGTTGCATACAGCTCTCAAAAGATCTCCATCTCTAAAATAAACATTAAATAAATAAATAAATAATGCATGTACCCACATATATGACATGGAGAAACAACACAGTCTACTTCAGATGTATACATGTAGATGGCAAGAGAAATAAATCTTGCAAGATTACAAGACGGATGGCATAGGGAACAAAGCTGTTTCAGACTCTGGAAGTCCTGCTAGAAATACTTTGAAACCTCCTTCCAGAGGGAAGCTAGAGAAACAGACCATGAAGTCTGTGTATGGGGTCTCTAACAATGCTTTGAGCTCTAAGCACATAGCACTTATAAGCAGTATCCTGAATGATGGGAAGGAAGCTTCCTATAATCTTCTCAACTGTCCTTACTACTCTCTGTAGGGACTTTCTACCTGAGGCACTGCTGCCACCAAACCAAACAGGGATGAAGTTTGTTAAAAAAACCAAACAGTGATGCAGTTTGTTAAAATGCTCTCAATCGTGCCTCTATAAAAAGTAGCCAGGATTGAAGGAGAACGATGTGCTCTCCTCATCCGATGCAGGAAATGCAGACAGCCATGCAGACATTTCAAACGTAGAAAGAATAGTCAAGACCACGAAAAACAAATTTAACACAGGGTTATGCCTGAAAAGCATCTTGACAATGATGGAATGAAATGAAGCTGTTTCTTGCCAAAGTTAAGGTAAAAACGCTGTGCTCATTTCTTACAAAAGTCTGTAAGTACACTTCAATAGATAAGAATAAATTCCTTTTTTTAATTTCTCTGGTATGTATATGGAATTAAACTTTTAAAGAAAGCAAGAATAAGGGATAATATAACACAACCTGAGTAATCCTTTTATTATCATCACCATCAATTTCAGCATCACCCAATTGAAAATAATATTCAGGACATGTTCTGATACTTCCCATTATTTTTTATTACTTTAAATTAATTCTGTCCATGCTTTGAACAGCTGTTGAGCATTGCTTCCAAACAATACCGTATAACAGTGGTGGCAAACATTTTACACACCAAGTGCCAAACAGGTACATGGGCAGGAAAGCTCAAAAGACAAGCTGGGTCCCCTGAATTGCGCACATGCGCACCGGAGCCCCAAACACCAGCTGGGGCATGCACACATGCCCAGAAAGATGGCTCTGCGTGCCACCGTGGGCACGCATGCCATAGGTTCACCATCACTGCCATCTAACATTATGCCTTAATTTTATTTTTTATGGAAGGGGTAGAAAGTCTGTAGAGATTCTCAGTCATCCAGGTCATGGTTGTCCCAAAGGTGCTTTTTCAGGAGGCAACTGGACTTCCTTGTTTTTTTTCTTTTGAAGACGTTTCACTTCTCATCCAAGGAGCTTCTTCAGCTCTGACAGGATAGTGGGGAATGGAAGGATTTATATTCCTTGCAGACAGCTGCTGGCCATCTGCATCCTTTTAGCAGGTCGTTGAAGCCCTTGGAGGTTTATCTGTGTCCTCAGGGTCATATGAGTTGATGCTCCTGGTTCCTATAGTCTGCAATTTTTCCTTTGGACGACCATGTCCAAAGGGTTAGAATTAGAGTTGTGTGTTTAAGATTTACAGAAAAAGGACTTGAATGTTTTTCAAAAGGTATATCCAAAATCTGTGGAACAATTGGACATTTTCTGGACTTTCCTTAAAAAAAACCTCATTGGTTTTGGCTTGCCTAATTGGGAACTATACTATCAAGCGACAAGTTTGATGTGGATTAAGGAATGGATAACTCTAAGAAATGCCAGATTATTGACTTTAGAAGGGCATGATTTGTTATTGGGTTGGCATGCCTTTTTATGGTACAAGGAAACAAAAATACAGAGGTATTTTAGAAGACATTTCATATGAAAGGCTTTGCTATTAAACTGGGAGAAGGTAAAAAAAAATTATTTAAAAATTCCGGTCTGGTTATCATCGATTGAAGCATTCTCACATTCAATAATATTTAGAAAGGAACAAATTGTTAGATATAGTGAATTACTGAATGAAAAGGGTGAACTTAAATCTTTGCAAGAATTAGAAGTACAAGGTATAAAGATGAATTGGTTTTCTTATTTGCAAATACAGTCTAGACATGATAAAGATTATAAAACAGAAGGTTTTTCATAACCATTTGACTAGTTTAGATAAAATCTTAACAGGTACTGATGAAAATGTTAAGGATATTGTTGTGTTAACCAACCAGCAGAGCGTAGAGCACAGGAAAACGGTGCTGAGAGCAATGAATAAAATACATACAAACTGGTTTATCAAAGTTTTTACTTTGTAGTAAAAAACAATCTCATAGTCTTTAATCAATCCAAGTCTTAGCCATTCAAATCAGTCCAGTGATACAAAAGTCTTTTTACCATACAAAACAGCAGTAGGTAATAAATAGCAGCACATTCACGCTGGTAACAGGTCACGATGGTAGCATATCCACCCACGATGGTAGCATCCACACACGATGGTAGCATATCATCAATGACTACATTTCAGCTCCCTTCTTAAATACAGTTACAACAGAGCTTATCCAATCAGGATACAATGACTCAGCATTACAATGACTCAGCAGTACTTCTTAAAGTCATAGAATACATGTTCATGTTAAAGTCATAGAACACATATATTGTCCATATATTGCCTGGACAACCTGTTAGGCATACACCATATCCTAACAGAAAACATAATTAAAAAATTGTATGGATATTTATTAGAGGTTAAACTGGAGGATGAACAAGTAAAAGAAACAATGATTGCTTGAGGGAAAAATGTTGGACATGGAATCGATTTAGAGAAATGGCAAAAATTGTGGTCGTAAAATTATAAAATGACAATGTCAACTGCATATAAAGAAAATTTGTATAAGATGTTTTACAGGTGGCACTTACTCCCAATGAGAATTGCTAGAATGTTCAAGAATAAATCGGAAGAATGTTGGAAATGTCATCAGATACAGGCTCATACTACCATATGTGGTGGATGTGTGCAGAAGCTAAAAGATACTGGACTAAAATCCACACATGGGAGGAAAAAATGATACAAAAACACATAGACCAGAGATTTTTTTATTGGGGATTGTACCTGAAATATACAATAGAGAATTGAGATATTTGATTGTGAATGTATTAACAGCGGCTAGGATTGTGTTTGCTAAAAATTGGAAAAATGAGAAAATGCCAACGCAAGACGAAATTATTAAAAAAATAACGGAATGTGCGGAAATGAGTAAATTGACGTTTGAAATTAGAGAACAAGAGGATAAACAATATTATAAGATATGGGATCTATTTTACCAATGGTTAGATAAAAAGACATGGAAATGAAATATGATAGAGATTTTCCTAATGCAAGAAATGTAGAATTATATCAAATATAATATAAAGAGGTATTGTTTTTGGAATGACTTAGGAGAATGAATTAATTTATAACATAAATTAACTCAAATCTTAAATCATTGTGTACAAAATGAGAGAAGAAACAGCCATAGTAAAACTTATGATTAATGAGGATAATAATACATAGATATATATATGAATAGAGTGAAGATGCAGAAAAGACTTGTAACCAACCGACACACTGTTTGAATTTGTATTTGTATTGAAGATGGTTTTTTATTTGTTTTTTTTATATCTTTGTTTAAAAATATTTTTTTTGTAAAAAAAAAAAAAACCTCATTGAGAAGTTGGTGTACGCTCAAATATAGAGCAATGCATGAAGTGCTGAGATGAATCACCATAGATTTATGGTGCTCTACAGTCATTTCTTCAGTTTTTTTTTAAAAAAACAATTATTTACTTGTGGCTGTTCTCAAATACTTTCTTCCGAAGATTCTTTTCAGAGAATCTTTAACTTCTTTGTTCCTGAGGGTATAAATAAAAGGGTTGAGCAATGGTGTGACCAATGTATTGAGAAGGGAAACTACCTTGTTCATATTCAATGACGCATGCCCTGTTGGTCTGACATATATAAAAATAATTGCCCCATACAACAGAATAACAACAATTAAGTGAGAGATACAAGTAGAAAAAGCCTTTTGTCTCCCAGAAATGGATGGGATTTTCATCACAGCGGAAATTATGAAGATGTATGAAACCACCGTCAACAGGGAATTGCTGAACACCACAACGGTGGCAACAACGAAGATTGTCCATTCAATGGGATGAGTGTCAATGCAAGCCAGCTTTAGCAATGGCCCAACATCACAATAGAAGTGATTGATAGTATTGGGGCCACAGAATGGAAGTCGGAACACTAGAATGGTCTGTACCAGGATGGTCATAAGGCCACCAAACCAGGATCCACAAGCCAGTTGAATGCAAACTCTGCTACTCATGATTGTGTGGTAATGAAGGGGGTGGCAGATGGCCATGTAACGGTCATACGCCATAGCAGTGAGAAGGAAGAATTCTGTGGCCCCTAGGAAAAAGTGGGAAAAAGCTTGAGCTTTGCAACCAATCAGGCTGATAGATTTCTTGACGGTGAGTAAATTGGCCAAAAGTTTAGGGATTGTAGCTGTGACGTACATGATTCCTAGGAATGAGAGGTTGCTGAGGAAGAAGTACATTGGCTTATGGAGACTAGGGTCATAAGTCACAGTTGCAACGATGACAATGTTCCCAGTGATGGTCAAGATATAGATCATCAAGACGCCCACAAACACCAGAAATCTTACTTTTAGGATACTGGGAAATCCCAGTAAAATGAATTCGGCCACAGCTGTTTGGTTCTGCATCCCAAACCTATTCATCGAAAAGCAGAATAAATGTTGAGCAGAATCAGAGGGATGATTCATTGAAATTATTGTTCTACAGCTTGATGTTTTATCAGTCAACCCAACCCAACCTAAACATTTGGCCTAGAAGCAAATTCATTCATTCAATCAATCAATCAATCAATCAATCAATCATCGCATTTTTCCCAAAGGTACAGGGTCCACTTTTTGGGACCTACAACCACGTTCAGTAGGAATAAAAAAATTGTATTTACATTTTCCAGAGTTTTTAGCGAAATATGCCAGAAAGATAATCTTCTTTAAAAATAAAGTTGATCATTTATTTTTAAAAATCTGCAACATCAAAGTTTTGTTGTGTAGTTTCTATAGCATGAATCCCTCTCTGTCCCTTTTTTTCTTGGGCATTTGAAGAAAACGTTGATCAAACTACCTCTTTTGTTTCTTCTTCCACTGATACTTGTCAACTTGGCATCCACACAGCTCTATGACACAGCTATTTTAAATTTTTCTAGAGGGGAGATGAAGGGGAGCCTTCGGTCCCATTGATTTCCCCTGTTAAATTGCTCTTATTTTGGGTGTTTTTTTCCCCTAGCATTCAGTTAGAATCTACTTTCCTGTTATCTGAATCATGTGAGCTATGGAGTGATAGAGGAAGGAGAAGATGTAGACAACCTTCTTTTATGTAACATCTTTCCAAGGATCGGAAGATGCCACATGGACCTTCATGTCCGACCTTCTCCTCAGTGCAGGAATTGAGATAAAACATCTCAAACAGGTGGTTATTTAGTCTTCTGTTGGTTTCATCCAATGAAGAGGAGTCTACCACATCTATGAGAGATTCAGTATCCTTTTTGGCAATCTATATTGAGAGAGAGAAAGAGAAGCACACAGAGAATGTTAACTAATATATGATGTACATAAGGGCAGCTAAAGCCCTTCCCTCCATCCTTGATAAGATAATGTCAGCCACACTTGGTAGATCAGACCAAAAAAATGACTTTGCAGGAAGGCTAAAACTCTTTTCAACTGTATTTGCCTATAACAACAGAATCAGACTACTCTGGTTATGCTGGATCTTCCTCTCCCTCTTATTATAGTTTTATTGTCTCTAGAATAGAATAGAATAGAATAGAATAGAATAGAATAGAATAGAATAGAATAGAATAGAATAGAATAGAACAGAACAGAATAGAATTCTTTATTGGCCAAGTGTGATTGGACACACACAAGGAATTTGTCTTTGGTGTATATGCTCTCAGTGTACATAAGGAGAATAAAATACATTCATCAAGAATAAAAAGATATAACACTTAGTGATAGTCAGGGTTACTAATAAGCTATCAAATCGTACTAGGAAACAAATAAAAATAATATAAATTGAAAGATACAAAAAATATGATTATAGTAATAAGTGGGAAGAGATAGATACTAGTAAAGAAGAGAAGAATAATAGTAATACAATCTTAGTAAATTATTTGACAGCGTTGTGGGAATTAGTGATGGCATTTGGGGAAAAAAACTGTCCTTGTGTCTAGTTGTTCTGGTGTGCAGTGCTCTATAGCATCGTTTTGAGGATAGAAGTTGAAACAATTGATGTCCAGGATGTGAGGGGTCTGTAGATATTTTCACAGCCCTCTTTTTGACTCATGCAGTATACAGGTCCTCCATGGAAGGCAGGTTGGTACAATGGGTTTTTTTCTGCAGTTATGGTTGCTTCAACACTGGAAGTTTATAAGAAGAGATTGGACAACCATTTGTCTGAAGTAGTATAAGGTTTCATGCATGAGCAGTGGGTTGCAGTGGAAGAATCCCTTCCAATACTATTATTCTGTTAGTTCAGTGAATTAGGGAGTCATCAGAATAGAATAGAATAGAATAGAATAGAATAGAATAGAATAGAATAGAATAGAATAGAATAGAATAGAATAGAATAGAATAGAATAACAAAGTTGGAAGGGACCTTGGAGGTTTTCTAGTCCAACCCTCTGCCCAGGCAGGAAACCCTACACTACTTCAGACTAATGGGTATCCAACATCTTCTTAAAAATTTCCAATGTTGGAGGATTCACAACTTCTGCAGGCAAGTTGTTCCACTTATTAACTGTCAGGAAATTTCTCCTTAGTTCTAAATTGCTTCTCTCCTTGATTAGTTTCCACCCATTGCTTCTTGTTCTACTCTCAGGTGCTTTGGAGAATAGTTTGACTCCCTCTTCTTTGTGGCAACCCCTGAGATATTGGAACACTGCTGTATGTTTGATATGCTTTTGAATATTACCTGTTTGTTGCGGAATTAAACTTTTTTTTTAACTCCTCATTGTCCTAGAAATGGAATTGGTATAATTTCATCAAGGTCAACTTTATTCGCTATAGAGACTGAAGTGCAAAGCTTTCCAATAATTTAATAAAATAATTTATCAACAAGTTTAATGTGCTATTATTATCATCATTTAACCAGCGTTCAATTGCTTACATAGGAATTCATGAAAAACTTGATAGATTACATATTTAACTTAGTTATTTAACTTTATTTATTATGCACATTTGCAATTTTAATTCATTTGCTCTTTTTCTGGACTAAGAATATGGCCAGCTGTTCATCTGTGAAAGTATTAAAGAAGACAAAATACTCACTTGAGTAGATACTCAGATTAATTCATGAAGCAAGAGGTTGGATGTTATTTTTCTTTCCCCCAAATTAACTTCGGCAAATAATCTAATCTTTGTGCATCATCCAGTGATGGAAAGTACAATGTTGGTAAGCTAACAACCAAGATCGGAGGGCAGTTAGAACTCCATAGCTCACCCTGAATTACAGCTCGTCTCTTCCATTGAAACCTTAAACTGAAGGAAACAAAACACCTTTTTCAGAGACTGTGATTTTCTTCCTGATGCCAGATTGAGGAATGATTAATTACAGAATAGATGTTCTTATGCCTCATCCCTAAACTTCTATACTCAATTTGTATTCAGTAATGAAGAAATAAGAGCCGCGGTGATGCAGTGGTTAGAGTGCAGTACTGTAGGCTACTTCTGCTGATCACCGGCTGCCAGCAGTTTGGCAGATCAAATCTCACCAGGCTCAAGGTTGCCTCAGCCTTCCATCCTTCCGAGGTCAGTAAAAAATGAGGACCCAGATTGTTGGGGGTAATAGGCTGACTCTGTAAAACCGCTTAGAGAGGACTGTAAAGCACTGTGAAGTGGTATATAAGTCTAAGTGCTATTGCTCTATAGATTCTTCATCAAAGGTTCTGAAGACCATTTTTGCTGTATAGGAGGGGAAAAAAAATACAGTTTTTTAATTATTCCACCAAGGGGAACAAATCATCAGAGAGATGCCAAGAAAATCCTTGGGGACTTTAGTGACTCAAACAAGGCAAAACAGAATCTAAATGATTTAAAATTGGGTTTCAAGGTTTAATTCAACATCATCATCACCACCACCACCACCATCATCATCATTTTCCAGGATGTTTACTTCTTAAAGGTGAAAACAAAAGAGAAATGAAGTTGTGGATGCTCCTACATCAGGGGTGAAATCCAATTTTTTTCCCTACCGGTTCTGTGGGTGTGGCTTGGTGGGCATAGCAGGGGAAGGATATTGAAAAATCTCCATTCCCACCTCAGTCTAGGGGAAGGATAATGCAAAATCTCCATTCCCTCCCATTCTGGGAGAAGCATATTGCAAAATCCCCATTCCCACCCCACTCTGGGGCCAGCCAGAGGTGATATTTGCCAGTTCTCCAAACTACTCAAAATTTCCGCTACCGGTTCTCCAGAACCTGTTAGAACCTGCTGGATTTCACCCCCTGTCCTACACTCCTACAAGTTTTTAAGAAAAGATTGGACAACCTTTTGTCTGAAATGATATAGAGCAGGGGTGTCAAACTCGATTTCATCAAGGGCCACATCAGGGTTGTGTTTGATCCTGGGGAGCTGGGTGGGCATGGTCACGGTGGGTGTGGCCAGCTTGACATCACTTGTGTCAGAGGCCCTTGTGGTGGCCTGAGTGCTCGTGGCCTTCTCGAGCTCCGCTTTCACTGGCAGAGGCACTGTGGGCCAGTCCTTCGCTGTTTCCAGTGCAGCCCCGTGGGCTGGAACTAAGGCTAACCATGTCACAGCCCAGACGGCCCCACCGAGTTGAAGATCAGTGGCGCTCCTGCATCACAACCTCCATGCCCCACTCGCTGGCCTGGCCTCGCAGTCTCCAAGGCTTCCCTTTAAGTACACTTCTTGTGTACTTAGATGACATTCTCAACTTCACTGAGACACTGGAAGAGCACATCAAGCTTATGCACCAACTGCTCAAGAAGCTCCTAGTGGCAAACCTCTATGCCAAATTATCTACGTGTGAATTCCATAAACCCAGACTCCTTAGGGTATTGTGTGTCCAGCGAGGGGGTAGAGAAAGCCAAAACCAGGGAAAGTCAAAGCCATCCTGGACTGGCAACCCCCTTGGACCCACAAGCATCTCCACAGCTTCCTGGGGTTTGCTAATTTATACAGACAGTTCATTCCCTCGTTTGCTGAGATTGCCTTCCCAATCACCAAACTACTAAAGACTGGAGGGGGGGAGTGAAACCACGGCCAGGTCAGCCCCTGAAGTGGACCCTGGAATGCCAAAAGGCACTCGAGATGCTCAAAAGCTTTTGCCAAAGAGATGATCCTTAAACACCCAGATCCGGACCAAGCGTTTATCATCCAAGCACTTGCCAGCAATGTAGCAGTGGCCACAGTCCTCCTCCAAAAAAATACAAAGGAGGAACCTGCAGCCATGCATGTACACCTCCAGAAAAGTAACTGAGACTGAAAGGAGATGGACAGTGTGGGAAAAAGAAGCATAGGCATATGCCACTACAGGCACCCCCAGACATGAGCAATATCAAGCTGGCTATGCTGACCCAAGCCATGCCCACACTGGCCATGCCCACCTGGCTCCCCGAGGTCAACCACAACCCTGATGCGGCCCTCAATGAAATTGAGTTTGACACCCTTGGTATAGGGCAGGGGTGTCAAATTCAAGGCCTGCAATCTGGCCCACAGGGCCATCCTGGAAACTGTAAGGGGCCATCCTGTGTCACTTCGGCCCGGCCCACCTCATCCTGGCAGCCAGGTGTGTGCACAGGAGGTGGCTGGCACACATGCATACAGGCCCGGCCCACCTCCAGAAAAGGTGCCTTCCCCATCCCCCTGGAGGCCCTCCGGAGAAGCATCTGCATAAAAGAGGCATTATGCAGTGTTGCTTTGGCCTGGCCCATCCCATCCCTGTGGACAGGTGAGTGCACAGGAGGTGGCAGGCACACACAAGCACAGGACCGGCCCACCCCATCCTGGCAGGAGCATGTGCGCACAGGAAGCATCGGGGTCAGGCAGAGTCACTTCAGCCTGGCCCACCCCATCCTGGTGGGCATGCATGAGTACAGAAGGCATCAGGCCAGTGTCACATTGGCCTGGCCTACCCCATTCCGGCAGGAGTGCATGCGTAGAGGAGACATTGAGTCAGCATCACTTTGGCCTGGTCCACGCCATCCCAGCAGGCACACGGGCACACAGGAGGCACCAGGCAAGGCTGGGCACATAGGCAAGAAGCCAGGCAAAGAGGTGAAAGGACTGTGTGTGTGCAGGCTAGTGAAGATGTTGGGTGGGGCAAGGCCAACATGCTGTAGTTGTTGCCGGGTAGGGTGAACTCTAATGGCAGGTCTCCACGTGCTTGCCACAAGTGTGTGCACACAGGAGGCGATGGGCATGCGCGTGCACTTGTAGCAAGAATGTGGAGACTGGCCCCTTCCCTTCACTCTGCCCAGCAACAGCTGCAGCCTCGCCCCACCCAGCCTCTTTGACCAACCTGTACATGCACAGCCTCTTCACCTCTTCGCCTGGCCTCTCACCTCTGTGCCCAGCCTCCCCTTGCCTTTTCACCCAGCCTCTTCATCTGGTCTCACCCCATGGTAGCACCGGCAGCAGGCTCGAGGAGGAGGTAAGTGGGTGGCCCCTTGGGGAAGCGAGGCTGGTCTGGTCTGATCTGTTGGATCCTGGTGCTTGAGGGCTGGATGCTCCCAAGTCAGCCACTCCCAGTGAGTGGCATCAAGCTGGCTGTGTCCACCCAGTTGGCCATGCCCACCCAGAAGTATAAAATTAAGATATATATAGGGAGGGAGGGAGGGAGGGAGGGAGGAAGGAGGAAGGAAGGAAGGAAGGAAGGAAGGAAGGAAGGAAGGAAGGAAGGAAGGAAGGAAGGAAGGAAGGAGGAAATGAGGCTCCCAGTAGGCTTCAGGGAGGCTTGCTAGGCCCAAAATGGGGCACTGGGGTGTGTGGTGATCCCCTGCACCCCATTTTGTGTCCCAGGAGACTACAGAGAGGCCTACTAGGCCCAAAACAAGGGAGAAAGTAAGCCTTCAAGGGAGAAAGAAAGAAAGAAAGAAAGAAAGAAAGAAAGAAAGAAAGAAAGAAAGAAAGAAAGAAAGAAAGAAAGAAAGACATGCACATAATTCTAATTAGATCTCTGGGGATATTAAGATTTACAGTACTTCGAAATTCACTTGTGGCTTGAGGAAATATGACTAAAACCATATCAGACCTGTAAAGAACTCATTGGTATGTAGCACCATGGATGTAAGTAGCACATAGATTTAGGTAAAATCTGTACATTTCCCCCTTTTTTTCCAGGATAGGCGGCACCATTGGCGATAGCTCTCTATTTCCCTCCATCTCGCAGAGTGCCTTGAATTTTGAACTCCTTTTTTTTTTTTTGTGAATGTGTCTTATTTTATTTTAAATCTCAGAAAAGCTTGTTGTTGACGGAAAGGTGGAATTCTGTGTGATAGAGCCTGGAAATTTTGCCTTTCATTCGGTGAGTACACTTCATCTTCAATGCCCGGACAGTATTTCATTGAAAGCCTTATTAAGATCTGTCCAGATTTCTATTGCATAGTTAATTTGATTGTCTAGTTTGTATGAGACATTGAAACCCTTTATTTATCAGTTGATCAAATTTCTATCCTGTCCTAATCTGAACTGATTCTCAGGAGTTTAAAGCAGAATAAAACATGGCGTAATAATTAAAAACAAAGCAAATAGCTAACACAACTAAACTTACTGACAACAAAAGTGGTGACACGGTCTATATGCCCCCATGTGTATTTAAATTATAGACAGATGCATCATATTTTCAAAGAAATTGTGTGAGATGGTAAAAAAGATATATATATATTTGGAGATAGTCCTCCATATTTTAACCACCTAGCCATAACCTTTTCTGAAATTCCACATTTGCCCTTTTTCTTACTGGTGTATCACTGTGTGTCTGCATGATTTCTTGCAGCTCCTGAAATCATCATGAATTCAAATGAGGTTGTATGATGATGTTCTTTTTTTGCTTTCTTAGTTACTTTTCCCTAAATATTTTTTTCCCTCTTTATAGTGATCCCTGGGTTCCTATTCTTCTTTATTGTTTTTCAGCACTTCTATATTTTTAGATTACTATTAATATTTTGCAATAGAAGTGGCATAGCTCTTAGACTTATATATCGCTTCACAGTGCTTTACAGCCTTCTCTATGTAGTTTTACAGAGTCAGCACATTGCCTCATTTTACTGACCTCGGAAGGATGTTAGGTCTTCACCTTATATTACCTCAGAAGAATGGAAGGCTGAGTCAACCTTGAGCCAGTCAGGATCGAACTCCTGGCTGTGGGCAGAGTTAACCTGCAATTCGGCATTGTAACCATTGCTCTAATGGAAACATTTCTGTTAGAGAGAAAATCATTATCTCCTCTGCTTCAATAGAGAAATATTGAAGCTTGTCTTGATTGAAAGATTGTAAGCCACCCAAAGTTTGGTGAAAATCCAGAAGAGTTGGCTATTGGAAGTGACAGAAATGAATATTGTATAAAGAGTACTGGTGTACCTCACACAAATGAATACCCCGAAATAATTCTTATCCAATCATCTAATCTGTGATTCTGTATTTTATGTTATAAATCGTGTTTTTGAAATATGGGCCAAATCTACTCTCTGACATTTTCTTCATTTAAAAAAAGGGACGACCCATTGAAATGGTATAATAAAATAACCAGCCTGTGATCTTTTTCCTCTTGTTTGTCCTTGACAGCTCTAGGCAAACAATATCCTCGCAAATGCATTCGATAAATCAAACTGTGATTACTGAGTTTATCCTGAAAGGGTTTCCGGCCTCCGCTGAGTTACAGAAGTATCTCTTTGTCCCCATTCTTTTCATCTACCTCCTCACAGTCATTGGAAACATCTTGATCGTTGTCATTGTTGTCTATGATCCTCACCTTCACAATCCTATGTACTTCTTCTTGGGGAACTTTTCCTCCTTGGAGGTCTTATACGTCACCACCCTGTCACCCAAGATGTTGGCTCACTTTCTAACGGAGAAGAAGTCCATCTGTTTCCACTGTTGCATCTCTCAAGCCTTTTTCCACTTCTTCCTTGGAGCCACAGAATTCTGCCTGCTTGCTTCGATGTCCTTCGATCGCTACATTGCCATCTGCAAACCTTTGCATTACAGCGTCATCATGAATTACAGACTTTGTCTCCAGCTAGCCTTGGGCTCATGGTTGGGAGGGTTATTAACTGTCATTCTCCAGACAGTTTTACTGTGCCAGCTCCCTTTTTGTGGTCCCAATACGATCAACCACTTCTACTGCGATGTGACTCCCTTGCTGGGTTTAGCTTGTGCTAATACATATCTACTTGGACAGATGGTGTTAGTGGGATCAGTCCTTCTGCTGTTCAGTACTTTCCTATTGACTGCCATCTCATATAGCTTCATCATTTTCACCATAATGCGCATCTCCTCGTCTTCAGGGAGACAGAAGGCTTTCTCTACTTGTGTTGCCCACCTTACAGTTGTATCCATCCAGTATGGAACTGTAATGTTCATGTATGTTAAGCCCAATTCCAACTCTTCTTTGGAAATAAACAAGGCAGTTTCTGTACTTAATACTATTGTGACACCTCTACTCAACCCTTTCATCTACACTCTGAGGAACAAGGATGTCAAAAAAGCTCTGAAGAAAATGGCATGTACTAAAGAAAAAATGTTTCATTGAGGGTAATAAAATATGCCAAAAAATTAAAGTTCATTTAAAAGGAATTGATTTATTCCCAGATGGGATGAAGAAGGTTCATTTTTGGCCCAAGATGCTGATATTCATCAGATGTATTTTCAGTGACTCCATTTGGGCCATAGTCCTCTTGTCCTGATTTAAGTGAGATTTCTGTTAGAGAGGAAATCATTATGTGGGCTGGTTCAATAGACAAATATTAGAGATTGTCTATTGCCACAAAGCTTGGTGACAGCAAGCTGGACAGTTAACAAATTTAATAGAGAAATAGATGATAGATAGATAGATAGATAGATAGATAGATAGATAGATAGATAGATAGATAGATAGATAGATACTGTAGATAGATAGGTAGTAGATAGATGATAAATAGATAGATAGATAGATAGATAGATAGATAGATAGATATAGATAGATAGATAGATAGATAGATAGATAGATAGATAGATAGATGATAGATGATAGATGATAGATGATAGATGATAGACAGACAGACAGACAGACAGACAGACAGACAGACAGACAGACAGATAGAGTGAGTAGTAGCCAAAATTGTGGAAACTTTTTGGGAAAAGTGTATTTTCTAAAACTAGCTAATAACTCCATTTCTGTGGAGTAGTACCATGAAATTATATATCAATGGAAAGATACTTTAATCAAGAATGTAATGCAATAGCTTTTATGAAGGATTTGCTATTAAAATAGCATTTATAAAGAAGAAAAGTGAAATGAGATATACAAAATTATAACCATGTCAGTTAGTACTTAGTTGGGTAACCCTTAGCATGAATTACGGCCTTACAACGTCTTCCCATGGAGTGAACCAAGTCTTTTAGTTCTGCAGCTTTTATAATATGAAACCAAGATTGAATGATTGCTTCTATTAACTGGGTTTTATTGCTGGGTCGCTTCTGACTAACAAGTTTCTTTAGTCGGCTCCATAGATTTTCAATTGGGTTAAGGTCTGGGCTATTCCCAGGCCATTCCAGCAGTGGAATAGGATTATCTTGAAACAAAAAAAAAAAGTGGTGTTATTATTTACAGTATTTATTTATTTATTTATTTATTTATTTATTTATTTATTTATTTATTTATTTGATTTATATGCCGCCCTTTTCCAGAGACTCAGGGCGGCTTACAATGCATTAAGCAATAGCCTTCAGACTTTTGTATATACCTGCTTAGTAGGGCTTTCCCCCCCCCCAAGCGGTGTTCTATTTTATACAAAGTCAGCTTATTGCCCCCACAAACCGGGTCCTCATTTTACCTATCTCGGAAGGATGGAAGGCTGAGTCAACCTATTAACCATCAAACCTCAAAAATACACTTTCCCCAAAAGGTTTCCACAATTTTGGCCACTACTGCAGATGTTTTCCCATGTTTCCCATATCCATGTCCCGATATAGCCAGCTGGTGCCATCGCTGGCTATTGGGGGTGAATCACTGGCCCCCACGGAGAGGGCACGCAACTTAGGCGTCCTCCTGGATGCACGGCTGTCTTTAAAAGAGCATATGATGGCCGTGGCCAGGGGGGCTTTTTTTCAGGTTCGCCTGATACGCCAGTTGCGCCCCTTTCTGGATCGGGACTCCCTACGCACGGTCACTCAAGCACTCGTCACTTCCCACCTGGACAACTGCAATGATCTCTACATGAGGCTCCCCTTGGGGTGCACCCGGATACTGCAGTTAGTCCAGAATGCGGCCACGTGGGGGATTATGGGAGCGACGGGGTGCTCCCATGTGACACCTCTCCTGCGCGAACTGCACTGGCTTCCTGTGGTCTTCCGGGTGCGCTTCAAGGTGTTGGTGACCACCTTTAAAGTGCTCCATGGCTTAGGGCCGGGGTATTTGCGAGACCGCTTTCTGCCGCCAATAGCCTCCCACCGACCGGTTCACTCGCACAGAGAGGGCTTCCTCAGGGTGCCGTCGGCCAGACAGTGCCGGCTGGCGACCCCCAGGGGGAGAGCCTTCTCTGTGGCAGCACCTGCCCTCTGGAATGACATGCCCCCTGAGATATGCACGATATCAGACCTCCGGACTTTTCGCCGGGCCCTGAAAACACACTTATTCCATCTAGCTGGGCTGGCTTGATCCCATCCTCTCAGTTTTAATTGAATTCGGTTTTAATTGGGTTGTTTTAAATTTTGGGCCAAAATTATTTAATTGTTTTTTAAACTGTTTTTAAATTTTATATGCTATGTTTTATCTCAGCTGTACACCACCCTGAGTCCCGCAGGAGAAGAGCGGTATAGAAATTAAATAAATAAATAAATAAATAAATAAATAAATAAATAAATAAATAAATAAATAAATAAATAAATAAATAAATAAATAAATAAATGAATAAATAAATAAATATATGGATATAGGCAGACATAGATAATATAGACAGATATAGGTTTATACAGATATAGATGTAGACTTAGAGGTGATATAGACAAAAAGAAAGAAAGATAGATAGTTATAGCTATTGCTGTAGCTATAGTTATAGAGATAGATATATAGATATTTCTTCCACTAAAGTACAAGTCAGGCATTCCTTGTTATTCTGATGCCTTCAAAGCAATGTTGGGATTAAAGCATTCGATATGTCAATTCGAAGCATCAACCAACATTCACAGATGTTGAAGAGCAACTCTTCCCTTAAAATAAATCCAGTGAGAAAAAAAAAATACATGATTCCAGGCATGGCAATAATGACCAATAATCATTGTATAAAATTAATGTATGTAATGTAAAAAAATAATGTATGCATGTAAAAAAATTGCATTCATTTGGAAAACATAATCCCCCCCTCTCTCTCTGTCTCTCTCTCTCTCTGTGTCTCTGTCTCTGTCTCTGTCTCTCTCTGTGTCTCTCTCTCTCTCTGTCTCTGTCTCTCTCTGTCTCTGTCTCTCTCTCTCTTTTTCTCTCTCTGTCTGTCTGTGCTGTGTCTGTGTCTGTCTCTGTCTCTCTGTCTCTCTGTCTGTCTCCGTCTCTCTCTGTGTGTGCCTCTGTCTCTCTCTCTGTCTCTGACATTTGCAAAAAGTTCTCTTTTTCAGAAAAAAAAATTAAAATCAAATTCCTGTGGGAATGGGGCGAAGGGAATTGGAGACCAATAAGATAATTAAAATGGAAATAAATCACCATTGACGTATTTGTAACTCCGCATTTTTAAGCAATGACTGTTCTCTAATGCTCAGTGGACTTCGAGGTTTAAGCAGCTGAGCATGAAGCAAATAAACTGGGCCCTATTATGGGCAACCCTATGCAAATCCTTCTTCCTTTCATCCAATTTATATGAGATGCATGCATCTTTTCTTGAACACTTTTTGGAGTGTTCTCTGTTCCAAGAACATTGTGATTGTTGTTTTTATTTCATTTTATTTTATTTTGGCTAATAGGTACACAGTATCATGAAGATTTTAATAACAGTTTTTATACTGATGAACAGCTTCTTTGGTAAGTAAGATACATTTTCCAGAAAAGAAGGAAATTATTATTTTTCCATGTGGCAAGATGTCCCTATTGGACCGAGGAAAATCTTATATTTCTTCAATTAACTAATGAAGCTTCCTACAGTCCATCATCTCCAATGAAGAGGATGTGAATTGACTATTTTAACAGAATAACACAGTTGGAGAAGACCTTGGAGGTCTTCCAGTCCAATCCTCTGCTTGAGCAGGAGACCCTATACCATTCCAGACAAGTGGCTCTCCACTCTCTTCTTAAAAGCCTCCAGTGATGGAGCACCCATAGCTTCTGAAGGCAAGCTGTTCCACTGGTTAATTGTACTCACTGTTAGGAAAGTTCTCCTTAGTTCTAGGTTGCTTCTCTCCTTGATTAGTTTCTATCTGTTGCTTCTTGTCTTGCCTTCTGCTGTTTTGTAAAATAGATTGACCCCCTCATCTTTGTGGTAGCCCCTCAAATATCAGAACACTGCTTTCAGTGTTTTTATTTTCATTAGACTAGACAAAGCCAATTCCTGCAACCATTTTTCTTAAGTTCTAGCCTCCAGCCTCCTAATCACCTTTGGTGCTCTTTTCTGCACTCTTTCCAGAGATGTGTGTGTTTTTTTTTAATGAGTCTACCATGGTTAATGATTTATTAATAAATTGTTGTACATTATTTGTATTTATTAATGTATTGTAGATGTTTTGCATCATGTTGGGGTGTCAATTTATTTTATTTTCTTACTCTTTCCATTTCATAGTATTGATGCACAACTCTTCTTACATCTTTCATGCCAACAATCCTATAAATGTATTATTTTGCCGACGTACCATCCTATTATTTGCTAGTGCCAAAGTTACAAATAGTTAATACACTAGGATGCTGAACATCAGTTTGAAGCTTTAATGTCTTATTGGGCAAGCTGTGGTTTCTGAAATTTGGAACATCTGGATTCAGATGTGGACAAACTGGTCTCTAAACCCTTCTATTTCAATAGTTTTTTGTGTAGTTTTATTAATTTATAATATGACATACAAAAAGAATACAGAAGCAAATATTAGGGAAATTAGGAAAGGAATACTGGATACTCTAATGTGTGGTAGTGATGAACATATTATTGCTAAAGTATGTAAAGTGTTATCGAATTTAAATCTGGAAAACAAACAAGTAAAGTATCGTATGATTCAATGGGTAAGGAATTTTGGATATAATGTAATGTTTGAACAGTGGGAGAATATGTGAAATAAAGCTTTAACGTTTACATTAAATTATAATTTGAAAACAAAGTTTTCAACATTTTTTCAGTCATTCTGCTCTCCAACGCATGAGTGCAACTACGAGCAATTGAATAAAATGGCCATAAAAATGGATTTTTTTTTAAAGGACTTGGATTGATGCTAACCAGGGGTGAAATTCAGGAGGTTCTGAGAGGTTCTGGAGAACCGGTAGTGAAAATTTTGAGTAGTTTGGAGAACCAGCAAATACTATCTCTGGCTGGCCCCAGAGTGGGGTGGGAATGGAGATTTTGCAATATCCTTCCCCCAGGACTGGGAAGGGAATGGGGATTTTGCAATATCATTCCCCTGGAGCGGGGTGGGAATGGAGGTTTTGCAGCATCCTTCCCCTGGAGTGGGGTGGGAATGAGGTTTTGCAGCATCCTTCCCCTGCCAAGCCCACCAAGCCATGCCCACAGAACCTTCTGTGGGAAAAATTTTGAATTTCATCCCTGATGCTAATCCCATGTTGTAATCTTGTCCCCACTTTCTGATTTGCAGCTGTGGAGCTCCAGAACCTTCTGACCCAGCCCGCTTCAGAAATTAAACTCCCCGGAGAGACTTTAACTTTAACCTGCAAAGGAATTTCCTCTTTGATTCAGTCCTGGATCCAGTGGACGTACAAGATCGGCGACGAAGGAATTAAATGGATAGGAGAAAGCAATCCAGATGGCAGTAGATCAAGCATCCGTCCATCTCTGAGAGACCGATTTGCCGTCTCTAGGGATAATTCCCGGGATATCGCTTCCTTAGAGATAAGGCAGCTGAAAGTTGAAGATAGCGGTCTCTATTACTGTAGCAACCACAGTGAAATTGAACAGCACACAAACTGTTGTGCTCCCAAATGGCCATTAAACTGTCACTCTGATCTACTCTATCTTGCCTCGCATAGATTGTTCTAAACAGCAATGGATGTAAACACCCTTCATGGGCAACTTAAGTGCTCAATATTGCTGGATGTTAGCTAGATGCCACCAGATCCAAAGAGATCTCAGAGTGCTCTGCATGGATTAGACTGGCTGGAATCTTCTGTTGTCATAATATGATTGCAGGTATCTGTTCTGTCCCCGTCTCACACACACACACACACACACACACACACACAAACAGACAGCCGGGGGTTAAATAAACTGGCAGACAACCAATTCTTCCGATAAGACGCTTGGCAGCAACCCAGTAGCTGCTTGCCAAGAACTTTTACTCAATAAACAAAATACCCACAGTCAAGAATTGTCCAGTTCGTAAAATAAATCCAAGGCTGATAATGTTGTTTCCAACATTATCGATGTTGGAATGTGACTCGATAGTAGTTAGTTTTGTCCGTCACAGAGTCTGAATGGCCACCTCAACCCCTTTTATACCCTGTGGGGTGTGGTCCAGTGACTCAGCCTAATTTCTGGCATGCCTTTTCTTCTGTTGCACGCGCTTATCTCTGCGACGCTGCCGAGGATCCAGCCAAGACTCATTACCCTCATCACTGTCCACCTGTGGCTGTGTGGATGTGCTTGGCCCTGGCCCTATCTCTTGCCCTTCTGCGGACACCGACGGCATTGCCAGAGAGGAGGGTCCTGGAGAGGGAGGTCTTGCCAACTCCTCTCCTTCACTCTCGGAGTCCTCTCCTGCCGATGACACAGGCTCAGGTAACGGAGCCACAACAGGATCAGTTGTTTTCTTTACCAGTTCATCTATATAGTGCTGTTTTTTAAAGACTTGTCATTTAAATTTAAGGAGATTTGTTTTATATTTCATGCAACCTACCATTCCTTGCACTCAGATGGTTCATGATTGTGTTAGAAATGGACATAGCAATAGCACTTAGACTTATATACCACTTTACAGTACTTTACAGCCCTCTCTAAGTGGTTAACAAAGTCAGTATTTTGCCCCCAACAATTTGGGTCCTCATTTTACTCACCTCAAAAGGATGGAAGGCTGAATGAACCTTGAGCCTGGTGAGATTTGAACTGCCAAATTGCAGCCAGCTGGCAGTCAGCAGAAGTAGCCTGCAGTACTGCACTCTAACCACTGCGCCACCATGGCTCATATAATACCCTTTCTCACTCCTGAGCTACTTCGTAAGTCCATTGATCCAAAACCCAAATAGGACCAACAGTCCAACAAGTGACTGAGAAGTGGAAGCTAAATTTAGTAAAACCTATGTTAAGATTAAGCTAGACAGTGACAAATGCTTCTGTGTTGCCAGAAACATTTTATTCAAAACTAAGGATGGAGACAGTCTTTTCTTCTTCTTCTTCTTCTTCTTCTTCTTCTTCTTCTTCTTCTTCTTCTTCTTCTTCTTCTTCTTCTTCTTCTTCTTCTTCTTCTTCTTCTTCTTCTTCTTCCTCCTCCTCCTCCTCCTCCTCCTCCCTCCTTCCTCCTTCTCCTCTTCTTCTTTCTCTTTCCCTTCCTCCTCTTCTTCCTCTTCCTCGCCCCCCATTTAAATCTTCAAGCACAGAAATAGATCATCATAGGGTATCATTCTGAAAAAATATATGGGAAAAATATTTGATTCAGCTGATTACCAATCACTGAACATCATCTTTGTAATTTTATTTAATAATGCTTTTCAGAATGAAGCTTCATCATGCCCTAAATTTATTCTGGTACATTTAGGAATGGAAAAGGGTGAAATATGATAATTTCCAACTGTTTATGCTAGAAAATATTCTTCTTTTCCTTCTCCTCAATAAGAAAAAGTAAAAGTAAAGGAAAATAAGAGTCAAGTCTACTAGGGAAAAAAATGCACCAGAAAGTCCACAGATAAAGCAGATTAAACTTTTCACAAAAGCTGTTTTCAGAAAAACATTTCTGTATGAAATTTTATGGCATGAATGCATTTGCCCAGTTTCGATAAATTAATAACCAAGGCCTCATAAGTCAAGTATCAAAATACTGACATGAATTCTAAATGGGCTTAGAATTCTAAGCAAATGGTGGTTCTAATCTTTCATCAGACAGGTTGCGTACATTGTGTAGACATAGCTTTCCTGTTTTGCTTTGAAGCTCCAATTGCAATTCATTGACACATTATCTTTGAATTATCAAAACATTCATCTCAGATAGATACGTTCTTAGTTTTCCAATCAAAGTACAATATTGTACCCGTGTTTCCCCGAAAATAAGACCCTGTCTCAGGGGTGAATTTCCAGCAGGTTCTGACAGGTTCTGGAGAACCGGTAGCGGAAATTTTGAGTAGTTCGGAGAACTGGCAAATACCCACTTTAACTGGCCCCAGAATGGGGTGGGAATGGAGATTTTGCAGTATCCTTTCCCTGCCATGCCCAACAAGCCACGCCCAACAAGCCACACCACACCACACCACACCATGCCCACCAAACCATGGCCATAGAACTGGTAGTAAAAATTTTTGAATTTCACCACTGCCCTGTCTTACTTTTTTTTTGCCACCAAAAAGGCACCAGATCTTATTTTCAGGGGGGTGACTCACCTCACTTGCGAGCTTCACCCCCAGCCTCTTTTTCACTATCAGAAGCCTTCAGGAACTTTTTCATCTGGCAATGCCAGTAAGGCTTTCCTGAAGGCCTCTGAAGCCGATAACAGAGCTCCGGATTGATCTGGATTCTGTTATAGGCTACAGACGCCTTCAGAAAAAATGGACCGAGGTCTGCGAGGCCTGGTTGCAACTATCCAAAGATAAGTAGTAGGGCAGCTACACCACCCCCATCCCTACCCTAGCTTAAATTTTACCTGTGTACCCTGGAGTGGGCAGAGTCTTAATTAGGGCTTATTTTGGAGGGATAGGGCTTATATTGGGTGCACATGTAAAAATCAAGCTAGGACTTACTTTCTGAGTAGGTCATATTTTTGGGGAAACATGTTACTTGTATCATAGGATTTGCAGTACTGTTCTAAGTTTAGGTTTGTTTCAAGTTCAAGTTTTGGTTAAAGCCCCATTTTTAGCAAACAACACCTCTCAACCTAACCTATCATACAGGAATGCCATTGTGAGGCATTAAAACTGAACGGAGAACAGTGTTCATGCCACTATAAGCTCCTTGAGGAAAGTATATAAATCTAACTAGGAACAAACACTTAAATTATGTTTCAGTAAAGTCGCTGATCATAAATAGATCATTTCTTTTGAATTTAGAAACCTGCTAAGATACATATAGCCTGATATGTCAACTCAATTAACTCAGTGTGATTCTCAGTCTTCAATGCTATTATACCATCCATATGCAAATTAAAAGTGAAGATTTCCTTGACAGAAGTCCTTAAATAAAAAAGTTGAGTTGGTAGATTGACAACATCTTATCGTTTTCTTTTAGCTCATCAGAATCATGACTATCTGGCTGTATTTTCTCCTACTGGCAAGTTCATCGGGAGGTAAGACAACATAGAAAGAAATACAGTATATCTGCTACAGAACTATAATCATTCAAGTAGCCTTCAAAAGAACTAAAAAAAACCAAAACCTGAAAGGCACTCCAAGCTTCAAACGTTTTACTTTGTCTTGCTCTTAACCCAGAGATAACCAGAAAAATCAGCAAATCAGTTTGCCAGTTGCACAGTGGCAGATAGGACAGCACTCCAGAGGGTCAACGTCATTGCCCAGAGGATCATTGACTGCCCTCTCCCCTCTTTGGAAGAGCTTTATAGCTCCCGCTGCCTTAAGAAAGTTCAAAACATTCTTAAAGATCCATCTCATCCTGGGCATCCTTTTTTTTTAACTATTATCATCTGGCAGATGGTACAGGGCAATAAGAACAAGGACAAATAGACTGAAAAACAACTTCTATCTCAGGGCAGAAACAGGGCAGAACTGTTGTTCCGGTGGCCGGGCTATTGATGTAAAGATTTTAAATTGGGTGTTTTAAATTTTTGGGGTTTTAAATCTGAGCTGAAATTATTTAATAATTTTGATTATTTTTAATTTATGTTTGTCTTTGTGCTTTTAATAGGCTGTACACCGCTCTGAGTCCTTTGGGAGAAGGGCGGTATAGAAATTTATTTATTTATTTATTTATTTATTTATTTATTTATTTATTTATATTGAATTCCATGGTATAGTGTAATATTAATGCAATATCGGGTTTTCAGTTTTTATTATATAGAATGTGAAGGATGTGTCCTTCTGTTTTTATTTTTATAGTTATACCGTACACTAAAATGGCATTTAATTTCATTGTACGAGGTGCAATGACACTCAACTCAACTCAACTCAACTCAACTCAACTCAACTCAACTCAACTCAACTCAACTCAACTCAACTCAATGAAACTACCCTTTTCCTCCCAAAATAAGACATCCCCTGATAATAAGCCCAATTGGGCTTTTGAGCGCATGGCAGTAAGGCCAAGCACTTATTTCAGGGTTCAAAAAAATATAAGACAGGGTCATATTTTTGGGGAAACAAGGTAAACTAAACTAAATTGCCCTATCATATTTTTGTCCTCCAAAACATTCAGTAAAAATGACTATTTGAATGCTTGTCATCTTTATTCTCTCCATTTTAAAGGCATTCTTCCTTTGGTTCCAAAATATTGTGAGTTGCATTTCTCAACAAATCCGTCAGAAATCTTTGTGTGTCTTTCTTCTCAGGTGTCCTGGCAGGTGCTTCCATAGCTGAATCAGGAGGAGGAGTGAAAAGACCTGGAGATTCTCTTCGTCTCACTTGCACATGCTCTGAGTTGAATATCGATAGCTACTGGATGGAATGGGTCCGCCAGGCAGATGGAAAGGGGCTGGAGTGGATCGCACGGATACATCAAAGCAGCGTCTATTACGCCAATTCTTTCAAAGGTCGATTCACAATCTCCAAAGATAGTTCCAGGAACCTAGTTTATCTAGACATGACCAGACTGAAAGCTGAAGACACAGCCAAGTATTACTGTACAACCGCCACAGTGGAGAAAAGGGAATCTGAGCTTGTTCTAAAACCTACAGTTTATATGGGAAATGGAAAGTTTCATTTGGATTCACTCCAATGAAAACAGAACAGCAACAGTACTTTAAATATATCATGAGCAACTCATTTGGGATTTATTTATTTATTTATTGGATTTGTATGCCTCCCTTCTCCCAAAGGACTCAGGGCAGCTCACAACAATAAGAAACAGAAAATACAAAAGTTAAAAGACAAATTAAAGCAGAATATCCAATAAATAAGGTTAAATGTGGGAATACAAATTCAAATTTAAGATTTAAGAATTTAAAAAGCTACAAAATCCGATACACAACAACTGTTTGTTATTGTTTTAGCAAAGAGATGATTATGGTGAGAAAGTTTGCATATGGACAGAGTCTGGAAGACTAATTTTCTTTCTAAACCCAACCCATCTTATTTATTTAGTATCCCATGACTGTCACTAAGTGTTATGATTTATGATGAATGTATTTTTATGATGACTATGATCATGATTTATCACTTATAGCTTTACTTATAGGTACACTCAGAGCTTATGCACCGAAAACAAATTCCTTGTGTGTCCAATCACACTTGGCCAAAAAGGAATTTTATTCTATCTCACAGGGTTTTTGGAAAAATTGAGTATTATGTATGTTTGGCTTCTTGGAGTGATGCGGTGGCCTAGAGGTGGAGCTCTTGCCTCACAATCAGGAGGCTGTGAGTTCGATCCTAGGTATTTCTCTCTCTGTGAGCACAATGAGAATATTTCTGCTGAACAAAACTCCTCATTGGAGACAGGAAGGGCATCTGGCCAGTAAACACTAAATGCTAACTCCATTCAGTTGCCCAGACTCCACCCTGCAAGGGATTAGGGAGTCATTAAAAGATGATGATGATGTATGTTTGACCTCTTGTGTTATGAACTTTTGTTTCTCTTCTGTTTGAGCAGTTTCTGTCCTGCTCAGGTGGAAAGCCAAGCTTCTTTTCAACTTGTTGCTGTTGGACTGCATCAATTATCACACCACTTAGTAATTTGAAAATTGTTCCTAAGCAGGTTTTCAGCCTGTAGTTGCCTGGGACTAGCCCTTTTGCTGGAGCTTTCATTATCAAATTGATATTGTCAGATGTTAACCAATTTTTAATTTCACTTCCTTGCAGTACGTTGTTAAACTACTTGGCGATGGGGTGGGTGTAGGCCAGTCAGATGGTTCAACCAAAAATGATGGGAATGCATCCACCACCTGTTGCTGACCACTACTTGATCTTCCTTGTCCGTATTGCCACAGTTTCTGCTATTACGGTTATTCCTCAACGTACAACCACAATTGAGCCCAAAATTATGGTTGCTAAGCAAAACATTTGTTAAGTGAATTTTGCCTTATTTTACAACTTTTCTCGGCACAATTGCTAAGTGAATCACTGCAGTTGTTAAGTTAGCAACATGATTGTTGAGGAAATCTGGTTTCCTTGTTGACCTTGCTTGTAAGAAAGTTTTAAAAAAACTTTCCCCCTGGACACTGCAAATGTCACAAATATGAGTCTAAACATCTAAATGTTGATGATCTGATCTTGGGGAAGCTGAAAAAACTCATGAAAAATAGCCATAAGTCCCTTTGGCAGTCCGATGGTATCTTTGAAAAGTCACTAAATGAACTGCTGTAAGTCGAGGAGTACCTGTATTACAAGTTCTGGATAGTACACAGGGCACTGCCTGAAGGCAGCAGCATAGAAGAGTAAGAACTGGAGAAAATAACAAAATACAAACACCAACAAGTAGAAGTGGAATGAAAAAAGAAGCAAAGATGGTATCAATATCGGCACAGCTTGGGTGCAATTCTGAAACATCTGAAGCATCACTTAAGCACCATCATCACCTTCATTTAACGACCTTGCGGGGTGGAGTCTGGGCAACTAAATGGAGCTGAGTGTTTATTGGCCGGATGCCCTTCCTGTCACCAATGCGGCGTTTTTTTTTTCCAGCAGATATATTCTCATTTTGTCCAGAGACAGAAACATCTGCCTTTACCTAGGATCGAACTCACAGCCTCCTGATTCTGAGGCGAGAGCTCCATCTCTAGGCCACCGCACCACTCACCACTTAAGCACCAACAGCATTGACAAAATCCCGATCAGTCACGGGTGACTATGCAATGAACTGCAATAATATAGCAGGTAGAGTTGAAGGCAAGATCCAAATCCTTGGTGTTCTCTTTACTGGCTTTCACTGAGTAAGTCGTACATTGTTGCAATTGTAAAGCATGAAAGCAGAGCATTTTAATATACAGTATGTAATATCCTATACCATCCGTATGCAAATGAAAAGACCTGATTTCCTCCTTCAGATATCTATAAATATAAAATTGACTTGGCAGACTGACCACATCCTATCGTTTTCTTTCTTAGCTCATTACAATCATGTCTTCCTGGCTATATCTTCTCCTACTGGCAGGTTTGTTGAGAGGTAAGGCAACCTAGATTGAAAAATTTCTCCTGCTCAACTATAATGATTTAGGCAGTCAACCCTTCGAAGGAACTAAAAAACAAAGGGAAAAAAAAGAGAGTATAGATATCAAATAAAATGGAGAATATCCACTTAGGTATATTCCTGAATCACAGCCTCAGTTTTTGTCCATTCTGATGCCATTTTGTGCTGGAGGACATAATATTTTCCTTTGCTGGGGAGGATGACTGCTAAATACAGAACTGGAGAAATAGCTAAATTATTAGATTCTATTAAATCTAGATGTCCTGTGAGTCCCTTGGACTGCAAGGCGATCAAACCGGTCAGTCCTAGAGGAGATCAACCCTGACTGCTCTTTAGAAGGCCAGATCCTGAAAATCAAAACTCAAATACTTTGGCCACCTCATGAGAAGGAAGGACTCACTGGAGAAGAGCCCAATGCTGGGAACAATTGAGGGCAAAAGAAGAAGGGGACGACAGAGAACGAGGTGGCTGGGTAGAGTCACTGATGCAGTAGGCGTGAGCTTAAATGGACTCTGGGGGATGGTAGATGACAGGAAGGTCTGGAGGAACATTGTTCATGGGGTTGCCATGGGTTATACATGACATCGCAACTAACAAAAACAACAACAAAATCTGGATGACGGAAAAGAGAGATAAACATATTAGAAAATATAGGATGTCAGAATTTGTGTGTTAAAAATCTCTCACTCTCTCTCACTTTCCTCCTCCTCCTCCTCCTCCTCCTCCTCCTCCTCCTCCTCCTCCTCCTCCTCCTCCTCCTCCTCCATCTTTCATATACCTATTCCTATTCTTATTCTTCCTATCAACAGGAATGCAATCTGAAATACAGTTTCTTCAGTCTGGCCCAGAACTAAAAAGGCCTGGTGAATTGATACGATTGACCTGTAAGACATCTGGATACACCTTCAATTACTATCGTTTGGGCTGGGTCAAACAGGCACCAGGAAAAGGACTGAACTGGGTAGGTTCTATCAGGACAGACAACTTTAATACATTCTATGCTGAAGCTTTCAAAGATCGAGTCACCATCACTGTGGACATTTCCATCAGCACCACATTTCTGCAGCTGACAAACCTGAACACTGAAGACACAGCTGTGTATTATTGTGCAAGAGTCACAGTGGAGAAAACCATATTCATAGCCACTCATAAACCCTCTGGAGGAGACCAGCTGCTTGGTTAACTTCAAAAGCGGAACAGAAGTGCTGATGTGTGCTTCCATGAAACAATAGACTCTTAACACAGAGTCAAATAATCTAGTTCCATTCCATTCATTTCCTTGCCCTGGGAAAGAACCATTGACATATCAGTCTTCGGAGATTTCGATTTGGAGAATTCTGATAAAGCAGGAAATCATAATGTTGTGTTTATTTAGCATACCAGAACAATTGGATAGAATATTGACAGGCAATGAAGAAAAATTTATAACAAAAGCATATAAATATCTATTTGAGGTAGAAATGGAAGAAGAAATAGTGAAGAGTTTCCATTCCCACCCCACTCCAGGGGAAGGATACTGCAAAATCTCCATTCCCACCCTACTCTGGGGCCAGCCAGAGACCGTATTTCCCGTTTCTCCGAACTACTCAAAATTTCCGCTACTGGTTCTCCAGAACCTGTTAGAACCTGCAGGATTTCACCCCTGGTACCAACCTCCTGACGTTACAGCAATGTTTTGGGGTGGTATTTTTAGTTGCATGAGAACAATCAAACAATCAAAGCAAGGGTCTCCAACCTTGGCAACTTTATGACATGTGGATTTCAACTTCCAGTACCACCATTCTGGCCTTAGAAACACGACAGATAGAAGCGTTTCAAAGGAAATAAAGACCCATGATTTTTTGTCATTGTTGTTGCATAGAATATTCCCAAATTTGTGTTGGTGATTGTACACGTCTTTGAGTCAGATAAGTGTCGACTCTGAAGTGAACCTGGCTGGAGCCATCTTTTGCTGCCTCATAGTTGCCATGAACTTTGAGAAGGGGGAAGGGAAGTAGATAGACTGGCTAGCAGTCAAAACAAAAAGCTTTCTCATGGGAACAAAGGTCATCCCAACAGGTGGCAGATTGAAGAGGAGAGGAGTGACCAAGGAACTTGCCAAATGCCTTAATTGGAAAATGCAACCAGTGACACTTATTTATTTATTTCTTTAATGAGATTTATATGCCGCTCTATCTCCAGTCGGACTCAGAGCGGCTCACAACAGTAAAAAACATCTAATGAAAAAGTTAAAAAGAAATTAAATTAAATTAAATCTCATAATTTAACAGTTAAAAGTGCAATTAAGACTAACAAGTCAAAAATTAAAATCCCATCAGTCCAGGCCAGCCAAACTAAATAGCCACGTTTTCAGGTCACGACAGAAAGAGCGGAGGTCAGCGGCCACCTGGAGCTCCAGGGGCAGTTGATTCCAAAGGGTAGGTGCGCCGACAGAGAAAGCTCTCCCCCTGGGGGTCGCCAGCTGACACTGTCTGGCCGACGGCATCCTGAGGAGGCCCTCTCTGTGGGAACGCACCGGGCGATGGGCAGCTGTTGCTGGCTGCAGATGGCCCCCCAAATATCCCAGGCCTAAGCCATATAGGGCCTTATAGGTAATCACCAGCACCTTGAATCTCACCCAGAGGGCAACCGGCAACCAATGCAAGTCGCGTAGGAGAGGTGTAACATGGGAGTGTCGAGATACTCCCATCACAACCTGTGCGGTCGCATTCTGCACCAGCTGAAGCCTCCAAGTGGTCTTCAAGGGCAGCCCCATGTAGAGGGCATTGCAGTAGTCAATATGGGAGGCGACAAGCGCATGAATAACCGTGCGTAGGGCATCTAGGTCCAAATAAGTGCTGGGGACACTTGGGGAGGGGAACAATTTTTCTTTTAAAGAAAAATTATGCAAGTGGGAAAACTTTCAGAGTTGTTTTTTACTAGCTGTGCTGATATGATAATCCCAATAAAGATGTTCTTTGGGGAATCTACCTGCCTCGGAGTTCTGCTTTCAATGGGTGCATTACTCAGAATGCTGACTAAGAATGAAATGGAGTTAAGATAAATAAATAAATGGACAAAGGTGTCTTGGGGATCGAGGGGTGGACTTTCCTTTGAAGGAGGCATTTTAACAGAAGTCCGCACCTAGGAATGTGCAAGAGAGAACAGATGTCTCAACATTTACAAGAGCTCAGATATGATCTCTGCAGATGAATTTTCACAAGATTTATTCCTCAGCATATCTAAGTCAGAACTAAGAGGCGCCTTGTGAGAAGATGGGCAGCAAATATAGATAGACAGATAGATGATAGATAGATAGATAGATAGATAGAGAGATAGAGAGATAGAGAGATAGAGAGATAGAGATAGATAGATAGATAGATAGATAGATAGATAGATAGATAGAGAGATAGAGAGATAGAGAGATAGAGAGATAGAGATAGATAGATAGATAGATAGATAGATAGATAGATAGATAGATAGACAGATAGATATAGATGGATGGAGGGATGGATGGAGGGATGGAGGGATGGATGGAGGGATGGATGGACAGATGATAGGATAGATGGATAGATAGATGATAGATAGATGATAGACAGATGATAGACATATAGATGATAGATGATAGATGATAGACAGACAGACAGACAGACAGACAGACAGACAGATAGATAGATAGATAGATAGAATTCATTTATTCATATATTTACATGCAAAAGAGCTAAAAAAGACATTAAATAAAATAGAATAACCATTTGTCTGGTGTACGGTTTCCTGCCTAAGCAGGGGGTTGGACTAGAAAACCTCCAAGGTCCCTTCCAATTCTATTCTATTCTATTCTATTCTATTCTATTCTATTCTATTCTATTCTATTCTATTCTATTCTATTCTATTCTATTCTATTCTATTCTATTCTATTCTATTCTATTCTATTCTATTCTATTCTGTTATCTATTCCTTCCTTCCTTCCTTTCCATGGCAAACAAATATGAGAACTAAAAAGGAACTTGGTTATCTTTCATCAGCCTTTATTCAAGACTCAGCCTAAATATTTGCCTGAGGTTGTTTAAGCAATCTTGATTTGAAGTTGTTTCTGGACAGTGCTCTCTTTTTATACAGAGAAGGACATGCAAATTGAAAGGCAGCCCAAACTTTAAATGTCTCCCTCCTTCTTACTCAAAGACCCAGAGATTACTAGAACTCTTGAGAAACAGCAGTTCACCAACATATATTTCTCCTACAAGCCATTCAATAAAAAATGATTATATGGGTGAATGTCATCTTGACCCTCTCAATTTTGAAAGGTATTCATCTTTGGGTTCCATAATATGGTGAGTTGGACTCAGATATCTCCACAGATACATTCAGATTCCTTCTTGTGTCTTTCTTTTCAGATGTTCTGGCAGATGTTTCATTAACTGAATCAGGAGGAGGAGTGAAAACACCTGGAAATTCTCTTCGACTCACTTGCACATGCTCTGGGTTCAATATTGATAGCTACTGGATGCATTGGGTCCGCCAGGCAGATGGAAAAGGGCTGGAGTGGATTTCACAGATAAATAAAGGCACCACGTATTATGCCAACTCTTTTAAAGGTCGATTCACAATCTCCAAAGATAGTTCCAGCAACCTGGTTTATCTAGACATGAACAGACTGAGAACTGAAGACACAGCCATGTATTACTGTGCAAGGGAACACAGTGGATAAAAATGAATCTGAGTTTGTGCTAAAACCTACAGTTTATGTGGCAAAAAGAAAGTTTCATTTGGATTCACTCCGATGACAACAGAACCACAACAGGACAGCTTTAAATATACCATGAGCAATTCATTTGGGATCTCTCACAGCTGTTTATTTATTATTATTTTAGCAAGGAGATGAATATAGTGAGAAGGAAGTGGATTTGCATATGGACAGTATCTAAAAGAACTGCAACATGGAATTAATAATCTAGATGAAAGACTTCATAGAAGATATTATATGGAATATAAATATAAAGTCACTCGGGGGGGGGGGTTATATATAGAAGTATTCTTCAATGATGGGGGCAGATGACAACCAAAGACATTAAATACACTGTTGGAAGAAGGATTTGATGTGATTGTTTAGATGTTTATAAATTATTATATATGGTGGACCTGCAGGAAAATGGGTGAAACCAAATTGATATGGTATATGGTGATAGGTTAGGTTACTGATTGTTCAATATGGGAAAAGGGATGTTATGTTTATTATTGAAGAATGGACTCTGAAGGTGGCCAGTTTCGCAGAAATGGTGAAGATATCAGCATACATAAAAGACCGGACCCAAGATCTATGTATGGGAGTGGAGGAAATGGATAGATTATGTGCAGAATAAATAATAAGCTAGGAAGTACCAGATAGCTTTTAGTTGAATGTTGTGTAGAAATGTATAGCATACAGGAGATAGAATACTAGAATGTCAGGAAGAAATGTATTGTACACAGGGGGTAGAGTAGATGGGCGGTAAAGTATTATATAATGTGATTTGGATTTGGATTTCATCCTGAGGAAGCCATGGAGGGAGGGGAGGGTAAGAGAGGGTTAGGGAAGGAAAGTGGGAGGAAGGGGGAAAATTTGTATTTGTAAAACTTTTTCAATTAAAAAAAAAAAAGAACTGCAACAAGCAGGAACCTCACACAGCCACAAAAAGTCCAAAAAATCAACTTTCACACTTTACACACACAACACAACACAACACAACTGGCTCACCCACAATGTAGAAGCAGCTGTGCTAGACCCAAAATGCCCCCTGCAACAAGCAGGAACCTCACACAGCCACAAAAAGTCCAAAAAACCAACTTTCACACTTTACACACACAAAATTCCACATACAGCTTTGTTAGAGTGAAAACCTACAGAAATACACGAAATCTCAGAAACCTGCACAAATTATTTTATTTTATTTTATTTTATTTTATTTTATTTTATTTTATTTTATTTTATTTTATTTTATTTTATTTTATTTTATTTTATTTTATTTTATTTTATTTTATTTTATTTTATTTTATTTTATTTTATTTTATTTTATTTTAATATAAAAGCAGCTAGATTTAAAACTTCCTAAACTTTAAATGCCTAGGTCTAAAAAAAGAACAACTAAAAAACCCCGCAATTAACTATTTTTTTTTAAGCTCCCAAAGGGGAAAAAAACTTACCGGGACAAGGCAGGCAGGCAGGCAGGCAGGCAGGCAGATAGAGCTGCTCACTGATGAGCTTGATTGCAGGCAGAGAGATTCAGTTGCTTGCTGATGCAATGGATTGCAGGGATGACAGCAAGCGAAGCAAAACAGGCGTTGCGACCAGCAGCTAAGGTAAGCAAGCTGGAGGCTGGGGGGGGGGGGAAAGGGATTTTGCTACTGGTTCTCTGAACTGCCCGCTGCCATCGCTACCTACTCGCCCGAGCCAGTCCGAACCGGGAGCATTTCACCCCTGATTATAAAGCTTTGGTAAGGTGTTGTGGCCCGCCAGAGGCCTGCATGGATCATGGCTGATCCCGACGAAGAGGAGGCTGGTGTGGTGTTGTGCCAGCAGCCTGCACAGCCAGCGCTCACGTCGGACAGCGAGGAGGCTGAAGAGGATGTGGTGCCAGAGGCAGAGACTCAGCCAGGGCCTTCAGAACCTCCAGAGGTTCCTTCAAGTGGAGAGAGCGAAGTGGAGGAGCCTCTCCTCAATGCAGGGCTGCCAAAAGGCAAGAGTGGCTACTCAAGAGGAAGAGGTCTACTCGAGAGTAGGCCTTGAGGATAATTGGCCACTCCCTTAGCCTATTTAAGTCGCACGCAGCTAGTGCTTTATTCTTGCTACTTAATAAATTTGATAAGGACCGTTGGTGTGTGTCAATATCCTCAGAAATCCAGAGCTGGGACAGAACATAAGGCCACACTTGGAATACTGCATCCAATTTTGGTCACCACGATGTAAAAAAGTTGTTGAAACTCTAGAAAGAGTGCATTCTATTCTATTCTATTCTATTCTATTCTATTCTATTCTATTCTATTCTATTCTATTCTATTCTATTCTATTCTACAGAATATGATCTATCCTGGATTAATGCAAATGGTAGGTGTGGAGGGGTGAAGTGGTCCTTTGTGCTGGAGATGAAGAAGTTGGAGAGGCAGTGGGGAAAAATGTTCTTGCAGTACATGATTGCAGTTGGATCCATGCCCCATGTTTCAATCAACTGGACTTCAAATCTCATTTATATCCGGTTCCTCCGACTGTGGGAAAAGAGACCGTGGAAAGGTAGCTTTTCATCCTCATTGCTTCTATCCTTGCCCTGCTCTCTTCCATCGGTTCCTTTTTGTTGTACAGTGAAACACTGTGAGATCTGGGTCACAGTGATTTCCTCCAGCACAAATACTCCCCAGATGATTATAGAAACAGAGCGTGTGTGAAGTAATGGGCTTCTAATCTTCCCAACAGAATGCAATTATATTTCCTTTCACGCTTTCAAAATTTTGTGGGCTGCACCAAGCGAAGTTGTGAAGGCAACTGGTCAGTGGTGGGTTTCAAAATTTACTACCGGTTCAGTGGGTGTGGCTTGGTGGGCATGGCATGGCATGGCATGGTGGGCGTGGCTTGGTGGGCATGGCTGGGGAAGGATACTGTAAAATCTCCATTCCCACCCCAATTCAGGGAAAGTTTACTGCAAAATCCCCATTTCCTCCCGATCAGCTGGGGCTTGGGAGGCAGAGAATAGATGGGGGCAGGACCAGTCAGAATTTTTACTACCGGTCCTCCAAACTACTTAAAATTTCTGCTACCGGTTCTCCAGAACTGGTCAGAACCTTCTCAACTGGCCCTCTGAACAATGCTTATATTAACAAACAACTGAGTTTATTTTATCCTACTTAGATTCTAAATATCTCATCTTTGCTCTTGTTCTAGGTCCCAGAGGTTAAGTCCCATAATATATTGCAGCAAAAACCTCTACTAAACATACTGATGGAAAAGAAAAGTCATAACATAATAAATCATGGAGAACATTTCAGCTTTCTGGCCATAGAACCAAAATGCAATGAATGGAATGGGCAGAATTCAAATTGATAGATATGGTGGGCTTTTGTGCACATGGCAATAAGTGCTTATTTCAGGGTTCAAAAAAATATAGGACAGCGTCTTATTTTTAGGGAAACACAGTATCTATCTATCTATATCCATGTAGTCATCAGAAGCTGAAGTCAACTCATGTAAACCCTTTATCTTTCAACCTTGTACTTAAACTAGGAGGGCTTCATCAAATATTCCTCTGTGGAGGCATGAAGAAATTCCTTTCCATCTCCAAAGACAGACTAAAACATGATAGACCTCAAAAGCTAGACTTTTTCAATGAAACCAATCAAGTTAGTCAGCACAAAACAAGCCATACTTTTTCCAAGGTATGGAGGAGGAGGAGGAGGAGGAGGAGGAGGAGGGAGGAGGAGGAGGAGAGGAGGAGGAGGAGGAGGAGGAGGAGGAGGAGGAGGAGGAGAAGAAGAAGAAGAAGAAGAAGAAGAAGAAGAAGAAGAAGAAGAAGAAGAAGAAGAAGAAGAAGAAGAAGAAGAAGAAGAAGAAGAAGATTAATTTGCATCATTTTATTAGTATTCCCGTCTTGTCAAACTAAAATTAATAATAATTTATGAATTGAAGAAGTCTGGATTGAGGTCATGGTAAGAAGGAAAAAAATGAATCATTGTTGTGGTTGCATTTGAAATCAGGTACAACAATGAAAGGAAGTGGCTGTCTTCTTTCTTTCTTTCTTTCTTTCTTTCTTTCTTTCTTTCTTTCTTTCTTTCTTTCTTCTTGCATTTTTATGTGCTTTCAAACTGCTAGGTTGGAAGAAGCTGGGACAAGTAACGGGACCTCACCTAGTTACGCAGCACTAGGGATTTGAACCGCTGAACTGCCGACCTTTCGATCAACATATTCAGTTTCTTAGCCACTGAGCCACCACATCCAGTATACCTACTGAAATAAATGGGAACTTTGAGGAAAATGTCTGTCTCTGAGTTTTTAATGGGAGTTAGGTTACTCTGGAATGCTGACCCTTCCTTCCTTCCTTCCTTCCTTCCTTCCTTCCTTCCTTCCTTCCTTCCTTCCTTCCTTCCTTCCTTCTTTCCTTCCTTTCCATGGGAAACAAATATCAGTACTAAAAAGAAACTTGGTTAGCTTTCATCAGCCTTTATTCAAAACTCAGCCTAAATATCTGCCTGAGGATGTTTAAGCAGTTTTGATTTGGACTTGTTTCTGGACAGTGATCTCTTTTTATACAAAGAAAGAGTTTGCAGGTACTGATGACTTATGATGCATTTTACCCCTCCCTTTTGTTCAGCCTGGTCATCTCCCACACATGGGAGATGGGTGCCAAACTAATATAATGAATAAATTAAAGGAAAGAAAAAACTCTGTGACACCATTCAAATGTGGGTAGCTTTGATCAGTTTCTATGCAAGACTCACTACAAATTGTACACCTAAATATTTGGTCGAAGATATTTAAGTAATTTAAGTTGTTTCTGGAAAGCGCTCCCTTTTTATAGCGAGAAGGACATGCAAATTGAAAGGCAGTCCAACTTTTAAATGTTTCCCTCCTTCTTACTCAAAGACCCAGAGATTACCAGAACTCTTGAGAATCAGCAGTTCACCAACATATATTTCTCCTACAAGCCATTCAATAAAAATGATTATATGGGTGAATGTCATCTTGACCCTCTCAATTTTGAAAGGTATTCATCTTTGGATTCCATAATATGGTGAATTGGACTCAGATATCTCCACAGATACATTCAGATTCCTTCTTGTGTCTTTCTTTTCAGATGTTCTGGCAGATGTTTCATTAACTGAATCAGGAGGAGGAGTGAAAACACCTGGAAATTCTCTTCGACTCACTTGCACATGCTCTGGGTTCAATATTGATAGTTACTGGATATATTGGATCCGCCAGGCAGATGGAAAAGGGCTGGAGTGGATTTCACGGATACATCAAAGCTCCACACAATATGCCAATTCTTTTAAAGGTCGATTCACAACCTCCAAAGATAGTTCCAGGAACCTGGTTTATCTAGACATGAACGGACTGAGAGCTGAAGACACAGCCACGTATTACTGTACAAGGGAACACAGTGGAGAAAAATGAATCTGAGTTTGTGCTAAAACCTATAGTTTATGTGGCAAAAGGAAAGTTTCATTTGGATTCACTCCAATGACAACAGAACCACAACAGGACAGCTTTAAATATACCATGTACAATTCATTTGGGATCTCCCCCAGCTGTTTATTTATTATTATTTTAGCAAGGAGTCGAATATAGTGAGAAGGAAGTGGATTTGCATATTGACAGTATCTAAAAGAACTATTTTCTCTCTCAGCCGAACTCTCCCAATACATAACACTTATGAAACTGCAGAAATTAAGTTTGCAGACGAATTGTCATAAAGCAACTAGTTTTTTTAATACAATGCTTATATTAACAAATAATCAAGGTTATTTTATTCTACTAGATTCTAGGTATGCTTGTGTTCTAGGTCTCTGAGCTTAAGGCACATAATTTATTTCATGCACTCCCTCTAATAAACATAATTTTCAGGAAAAGAAAAGTTATAAGTTAATAGATTGTGAGGGATATTACACTTTTATGGACACAGAAGCAAACTATAATGAACAGGAGAGTTCAAGTTGATGAGTGCAGTGGGGATTGACTAGTCCAACTAGTCCAAAGTCACTCAGCTGGTTTTTCATGCCTAAGACCAGAGTAGAATTTACAGTCTTCTGGTCACCACATTACCTATTATATCAAACTGGGTCTCTAAGTAATGCTAAGTAGTCTAGTGTAGGAGATGATGATGATGATGATATGACAATGATGACAATGATGATGATGATGATGATGATGACAATGATGATGACAACAATGGTAGTGATGATGAATGGGCAGAGTTGAAGAACAGATATGACGGGCACCAGTGGTGGGTTCCTCCCGGTTCGGTCCGGTTCGGCCGAGCCAGTAGCGGTGACGATATGACGTCACCGAACCGGTTCTCCCCCCCGCCCTCCCACCCCCCCACATTATTCTTACCTTTTATTTGGTCCCACCCCCAATCTATTGCTGCCTCCTGAGTCCCAGCTGATGACTAGAGGGAAAAAAACTGTTTAAACTCTTGCCGCGGGGCTTCAAAGGGCCGTCCTACAGCTGATCAGTGTTAAAAGCAAACAAATGAGTCGGGTCGTAAATGCGAGGACTGGTCGTAAGTGTGAGGACCTTCCAGAAATGACTCTGACCAGCTAGCCACGCCCACCTAGTCACATGACCTCCAAGCCACACCCACAAAATAAGCCACGCCCACAGAACCGGTAGTAAAAAAATGTAGAACCCACCCCTGATGGGCACCAAAGTCACCCAACTCGTTTATCATCTCTAACATTGGAATGGAACTCAAAGTTTCATGGTCACAATAAGCACTACATCAAACTGGCTCTCTAAGTAATCCTAAGACTGTAGTCTAGGGAGGAGGAGGAGGAGGAGGACAAAGAAGAAGAAGAAGAGGAGAATCTATTTCCAAACACTTTCCAAAAACTCTTCATATATACTGTAAATCTGTGCAATCATTAGAAACTGAGGTTAACCGAAATAAACTCTTTAACTTTCAACCTTGAACTAAAGTCACTGGAAACTGCATTCTTCTGCTCCCTGCTTAGCTTCAGACGGCATGAAAGAAGCCGTACTTCTTCCAAGGTGGGGGAAAAAAAAGATAACCAAAGTAGAAGCGGAAGTGGCAAACTGAGCCATGTGGACAGTATTTCTAACTTTTAAAACTAAAATTAGTAATCATTTATGAGTTGAAGCAGTCCAAACATAAGAAGGAAAAAAAATGAGGACTCATTCTTGTGGTTGCTTTTGAAATCAGGCAGAACAATGGGAGGAAGCAACTGCCAACCCTTCCTTCCTTCCTTCCTTCCTTCCTTCCTTCCTTCCTTCCTTCCTTCCTTCCTTCTTCTTTCTTTCTTCTTCTCTTTCTTCTTTCTTTCTTTCTTTCTTTCTTTCTTCCTTTCTTCCTCCCTCCCTCCCTCCCTCCCTTCCATTCTTCCTTCCTTGACATGGTGTCCAGTACCAGGGAAATCAGGAGATTCAAGACAGTTTAAATGAGTAGAAAGATTTACTGAATGCTTAAGCTCTCTAAAAAAAATCTGAGCTACTAACGGTCAGGAGAAATGAGTAGGAAATAAGAGGCATTCAAGGTGAGCTAGACATAGATCTCTTGTGAGTTCACAGGTACTCGTGACTTATGATGCATTTTACCCCTCCCTTTTGTTCAGCCTTGTCATCTCCCACACATGGGAGATGGGTGCCAAACTAATTTAATCAATAAATTAAAGACAAGAAAACACCCTGTTGCACCATTCGAAGTTGGGTAGCTTTGATCAGTTTCTATACAAGATTCACTCCACATTTTAGGCCTAAATATTTGGATGAGGATGTTTAAGTAATTTAAGTTGTTTCTGGACAGCGCTCTTTTTTTATACAGAGAAGGACATGCAAATTGAAAGGCAGTCCAACTTTTAAATGTTTCCCTCCTTCTTACTCAAAGACCCAGAGATTACTAGAACTCTTGAGAATCATCAGTTCACCAACATATATTTCTCCTACAAGAAATTCAATAAAAAATGATTATATGGGTGAATGTCATCTTGACCCTCTCTATTTTTCAAGGTATTCATCTTTGGGTTCCATAATATGGTGAGTTGGACTCAGATATCTCCACAGATACATTCAGATTCCTTCTTGTGTCTTTCTTTTCAGATGTTCTGGCAGATGTTTCATTAACGGAATCAGGAGGAGGAGTGAAAACACCTGGAAATTCTCTTCGACTCACTTGCACATGCTCTGGGTTCAATATTGATAGTTACTGGGTGCATTGGGTCCGCCAGGCAGATGGAAAAGGGCTGGAGTGGATTGCACGGATATATCAAAGCTCCATGTATTATGCCAACTCTTTTAAAGGTCGATTCACAATCTCCAAAGATAGTTCCAGGAACCTGGTTTATCTAGACATGAACGGACTGAAAACTGAAGACACAGCCAAGTATTACTGTGAAAGGGAACACAGTGGAGAAAAATGAATCTGAGCTTGTGCTAAAACCTACAGTTTATGTGGCAAAAGGAAAGTTTCATTTGGATTCACTCCAATGAAAACAGAACCACAACGGGACAGCTTTAAATATACCATGAGCAATTCATTTGGAATCTCTCACAGCTGTTTATTTATTATTGTTTTAGCAAGGAGATGAATACAGTGAGAAGGAACTGGATCTGCATATGGACAATATCTGAAAGAATTATTCAAAAATCAATTACCGTATTTTTTGGAGTATAAAATGCACCGGAGTATAAGACGTACCTTAATTTTTGGGAAGGAAAACAAGGAAAAAAGTATTCTGAACCAAATGGTGTAGTAATATATTATTTAATAAAATAGCAGAATATAATATATATTATATATATATATATATATATATATATATATATATATATATATATATATATATATAATATATATCTATCATAAATATAATATATAACATAATAATATAGCAGAATAATTTTTACAACCATGTACCGTATTTATCGGTGTATAACGCGCACTGGCGTATAACACACACCTTAATTTTAAGAGGGAAGTTTCAGGAAAAAAAGTAAATTTTTAAATAAAGAACTTTGAAGCATAACATAACTTTAAATGTCTAAGTCTAAAAAAAGAACAACTAAAAAAAAACCCCAATTAACTATTTTTTTTAAAGCTCCCAAAGGGGAAAAAAAACTTACCCAACAGAACAGGGTCTCCAATCTTGGCAACTTTAAGACTTGTAGACTTCAACTCCCAGAATTCCTAAGTCAAGGCAGGCAGGCAGAAAGAGCTGCTCACCGATGAGCTTGATTGCAGCCAGGGATATTCAGTTGATTGCTGATGCATGGATTGTGATCGTCATGCAATCAGCAACTAAGGTAAGGAAGACGGAGGCTGGGAGAGGGGGGGGGGAGAAAAAAGAAACTTTTTTTCCTTTTACATGGCTCTGGCGATCCTGATCCTGAGTTGCCTGATTAGCAGGCAATTCATCTGGGATGTCAGAGCTTGGCTGCTCAGAGCATTTAAAAGGGAAAAAAGCCTCTGATGATCGAGGGGCTCACCTGGGCATGGGGGGCGGGGCAGGGATTTTTGCTGGCGTATACGCGCTCATGCGATTTCCACATTATTTTCAAGATGGAAAAGTGCGCGTTATACGCCGATAAACACGGTATACTTTTTACAACCATGTACACTTTTTACAGCCATGGAAATTTTTTTCAATCATGTAAAGTCGACAGTGGTATTAAGAACCATCATCACTGTCATTAACAAACGAGGAGAGACTTTAAGGTTCAAGCATTCCTCTAAATTTCTGGAAGAACTCATCATTATCACTGGTATCAGAGTTTAGGAAACTCAGTTGCTCATAATCACTTTCTTCGCTACCTTCATAAATAATATCATCTTCAGTTCCATCTAAGGCATTACTAATGCCACATTTTTTGAAGGACTGTGTAACAATTTCATCCTTCACTGAGTTCCATGATGTTTTCACCCATTCACAAACTTGAGTGATAGTGGGCCTCCTCATTAGTCCAGTGGGTGTCAGATCATGATTACTAGTAGCCATCCATTTGTTCCACTCTTCTCGCATGTACACTTTGAATGGCTTGTTGATGGAAACATCAAGAGGTTGAAACTGGTTGGTAAGACCCCCAGGAATTACCGCTAGATGAGTCTTCACTTCTTTGAATCTTTTCTTTGTGGTTTCACTAATACTGTATGTGCTCTAAACTGGTCGAGCACTAATAAAGCTGTTTTTTTCAGAAGACCTCCAGGACGTTTGGACCACACTCTTTCAATCCATACTTTCATTCCATGTTCGTCCATCCATCCTTTCTCACGGACATGCACAACAACGCCTCTTGGAATTACTTCCTTTGGGAAGGTTTTTCTTTTGAATATTAATACTGGTGGCAATTTGGTGCCGTCTGCACAGCTGGACAACACAACTGTGTAATATGTTTTCTCATGTCCTGAGGTTTTCACGGTTATGCTTTTGGCACCTTTCACACCAACAGTCCTATTTGATGGCACATCAAAGGTTAGTGGGACTTCATCCATATTCCCAATCTGGTCAATTTCAAAATTATTTTTCTTCCTGGAGTCTATCACAAAAGTATGAAAAGACAGGATCTTACAGTCGTACTCTTTTCTTTGCGCAATTCTAGTTTTGATGCGCATTGCAAGGCCATATCGCCTCATAAATCTGAAGCACCACGATGGTGTGTTCTGTCCCCAACCACACGCACACACACCAACAGAATTTCAAGAGTTAAAGACCAAACCAGCCGGCAAAATCCTTTTCCTTATGATAACGGAACTTGGCAACAACCTAGTGGCTGTCTGCCAAGAGTTTATTATTTAGAAAGAGGAGAGATAACTTCTCCCCACTTCTGATACATCAAAAGAAACAGCTCAATAATTATGGAGTCAATCAAGTCCAGAGATAATCCAGCAAAGTCTATAGCCAAAAGTCTGGCAATGCAGAATGGTGTGGAAGCTTTCAGCTTTGTTCGTCACAAGCTTTGACTGGCCACCACACTCCCTTTTATATCCTGTGGGGTGTGGTCCAGTGACTCAGCCTAATCTCGGGCACGCCTTTTCTTCTGTTGCGCGCGCTTATCTCTGCGACGCTGGCGTGGATCCAGCCAAGACTCATTACCCTCATCACTGTCCATCTGTGGCTGCGTGGACGTGCTTGGCCCCGGCCCTATCTCTTGCCCTTCGGCGGACACCGAAGGCATTGCCAGAGAGGAGAGTCCTGGAGAGGGAGGCCTTGCCAACTCCCCTCCTTCACTCTCAGAGTCCTCTCCTGCCAATGACACAGGCTCCAGTAACGGAGCCACATCATGGTGATCCAGTAAAATCCTGAATGCTTTTCTGTGTAGCAATGTGTTTGGCTTCACCATTTTTGTAATGACTGCGAAGCCACTGTTCTGGTGACCTTTGATCCAGTCTCTCATGTCCTCCTCTAACTGTGGCCACTTTGCAGGAACCCCATGAAAGTTCTACTTGCTTTTATCCTTTACCTTTTGCAGCTGTTCCACCTGTTTCCTTCACTCTTTTATCATTTTTTCAGTTGGAAACATTTTTCAAATGTTTCTCTGCTGCTCTGTTTCCATGCTCCTGAGCATATTTCACAACTTGCAGTTGAAAGAGATGTTGTATGCTTGCCTTCTTGGCTTTGACATTTTTCTGCAAGGAAGAACAATATTGTGTCCTTTATAACAATGCAGAGCACTGTAGCTGAAATCATGTTCATTCATACGCACACACTAGGGTAGCTTATTATGCCCCGCCCTAAACTACAGTAACAATAGCAAGCTGAGAATTTTAGGACATTGGTGATTTGTTTCCTCCCTAACCCTAACCCTAACCCTATACAAACAAGTGCTAACCCTAACCTTAACCCTAACCCATTATATACAGTTGCTAACCCTAACCCGTTATAAACAGATGCTAACCTTAACCCCTAACCCAGGGGTCTTCAAACTTGACAGCTTTAAGACTTGTGGACTTCAACTCCCAGAATTCTGAGACTGGTCCAACTGGTCCAAAGTCACCCAGCTGGTTTTCATGCCTAAAACCAGAGTAGAATTCACAGTCTTCTGGACACCACATTAACTACTACACCAAACTGGGTCTCTAAGAATTCTAAGACTGTAGTCTAGTGTGGATGATGATGATGGTGATGATGATGATAGTTGTGGTGGTGGTGATGATGAATGGGCAGAGTTCAAATTAATAGATATGGTGGGCACCATATCTACAATTGGCCCAAAGTCATGCAACAGGTTTTTCATATCTAACACTGGAATAGAACTCAAAGTTTCAGGGTCATAGTAAGCACTACATCAAACTGGCTCTCTAAGTAATGCTAAGACTGTAGTCTAGGGAAGATGAGAAGGAGGAGGAGGAGGAGGAAGAAGAAGAGGAGGAGGAAGAGGAGGAGGAGGTGGAGAATCTATTTCCAAACACTTGCCAAAAACTCTTCATATGTACTGTAAATCTGTGCAATCATCAGAAACTGAGGTCAACTCACATAAACTCTTTGTCTTTCAACCTTGAATTCAAGCTAGGAGGACTTCATGGAATATTCCTCCTTGGATATATAAAGAAATATGTTTTCATCTCTGAAGGGTAGTTTTAAAAATGTTCTGCCTCAAAATCTAGACCTTTTCAATGAAGGCTTTCATTCAACCAAACAGTCACTGGAAATTGCATTCTTCTGGTCCCTGCTTAACTGCAGAAACATGAAACAAGCTACAGTTCTTCCAAGGGGCAAAAAAAGAAAGGAAAAGAAAAGAAAAGAAAAGAAAAGAAAAGAAAAGAAAAGAAAAGAAAAGAAAAGAAAAGAAAAGAAAAGATAAGATGATAACCAAAGAAGAAGCGGAAGTAGAATTCTGAGCCATGTTGAAAATACCTTTTAAAACAAAAATTAGTATTAATTTATGAGTTTATTTATTGATGAGTTGAAGCAGTCTGGACTGATTTCATCGTAAGTAGGAAACAAAATGGTGAATCATTGCTGTGGTTACTTTTCAAATCAGGCAGAACAAGGGCAGGAAGCAACGGCCAACATCTGTCTGTCTGTCTGTCTGTCTGTCTGTCTGTCTTCTTTCTTTCTTTCCTCCTCCCTCCCTCCCTCCCTCCCTTGCCTCCCCCTCCCCCTCCCCCCTCTCTCTCTTTCTTTCTTTCTTTCTTTTCTTTCTTTCTGACATTGTGTCAGGTGCTAGGGAAATCAGGAGATTTGGACAGTTCAAATGAGTATAATAAATATAACAAGGTCTCTAAAAAAATCTGAGCTACTAACAGTCAAGGGAAATGAATGGGAAGTAAGAGGCATTCAAAGTGGGCAGGACATAGATCTCTTGTGGGTGTGCAGGTACTCATGATGTATGATGCATTTGATCCCTCCGTCGGGCCCAGCATGCTCATCTCCTATACATTGGACACAAATATGAATGCCTTGCAGGAAGATGGGTGGCAAACTAATTTAATGAATAAAAAATTTAAAGAAAAGAAAAGAGAAACACTCTGTTACACCATCCAAATTTGGGTAACACGTAGTTAGTTTCTACACAAACTCAGTCCAAATTTTACGCCTAAATATTTGCTTGAGGATGTTTAAGCAATCTTGATTTGAAGTTGTTTCTGGACAATGCTCTCTTTTTATACAGAGAAGGACATGCAAATTGAAAGGCAGCCCAACATTTAAATGTCTCCCTCCTTCTTACTCAAAGACCCAGAGATTTCCAGAACTCCTGAGTTCACCTAACATATATTTCTCCTACAAACCATTCAATAAAAATGATTATATGGGTGAATGTCATCTTGACCCTTTCCATTTTTCAAGGTATTCTTCTTTGCGTTCCTTAATATGGTGAGTTCGACTCAGATATCTCCACAGATACATTCAGATACCTTCTGGTATCTTTCTTATCAGATGTTCTGGCAGATGTTTCAATAACTGAATCAGGAGGAGGAGTGAAAATACCTGGAGATTCTCTTCGACTCACTTGCACATGCTCTGGGTTCAATATTGATAGTTACTGGATGCATTGGATCCGCCAGGCAGATGGAGAAGGGCTGGAGTGGATCACACAGATACATCAAAGCTCCATGTATTATGCCAACTCTTTTAAAGGTCGATTCACAATCTCCAAAGATAGTTCCAGGAACCTGGTTTATCTAGACACGAACGGGCTGAAAGCTGAAGACACAGCCAAGTATTACTGTGCAAGGGAACACAGTGGACAAAAATGAATCTGAGCTTGTTCTAAAACCTACAGTTTATGTGGTAAATGGGAAGTTTCATTTGGATTCACTACAGTGAAAACAGAACCCAAACAGGACAGCTTTAAATATAACTTGAGCAATTCCTTTGGGATCTGCCACAGCTGTTTTAGCAAGGAGATGAACATAGTGAGAAGGATTTGCATATGGATTGTAGGTGAAAAAATAATTCTTCTCAAGATGAATCTTGAGAGACTTGAACACTGGGCCCTATCCAGGGGTGAAATCTAAACATTTTTGCTACCAGTTCTGTGGGCGGGGCTTAATTAGTGGCGGGGCTTGGTGGTAAGGTGACTGAGTGGGCGTGGCTTGTTGGTCAGGTGGGCGTGGCCAAGTCAATGTCACTTCTTTGCCCTTTTTTAACCTACAAAACACAACACAACACAACTGGCTCACCCACAATGTAAAAGCAGCTGTGCTAGACTCAAAATGGCCCCTCAACAAGCAGGAACCTCACACAGCCACAAAAAGCCCAAAAAACCAACTTTCACACTTTACACACACAAAATTCCACATACAGCTTTGTGAGATTTTGTGTGTTTGTGTAGTTAGAGTGAAACACTACAGAAACACACTAAATCTCAGAAAGCTGCACAAATATTATTTTATTTTAATTTATTTTTATTTTTATATAAAAGCAGTTAAATTTAAAACTTCCTAAACTTTAAATAGCTAGGTCTAAAAAAAGAACAACTAAAAAAAACCCAATTAACTTTTTTTTTTAAAGTTCCCAAAGGGGAAAAAAACTTATCCAATAGAACAGGGGTCTCCAACCTTGGCAACTTTAAGACTTGTGGACTTCAACTCCCAGAATTCCTCAGCCAGCTTTGCTCAAGTCAAGGCAGGCAGGCAGAAAGAGCTGTTCACCGATGAGCTTGATTGCAGCCAGGGAGATTCAGTTGCTTGCTGATGCATGGATTGCGATCGTCATGCGATCAGCAGCTAAGGTAAGCAAGCTGAGGCTGGAGGGGAGGGGAGGGGCGGAAAAAAAAGAAACTTTTTTCTTTTACATGGCTCTGGCGATCCAAGCTGAGTTGCTTGATTAGCAGGCAACTCAGCTGGGATGTCAGAGCTTGGCTGGTCAAAGCCATTTAAAAGGAAAAAAAAGGCTCTGATGATCGTGGGGCTCAGCTGGGCATGGGGGGTGGGGGCAGGGATTTTTGCTACCGGTTCTCTGAACTGCCCGCCGCCATCACTACCTATTTGCCCTAGCCGGTCCGAACCGGGAGCATTTCACCCCTGGCCCTATCTAACAAAATGAAATTCAATTTAGAGAAAAGTAAAGTCTTACACTTAGGCAAGAAAAACCAAAAGTACACAGATAGACTGGGTGAAACCAGGCTTGAGAGCAGTAACTGTGAAAGGGATCTTGGAGTCTTGGAGTCTTAGTGGACAACCAGTTAAATATGAGCCAGCAGTGTGCAGTGGCAGCCAAAAAAGCCAACGCAATCCTAAATTGCATTAACAGAGGGGTACAATCAAGATCAAGGGAAGTAGTAATACCACTCCGTAAAGCCTTAGTAAGACCACACCTAGAGTACTGCATCCAGTTTTGGTCACCACACTATAAAAAAGATGTTGAGATTCTAGAAAGAGTGCAGAGAAGAGCTACCAAGATGATTAAGGAACTAAAACATATGATAAATGGTTGCAGGAACTGGGCATGGCTCGTCTAGTGAAGTAAAGGACCAGGGGAGACATGATAGCAGTGTTTCAATATTTGAGAGGTTGTCACAGCGAGGAGGGGATCAATCTATTTTTGAAAGCACCTGAAGGTCAGACAAGGAATGATGGGTGTAAACTGAACAAGGAGAGATTCAATCTGGAAATAAGGAGAAATTTTCTGACAGTGAGAGCAATCAACCAATGGAACAGAAGTTGTGGGAGCTTCACCACTGGAAGTTTCCAAGAAGAGACTGGACTGCCATCTGTCAAAAATGGTGTAGGGTCTGCTTTGGTGAGGGTTTGGACTAGATGACCTACAAGATCCCTTCCAACTCTGTTAATCGGCATATCTCTCAGCCAAATTCACCCAACCTGATTGTTGGAAGAACGTCTTGGCGACGTTTCAACGAGGTCCCACTCGTCATCTTCAGGCTGGTGTCTTCGGCTTCGTTCTTGTGCGAAGAAAGCGTGATCGGAGATGCCGTCTCTATAAATACTGGTGGGGAGGTGTGGAGTGCTGGCTTTATTGTTGTAAGTGGGTTGGTTGGCTGTGTTGTTACATCTTGATTAGTTGATGGAGTTGATGTTTGCAGATTAGTAACATCCTGTGTGGGCGAGGTCCTAGCTGTGTGTCCTTTTTGATGCTGCATGGTGTTTTTGATGCTGCACGCATGTGCGGATGGCGTGTGTGAGTGAATTGCCAGGTTGTTTGATGTCCCGCACATGCACGGATGGCCCGCATGCACATTTCCAGTGCTGGACAAACTGGTTGCTACAGTATGTGAAACCCACCACCGAGGAGAAACAAGATCTATTTGGAACAATATGATATCATAATATTTTTGTATAAGAATTCAGGATGTGGGTCCCAGAAGGAGCAGTAATCCTCTTGCTCTGATGTAGCTTCATTTGCAACACAAGCCTGAGTATACACCGCATACTAGCCCATAAATGCATAGCATACTTTGTTTCATGTAAATGACTTCCTGATATACCATGCATTAAATAGAAGCTTTGGTGAATGAAGATATTAGACATACCTGACAGTGTTGAATTGCTATTCATCTTTTGTATTATCCTTCTCGAAAGCATGGTTATGAAACTGTTGATAAGTTTCCTCTTTGTGTTCCCAGCATGTAAGGTCAACTATAGTTTGTTTTCAGGTAGAGGTACATTTTTTGTGTATTCCCCCCCCCACTTTTATTTTTAATTTTTATTTATTAATGCAGGCACTACCTCAGAAATAACAATTACTCAGTCTACTGCTCAAATGAAAAGACCAGGAGAAAGGATGAAGCTCACCTGTACAATTTCTGGATTTTCTCTCACAAGCTCTGGAATAAGCTGGATCCGTCAGGTCTCTGGAAAGGAACTGGAATGGATCGGAGACATCTGGCATGGTGGAGGCACTCCTTATAGCACAATCTTTCGAAGTCGGGCCAGCATCACAAAAGACAATTCTAGGAGCCAAGTGTTCTTACAGCTCAATACTTTAAAGGTTGAAGACACAGCTGTATATTATTGCATAAGACACAATGAGAAGAATCTTCTTACAAGCTGGTCGAAAACCACCGCTTTTCAAGTTTAAGCACAGTCATTCTCTTCGGCATATCCAACAGGCAGCTGGAGGAACTCTTGTGTGTGCTATTATTTCCTGAACCACATAATCCAAAACTTGCCATAATATTCTCACCCCAAGATTTCTTTAAAAAGTAACTGTCAAGTTGAGCCAAGAAAAGTCACCCAAAACAAAACCGAACTGCCTTCATCTTTCTCCATCAACTCCTTGGGGGAGTTAAAAGCAACTATTAATGATTAATGAGCCCATCTATGGAGAACATTGAGCGGTTCAATGGATTTACAGCCTAAACGGTTTGCTCAACAGTGCCAAACTATAAAAAGAATAAATATAGTGACATGCCAGTGTCATAAAGTCCCTCACTGGTAAAGTTAGGCTGAAGAGGTTGTTAAAAAAAATGCTTTTAAAGCCTCTGACGATGCCAGCTGACTTGCCTGATTGGCAGAGGCTTTCCTTTTTTTAAAAAAAAAAAGCTTCTGATGATCCCAGCTGAGCCACACGATCATCAGAGGCTTTTTTTTTTTTTACTTTTAAAAGCATTTTTTTCTGCCAAAGAGGTTGTAGAAAAAATGCTTTAAAAATTAAAAAAAAAAGCCTCTGATGATTGCACGGCTCAACTGGGCAATGGGGGGGGAGGGATTTTTGCTACTGGTTCTCCGAACCACCCGCCTCCATCGCTACCGGATTGGGTGATCCGGTCCGAACCGGGAGCATTTCACCCCTGATATAAATCCATTTTCCATAATGGCCTTGTTGTAATGCCAATTTTCACAAATAAGAATTACTATATGTTGCATTTGGTTGAACATTTATGACTTTACAATTTTGTGAACTTTCTTCTTCATATATGTTTGTTTCAAATGTAGATAAGCTAAAATTAAATCTGCCTGGGGATATCAGATCATTTAAACTTTATAAAGAATTCACCAGCAAAACAATTTTAAAGGTGGCCTAAATTAGGGATGCGGTGGCTCAGTGGCTAAAATGCTGAGCTTGTCGATTGAAAGGTCAGCAATTCAGCGGTTTGAATCCTAGTGCCGCATAACTGGGTGAGCTCCCGTTACTTGTCCCAGTTTATGCCAACCTAGCAGTTCCAAAGCAGTGAAAAATGCAAGTAGAAAAATAGGGACCACCTTTGGTGGAAAGGTAACAGCGTTCCGTGCACCTTTGGCATTTAATCATGCCGGCCACATGACCATAGAAACGTCTTCGAACAGCGCTGGCTCTTCAGCTTTGAAATGGAGATGAGCACTGCCCCCTAGAGTTGGGAATGACTAGCACATATGTGCAAAGGGAACCTTTACCTTTAAATTAAAATAAAGCCATGACAATAAAATTACCAGATATTGCACCGAACTGGGTTCTTCCTCCTGCAATTTAATTAAGTGAGTAATTTTTGCAGTTATTCTTCTTATACTTACTCTATTTATTATTATGATCCATTTATCATAACCTCACAGAATCACTGAAAGTTGAACGGCATAAAAATGCAATTTATTATTATTGTTATCTAAAAGACTTAGGAATCAACTTCTACCCTTTTGTTGGATGTTTTCCAAGAATATGCAAACCAAGATTTGAATTTCATTTTTGAAGGCCACTCTTAGCCATCTAAGTCAGTGAGTTCTAAAGCGTTTAAGCACAAAGTCTCATTGATTAAAGATACAGAGTTTTCCAGTTAACAACCTGGGTTCAAGATCAGAGCACTGCACAATGGGGTGAGCTTCCGTTCCTTGCCCCAGCTCCTGCCCATCTAGAAGTTCAAAAGCATGTAAATGCAAGTAGATAAATAGGTACCACTTCAATGGGAAGTAACAGCATCCCGTACACCTTGGCATAAACCATATTTTTCCGGACTATAAGACACACTTTTTTTGTCTCCCAAAAAGGGGTGAAAATGTCTCTGCATTCTATAGACCAAATATTGCTGAAGCCTCGCCCACCCACCGACAATTTTTTGGCCTCCACATGCCCCGTTTTCGGGCCTTTTTTCAGCCTTTTATCGGCCTTTTTCATGCCTTTTTTTTGCCCATTTTCAAGGCTTTTTTGGCCTGTTTTTGAGGCTTATTTTGGCCCATTTGTTTGGAAAAAAGCGGCCGAAAAAGTCCCAAAAATGGGCAGAAAAAGGGCTGGTAAAGTGACAAAAAAAAAAAGGACAAAAAAGGGACAAAAATGGGGTGTGCAGAGGCCAAAAACTTTTTTGTTGTTGTTTTCTCTTCTAAATTTAGGTGCGTCTTATAGTCAGGTGCATCTTATAGTCCAAAAAATATGGTAGTTTTGCCAACCACATGATCACGGAAGTATCTTTGGAGAACACTTGCTCCTTTCATTAAGAAACAGATGAACACTGTTCCCTAGAGTCAGACACAACTGGACTGGGGAAATCTTTTCCCCAGAAACTGGGGAAACTGAGGCTCCAACTGGTCCAGAATGCGGCCGCGCGGGTGGTTATGGGCAGAACTCGTTGTGCCCATGTGACACCCCTCCTGCACGAGCTGCACTGGCTCCCAGTGGTCTTCCGGGTGCGATTCAGGTGCTGGTTACCACCTTTAAAGCGCTCCATGGCATAGGACCCAGGTACCTTCGAGACCGTCTTCTGCCACCAGTAGCCTCCCACTGACCAGTCCGCTCCCACAGAGAGGGTCTCCTCAGGGTGCCATCGGCCAAGTTATGTCGGCTGGCGACACCCAGGGGGAGGGCCTTCTCTGTGGAGTGTGGAATGAACTGCCCCAGGAAATACGTAATATCTCTGACCTCCGGGTGTTTTGCTGCGCACTGAAGACCCTGCTGTTCCGCCAGGCCGGGCTATCAACATAATAGTTTTAAATTGAGCCTTGATAGTATAGTGGTCTACGCACCCTGTTATTAACACAGCTGCCTGCAATTTACTGCTGGTTCGAATCTCTCCAAGGCTCAAGGTTGACTCAGCCTTCCATCCTTTCTAAGGTAGGTAAAATGAGGACCCAGTTTGTGGGGGCAATAAGCTGACTTTGTATAAATATACAAAAGTATGAAGGCTATTGCTTAACGCATTGTAAGCCGCCCTGAGTCTCCGGAGAAGCATATAAATCAAATTAAGAGGCATATAAATCAAATTAAAAAAATAAAATTGGGGTATTTTAAATTTCTGGGGTTTTAATTGAACCAAATCTATTTAATCATTTTATGTTTTAATCACTGTTTTGTCTTGTGTTTTTAAATAGGCTGTACACCACCCTCAGTCCTTTGGGAGAAGGGCGGTATAGAAATAAAATTATTTATTTATTTATTGTTACCTTTACTTTTAGTCTTCTCAGAAAAAGGACTTCCGTCAGTCTACCATTCATCACAGATTTATTAGCCCTTCCATTGATCAGGATCTTTGCCTCAACTACAGCTTGATGATCATCCTAACATTACCTTGTAATTTTTTTTTATCTCTTCTTATCTTAACATGTTGACAGCCTTGAACACTGGGCCCTATCTAACAAAATGAAATTCAACGTAGAGAAAAGTAAAGTCCTACACTTAGGCAAGAAAAACTAAAAGTACAGATATAGACTGGGTGAAACCAGGCTTAATAGCAGTCACTGTAAGAGGGATCTTGGAGTCTTAGTGGACAACCACTTAAATATGAGCTAGCAGTGTGCAGCAGCAGCCAAAAAAGCCAACACAATCCTAAATTGAATTAACAGAGGGATGCAATCAAGATCAAATGCGGTACTAATACTCCTCTATAAAGCCTTAGTAAGACCACACCTAGAATAGTGTGTCCAGTTTTGGTCACCACACTATAAAAAAGATGTTGAGACCCTAGAAAAAGTGCAGAGAAGAGCAACCAGGTTAATTAGGGGACTGGAGACTAAAACATATGAAGAACGATTACAGGAACTGGGCATGGCTAGTCTAGTGAAGAGAAGGCCAGGGAAGACATGACAGCAGTGTTCCAATATTTTAGGGGCTGCCACAGAGAGGAGGGGATCAAGCTATTTTCCAAAACACCTGAAGGCCAGACAAGGAATAATGGATGGAAACTGAACAAGGAGACATTCAATCTGGAAATAAGGAGAAACTTTCTGACAGTGAGAGCAATCAACCTGTCAGCCTCAGCTTTGCCTGCTTCAGCTGCCATAAGAAACGGGGGAGGGACCAGTTAAGGGGGCGAGAAGATTGCAGGAGGTGTCTTGCCAATGCAGGAGGTGTCTTTCCAAGAAACGAAACTGAATCTCCAAAGGAACCGGCTGACCAACTGCCTACATTCCTGATGAATGACGTTGCCAGACGTGATTCCACCTGACCTTTGGGAGACCTTTGGATTGGTTGATGGTCTATGGACACGGGCGGGGGGGGGAGAAGCTTACTAGATGCTATTTCGCGCGTTATGCTCACTTCCAGCTTTACCTGGGTTGCGATCATTTCATATTCAGTAAAAGTACTAATCTCTTTTAAAATATTGAGTTTGGGTTTTCTTTCCTGGATATTGAAGGAAGCACACCTGACATTACCAATGGAACAGAAATTGCTTTCAGAAGTTGTGGGAGCTTCATCACTGGAAGCTTCCAAGAAGAGACTGGACTACCATCTGTTAGAAATGGTGTAGGGTCTCCTGCTTGGGCGGGGGGTTGGACTAGATGACCTACAAGGTCCCTTCCAACTCTGTTAATCTGTTAAATTAAACAGACCAGCAGAATCCACCAAGCTTACCTGTTCTGTGTCAGGATTTGACCTAAGCAGCCATGGCATGCTTTGGATCAGGCAGTTTCTAGGGAAAGGTCTGGAATGATTGGTTTACTATTATTCAGTGACAAACAATCAGTATTTTCCAGTCATTCAAGGGAGATTCTCTGCCTTCAAAAAGCCATTCTCAATTCTATCTGCAAATGAACAATCTGAAGTAAGAAGACACAGGAATCTGTTACTCTGCTAGAGATACACAGTGATGAAAGCTTAACCTTAACTCATGCAAAAACTCTTTCTTTCTCTAAACCTTGGTGGGATGTTCCTGCAGGTGGAGCTCGTGTTCCATCATGCTATTTTTCAGAAAAATGTTCAGAATCCAAAAATAGGAGAAACCGCAAAGAGATGACAAAAATAGAGAAGGAAACATTGGTTCACCACATAGAGCAGCTGTCGGGAAAGAGTGACCGCAGAGCTAAAAGACATTGATTGATTGCTTATTCATTCAACATATTTAGATGTTTGAGATGCCAGTCTCCTCATTTGGCGTTATCCTTTCGAGGACAGAATAGAGGGATTCCTAAAAAAGGATCGATACAGTTTCTGATGTAGGAAAATGGTTGCAATTCATTACCTAAATACAGGTGAGAAGGCATATGTGAGTTAAAGGAGTTTTGAGAAATAATATAAAAATAAAAAAAAGAATATCTGGAATGGGAAAGACTGTTCCAAACAAGGTTGACCTCCGCAAAGTAGGAATTTTGGAAAATAGATGATACACTTGCTCGATAAAACTATCTGAAAGTATTAAATTCAATTTAATTTAATTTAATTTATTGAATTTCTATGCCGCCCATAGAAATGCCGCCCAAAGGGACTTTGGGCGGCTTACAGCAAAAATAATACAACAAAGAACATAGGAAAATTATTAAAAAATATTATAAAAACATTTTAAAAACATTAAAAGCCCTTGCACACCATTCATGGCTGGATCTCGCAAGATTGCAACAGTGAGATCAATGGCCCCAGGCCTGCTGGAAAAGCCAGGTCTTCACCGCTTTCCGGAAGGCCAATAGGGTGGGGGTAGTCCGGATCTCAATTGCTTCATATCAGGATAAATCTTTGTTTGTTCTCAATGTTGATGACAACTTGCAAAGCATCCCTGACCTACTCTCGAGTTGCCATAGTCAAGGGGGATGGGAAAATGAAATTGCAGCCACGGCGAAGCAGCACGGCAGCCAAAAACAAAAGCACATTCCAGACATATCTCCTGTCAAGGCTGTCTCCCAGGGTTACACACAGTGGCCGGAGGGGAGTGATCTCTACAATCCATGAAATTGCTCCATTAGTGAATGTGACTGATGACACACCCTGGGGGGAGGGGGGAAACAGGGTCAAGCCTGAGCCGTAAATTAGATGGGGTCAGAGTTAGCTTCACTTGGAATGTGCCGACATGAAGTTCTTAACAAATAATTGGATTTCTTTTGAAGCTTGGCTCAAGGCTCATGATTTAATTAGGGCATCCGTCAGAACCCTGATAGTTGATCTGTGATTTATACCATTTCATATATGAACACACGGGCAGCTTTCAACATCACATTAAGTCCTAATTGTCTCACGTTTGTTTTATTGAATCATTCACCAATGAATCAACAGGAATGTAGGTGGGTTGTTTTTTTCCAAATTCTATCAAAAGACATAAGATTTTGTAAGATAAGCCTCACTTTCCACAGGGATATAGAGTGGCTAAATTGATATCAGCTGAAAACTTCAGCCTTTTAATAAAACTCATTAGTTTGAAATGATGCTACCAGATAATTTATCATGTTCTTCCACCATAGACCTATATGGATCTGTTCATACCATCACAGCAGAAAGTGATAAACCATCCATCCATCAATGGTACAGTAGAATGAAGGAATGTTCCATCTTCTTATATTGGAAGGCAGTAAGAACTTAAACCTCTTAAAAGGGAAAACATATGCAAACCACTTCACCATATATTAATTTCTCCCTCTGCTGCAGCTTCATTCGCTCCTGACCTCCTGCCTCTTCTTTTTTTTTTTTTTTTTAAAAAAAAAAGGTCTTCAAAGGAATAATAAGAGTGAAGAAAAAGGTATCATGAACTGGCTGCCTCTAATTTTCATTCACACAATTTTGAAAGGTATTCTATTAATGGTGTCTTCTTTCAGTTTTATAGCAAAGCTCGTTGTCCAAGATTATCTGTAGAGATCAGAAAAATAGTCTTGATCTTTATTTAATAGGCTGTACACCGCCATGAGTCCTTCGGGAGAAGGGCAGTACAGAAATAAAATATAATAATAATTAATTATTATTATTATTATTATTATTATTATTATTATTATTATTATTATTATTATTATTTATAATAGTTTGTTTTTCTTATAAAATAATTCCTTTCCATCACTTGATGACCATTTCTCTTTTCTTCAGGGGCCCTTTCTCAGATTACTGTCACCCAGTCAAGTCCAGTAATTAAGAATCAAGGGGAATCAGTCCAACTCAAATGCTCCATAACTGGATTTGATATTAACAATCATTATATGCAATGGTCGATGAAGAAGCTTGGGGACCCACTGAAGTGGCTGGTACATTATCGTATCCCGAAGTACAGTGCTTATTCTCCAACAATACAAGGAAGATTTACAGCCTCCAAAGACAGTTCCAACTTCTACCTCCAAATGAATGATTTGAAAGTGGACGACACAGCTGTATATTATTGTACTAGTACAATAACCCACACAGTGATGGAAAAGAATTGCGACAAGGGATAAAAATACTCTTCTTGGTCTGGAGCACTCATGTTTCATGACAATGCAGCAGCTGGCAGGAATATTTATTATTAGAAAGCACTTTTAATAAAGAAAATAGAAATGGGGATCTACGTCTCCATGATGAAGTTCTGTTTTGTGCATGAAAAACCAAGATATGAGTTACCATCTGTTTCCATAGCCATCTGTCTGTCTCACAAATCACCCACACTCATCTATACCACTGTTTGTCAACCTTTTAAAATTTAAGATGTCTGAAATTTTTTGTGCAGCTGTTGAAAAAAATAGGATTGCAAACATGATTGCCAACGTCCGATGATGGATATGACAGAAAGAGGAGGAGGAGGAGGAGGAGGAGGAGGAGGAGGAGGAGGAGGAGGAGGAGGAGGAGTTCAACTCCCAGATTTCTCTATCCAGCATGAATTTCCCTGAGAATTGTCTCAGTCACAAGGATTGGGAGATAGTTAAGCTTATGAGTTCTGTGCTATTGATGAATTTACTCGCCATTCTTTCTGGTTTGCTTTGCAAATTTTGATGGGTTTGGGTTTTTTTTAACTTGCATTCCATGGATATATATATTTTTTATAGGTAAGTCACTCAGAGACATTTAGAGAGATAGTAGACAACTACAATAAACCCAACTTTTGTTGTATTACCGAATTGATGTATGTTCCATTGGGTCCATAATTTTAATTCGTCCTTTTCATTCGATACAATTTGACTGCCCCTAAAACTAAGTCAGTTCCTCAACCCTGAAATCTTGCAAATTTTAGTTCATCCCCAGAGTCAAACTTTAAAGGGAAGATGTTCTGACCTAGGCTTCCCAAGAGCGTGAAGCAGACTCCTTGTCCCAAGAAAAAACCCTTTTTATTAAGTTACTGTGAATTCCTCTCATTCACATCCAGCAAAGTCTTTCAAGGGAGAACTTACAGTCACAGACCTTATCTGGCTTGGAGAGCTGCCAGGCCGATATCTTCAAAACATGGCAAGGATTCTCTGAGAGTCACGAACCAATTAAGCAAACTAATTAAGCCAACTCCACTCCCCTTTCTCTCCACTTCTATTCCCTCTGGGAGGGGCCATTCACAGGGGGCCATCATCCACCTGTGGCCTTACTCCCAAGTCGACCCTTGTTCTTTAGCCTCACTGATGTCTGACTCCGAAGGTAACTGATAGCTGACATACTGCCATGACCCCCTCTTTGCCTCTGATGCAGAGCCCTCATCAGAGCCTTCCCTAGACTCCAACCTGGCCCATGTTCCTCCGCAACCTTCTCACTGTCTGAATCTGCTGACAGGTCCGCTGGCCACTGGTGGGCCACAACAGAAGGAATCCTTTGAGGGAAGCGCAGATTCTAGCAATTGCATTTGTGTAGTTTTCTTTGAAACTCTAATGAAGTGGTTTACAACTGCTGTTTTCTTCATTGTGTTTTGGTTAAGCAACTTGGTCATATTCAAATTGTCAGATGGTTCTCCATCCAAGTGCTGTGTATAAACCTGATATTTTTGATGGACTCACATCTGCATACCACATATACTTGTTAGATAGGGCCCAGTGTTCAAGTCTGTCAAGATCCATAAACTGAGAATTTTAGCTTCCAAAAAATTCCCCACCATCAAATTAGTTTATCAGTTTATCTGCAGATGAGGTTATCCATAAGTATATACAATAATATTTTTAAATATTCATATGTCACATATATACTTACAGATAAGCCCATCAGCAGATAAGACAACCCACAAACTTTTAATCAAAATGCCATAAAAAGTGCAGTATCTCTGAAAAAGCTAATTGTGAATATTGAAACTTGCAAAAATTAGAAAGGTTTGTTTATTCAAGCCAGACACATTTTTCATGGTATTTTAGTTTAAAGACTCACAAAGGTTGGTCTTATGCAGAATTTGACTTATCATGGGTACGTATGGTACTAAAAAGTCATTACACTGCTTTGTTGATAAGAGCAAATAAGATTGTCCATATTTTAAATTAGATAATAGGTCTATACTTTTGTAAAACCTTAAACCATATATCAAAAGGGATGCGATGGCTCAGTGGTTAAGAAACTGAGCTTGTTGATCAAAAGGTTGGCAGTTCAGTGGTTCGAATCCCTAGTGCCACATAATGGGGTGAGCTCCCGTTACTTGCCCCAGCTTCTGCCAAACTAGCAGTTAGAAAGCACGTAAAAAATGCAAGTAGAAAAATAGGGACCACCTTTGGTGGGAAGGTAACAGCGTTCCATGCGCCTTTGGCATTTAGTCATGCCTTCCATGTGTCTACGGAGACATCTTTGGACAGCAGTGGCTCTTCGGCTTTGAAACAGAGTTGATCACTGCTCTCTAGAGTTGGGAACGACTAGCACATACATTTACCTTTAAGTCATTTATCAGTAGGTATGACAAAAAAAGCTAAGAGCAAGTATTGCAAAAATTAGACAGGGCTATCAAATGCTTAGTGAATGGTAGAACAAAAACATGATAGGTTTAAATTCCATAGGTGTAAATTTGCAATTCATATTAGCAGTGACAATTAGCTGTTGCATTTGGCTTCCTTCCAGTTTGTAATAGCAATAGCACTTAGATTTATATACTGTTTCACCATGCTTTTCAGCCCTCTCTAAGCAGTTTTTACAGAGTCAGCATATTACCCCCAACAATTTGGGCCCTCATTTTACCGACTTTGTAAGGATGGAAGGCTGAGTCAATCTTAAATTGGTGAGAATCAAACTGCTGGCAGTCGGCAGAATTAGCTTGCAATACCCATTCTAACCACTGAGCCACCATTGGTTTAATCAAGATTCTTAGCTAGCAAATGCTAGATATTCCTGTGACTGGTAAAGAATTTCTAAGAGAGATGGTCCATTTCAAATCTTCACTTGGTTCTCAGCAGCAGGTTTCAATACACAATGAAAGTACTGGGCATTAGAGTACTATGTTCTTAAGTAATGGGCACTTGAGTATTATGCAAATTATTTTATGTCACACCTTCTTTAAAGGGGAAGGATTATAGTGACCATTAGGTTCCTTTTAGCTGGAGATCAGATTTTCTGCTCATTTCAATTAGTCAATATTAACATTATGGAATGGACAATCTTGGCATGTTTCATATTGTCATTCCCTATATGTAAGGAAAGAAATACTTCTGTCTTCATATAACATTCCAATTTTTCATTCTGTTACTTTGCTGTGCTATCATCTTCTCCTTCTTAATCTTCTAATTCGCATTGTTGTGTCACAGGCATTTCATCTAATCGTACCATTACTGAATCAGGTGGTGATGTTAAGAAGCCTGCAGAGTCCATAAAATTGACTTGTACAGTATCTGGATTTTCTGTAGCAGAGGCACACATGGACTGGATCCGTCAATGTCCAAGAAAGGGACTGGAATGGGTCGGACGTGTTGCAAAGGGTGGAAGCGTCTATTATAATAGTATTTTCCAAAATCGATTAACTGTCAGTAAAGACACCTCCAAAAATCAGTTTTTCCTCCAACTCAATAGTTTAAAACGAGAAGACACTGCCTTGTATTCCTGCACAGAAGACACACAGTGACTGAGCCCTTCTAAAACCATCCTTCCTGAAATGCATCTATCCATCCTGGTCACAATTTTGCATGTCACAGCTGCTAAACGAATCCTTTTTTTCAGTCTTTTGGGTTACACAATCACTGGTATACAACATCATTCTTTTTTTCATACTGCAACATATCATCTATGATATCGACAAGTAAAGTGACGATATCTTCACACACACATAAACACACACACACACACACACACACACACAGGTCCTTAGTCCTAGAACTGAAAGATGAGTTATCATTAAAAGAGGCAGGGGGAGAAGAAGAAATATTTTGAGGCTGCTTGATTAAATAGCAGGGAGGTGCTGCATTCATGAGACAACTGAAGGAGTTCTTCAGAATCACTTGAAGTTTGAAGAGCCTTGGTAGTACAGTGGTTTAATGCACCCTGTTATTAACACAGCTGCCTGCAATTACTGCAGGTTCGAATCTTACCAGGCTCAAGGTTGACTCAGCCTTCCATCCTTCCTAAGGTAGGTTAAATGAGGACCCAGTTTGTGGGGGCAATAAGCTGACTTTGTATAAATATACAAAAGTATGAAGGCTATTGCTTAACGCATTGTAAGCCGCCCTGAGTCTCCGGAGAAGGGCGGCATATAAATCAAATTAAAAAAAAAAAAAAGAATGGAATCCCTCAGAATGGGAGAACTGGATATGTTGTGTATTCTATCTATTATGTAGGTATACCTGATGGAACCATGAAAAAAAGGTCTTCTGGGGGTTGGCCCTTTCTCTATGGAACATCATTCCCACCCAGGAATGATTAGCCACCATCTTACTGCATTTCTGAAGGCTTGGTTTTTCAGAGCAGACCTGGGGAACAAGAATGGGGATGTAATTCACTAAGTGGTAGATTTGTATTGCTGCTGCCATGGGGGTTGGGGGTGGGAGGCAATTTTCTTGAAATTTAATGTTGTAAGCAGGGGTGGGTTCTACTTACCTTTACTACTGTTTCGCAACGGTATCGCACACGTGCGCTTACCTTGCTCATGCATGCGCAGATCGCTTCTGATGACGTCAGGGTCAGTGGGCAGAGCCTCCCGCCGGTTTTACTACTGGTTCTATAGAACCAGTCTGAACCGGGGGGCAACTCACCACTGGTTGTAAGCCACCTAAATCCACTGTATGACAATTAGACAGTCATATACATCAGTGATCACCAACTGGTGGTCCGTGAGAAAATTTTGGTGGTCCGCAGAAAAATTATTTGCATTTTTTTATATTGCACTAAATCAGGGGTCCTCAAACTACGGCCCCTGGGACAGATACGTGCAATGAACGTTTGTGTTGCTGCAGAGTCTCCCCCTTCGGGGTCTTTTTCTGTGGGGCAGAAATTCTGACTTGGGGTCTGCTTCGGCCTCCTGGTGCAGCCTTTGGGCGAAGGCTAGAGGGAAGCGCCGCTGGTGGCAAAGAGTCAGAGGACCATGTTCCAGTGGAATTGCATCATGGTCTGGACCTTGCTGACTATCTCAGCCTGCTGAGACTCTAGGTGACGGTACCTGGCCTTGCACTCCCGTAGGTCTTCCCTCTGCTTGGAAAGCCTATGCTCGTAATCCTCAGTGAGGTGCTTCTGCTAAGCCTCCTTGGTCAGATCCAATTGGAACTGAGCCGGCTGTTTTGACAACTCTTTCTCATGGTAACTACTTAGTTCCAACAACTGCTTCTTGTTGGGGCCCTAAGGAACCCCCGTTACTTGTCCCAGCTTCTGCCAACCTAGCAGTTTGAAAGCATTTTAAAAATGCAAGTAGAAAAATAGGGACCACCTTTGGAGGGAAGGTAACAGCGTTCCATGTGCCTTTGGCATTTTGTCATGCCAGCCACATGACCACGGAGACTTCTTCAGACAGTGCTGGCTTTTTGGCTTGGAGATGAGCACCGCCACCTAGAGTCAGGAATGACTAGCACATATGTGCAAGAGTTTATTTTTAGCCTGATTCCCCTTATCTTAATGGCTCTACTTAAGTGTTTCTGATACTTTTCTGTTACTCAGCTCTGTTACTTTTGTAACAGCCCTTGGCTGTTCTGAGTTTTCCTTTCAGCTGGTGCTTCTTGGTTTTCTTAAAGGGGGAAAGGCTGGCTTGAGCTTCTTGGCACTGTTTTCTGAGGTTCCTGACACTGTCCTTTTGGGTGTACTTCCCACAATCTGTTCATGATGGTTTTAGATTGCAATGCACAATTAAAGTACTTGGTACTTAGGGCACTATTTTCTTAAGTACCGTGTACTTAGAGCAGGGCTGTCAAACTCATGACCCGTGGGCTGGATGCATCACGTGCTGGCCACGGCCAGTTTAGCGAAGGGGAAAAAAGTCACAAGACATCATGTGATGCCACCATGATGACACATGTTTGACACCCCTGACTTAGAGTATTATGTACTTACATAATGGGCACTTTGAATACTATGCAAATTACTTTAGGACATGGATTCTTTAAAGGGGAAGATGCTATTCCACATAGAGCAATCAAGGATTAACGTGACCATCAGGTTCCTTGTAGCTGGAGATCAGATTCTCTGCTCATCTTGGTTAGGCAATATTAACATTATGGAATGGACAATCATGGCATGTTTCCTATTTGCATTCCCTGCATGTAAGGCAAAAAAAAAAAAAAATACGGATCTCTTCTACCTTCATGTAATATTCCAACATTTCACTCTTGTTACCTTGCTGCACCATCATCTTCTCCTTTTTTAATTTTCTAATTTTCATTATTCTGTCACAGGCAGTTCATCCAGTTCTACCATTATTGAATCTGGTGGTGACGTTAAGAGGCCTGGGGAGTCCATACGACTGACTTGCACAGTGTCTGGATTTTCTGTAGCAGAGGCATACATGGACTGGATCCGTCAACGTCCAGGAGAGGGACTGGAATGGATTGGACGTGTTGCAAAGAGCGGAACTGTGTTTTACAATAGTGTTTTGCAAAATCGGTTAATCCTCACAAGAGATACTGCCAAAAATCAGGTTTTTGTCCAAGTCAATGGTCTAAAACCAGAAGACACTGCCTTGTATTCCTGTGTTAATAATACACAGTGACTGAGCCCCTTCTAAAATTATCCTTTCTGAAATGCATCTATCCATCCTGCTCAAAATTGTGACTGTCACAGCTGCTAAACACATCCTTTTTTCAGACAGCTGTATTCCTCAATCATTGTGATAAGAATGATATAACATCAACAGCCTCCAGAAGTTGTGAATGCTCCAACACTGGAAATTTTTTAAAGAAGATGTTGGATAACCATTTGTCTGAAGTGGTGTACGGTTTCCTGCCTAAGCAGGGGATTGGACTAGAAGACCTTCAAGGTCCCTTCCAACTCTGTTATTCTATTCTATTCTATTCTATTCTATTCTATTCTATTCTATTCTATTCTATTCTATTCTATTCTATTCTATCCTATCCTATCCTATCCTATCCTATCCTATCCTATCCTATCCTATTCTATTCTATTCTATTCTATTTTCATATTGCAACTGTCATATATGACATGGACAAGGGAAATGCAAATATCCCATGTTCCCAGTTGCAGAACTGAAAAGTGAGTTTTAAATAAGAGAGGAAATGAGAGGGGAAGAATTATTTTCAAACACAGTTGATGATTTTTCTTCCTTGTTTACTACATAGTAAAAGCCAGTAGAAGCGAGCATGTGGATCTGATAAATTTTAATGTTGTAAGCCCTCCAGAGTCAACTGTATGAGAATTGGGCAAACATATGCTTAAATAAGAAGGGATGTGGTGGCTCAGTGGCTAAGATGCTGAGCTTGTCGATGAAAAGATTGGAAGTTCAGTAGTTCTAATCCCTAGTGCCGCGTAATGGGGTGAGCTCCCATTACTTGTCCCAGCTTCTGCCAACCTAGCAGTTTGAAAGCATGTGAAAAATGCAAGTAGAAAAATAGGGACCACTTTTGGAGGGAAGGTAACAGCGTTCTGTATGCCTTTGGCATTTAGTCATGCCAGCCACTCCGCCGAAGCCAGAGACAACTTCGGACAGCACTGGCTCTTTGGCTTTGAAACGGAGATGAACACCGCCCCCTTGAGTCAGGAACGACTAGCACATAAGTGCGAGGGGAACCTTTATCTCTACCTATGAGTATCTACTGTACTAAATGGTCATTACCTTGCTTTGTTTTTAAGTCCAGACCATATTGTCCATGCAATAAATTTGGATAGGCCTTTTATACTTCTGTGGAACTGTAAGCCCAACCTGTAAGCCCGAACTTAAAACAAACAAACAAACAAAAATGTAACATTGAAAAAGATCATCAAATGGAAAGAAAACATGATGAAGTTCCATTCCCTAGGCTTCGGTTTACCATGAAGAATTTATTTTTAGCCTGATTCCCCTTATCTTAATGGCTCTACTTAAGTGTTTCTGTTACTTTTCTGTTACTCAGCTCTGTTACTTTTGTAACAGCCCTTGGCTGTTCTGAGTTTTCCTTTCAGCTGATGCTTCTTGGTTTTCTTAAAGGGGGAAAGGCTGGCTTGAGCTTCTTGGCACTGTTTTCCGAGGTTCCTGACACTGTCCTTTTGGGTGCACTTCCCTGTTCATGATGGCTTTGGATTGCAATGCACAATTAAAGTACTTGGTACTTATGGCACTATTTGCTTAAGTACCGTGTACTTAGAGCAGGGCTGTCAAACTCATGACCCGTGGGCTGGATGCATCATGTGCTCGCCACAGCCAGTTTAGCGAAGGGGAAAAAAGTCACAAGACATCATGTGATGCCACCATGATGCCACATGTTTGACACCCCTGACTTAGAGTATTATGTACTTTTTTTTTTTTTTTTTTTGTTAATTTGATTTATATGCCGCCCTTCTCCGAAGACTCAGGGCGGCTTACAATGTGCTCAGCAATAGCCTTCATCCTTTTGTATATTTATACAAAGTCAGCTTATTGCCCCCACAACTTACATAATGGGCACTTTGAATACTATGCAAATTACTTTAGGACATGAATTCTTTAAAGGGGAAGATGCTATTCCACATAGAGCAATCAAGGATTAACGTGACCATCAGGTTCCTTGTAGCTGGAAATTAGATTCTCTGCTCATCTTGGTTAGGCAATATTAACATTATGGAATGGACAATCATAGCATGTTTCCTATTTGCATTCCCTGCATGTAAGGCAAAAAAAAAAAAAATACGGATCTCTTCTACCTTCATGTAATATTCCAACATTTCACTCTGTTACCTTGCTGCACCATCATCTTCTCCTTTTTAATTTTCATTGTTCTGTCACAGGCAGTTCATCCAGTTCTACCATTATTGAATCTGGTGGTGACGTTAAGAGGCCTGGGGAGTCCATAAAATTGACTTGCACAGTGTCTGGATTTTCTGTAGCAGAGGCATACATGGACTGGATCCGTCAACGTCCAGGAGAGGGACTGGAATGGATTGGACGTGTTGCAAAGAGCGGAACTGTGTATTACAATAGTGTTTTGCAAAATCGGTTAATCTTCACAAGAGATACTGCCAAAAATCAAGTTTTTGTCCAAGTCAATGGTCTAAAACGAGAAGACACTGCCTTGTATTTCTGTGTAAATGACACACAGTGACTGAGCCCCTTCTAAAAGTATCCTTCCTGAAATACATCTATCCATCCTGCTCACAATTGTGCAAGTCACAGCTGCTAAATACATCCTTTTTTTAGTCAGCTGTGTTCCTCAATCACTGAAATAAGAACTGTCATACTGCAACTGTCATACTTGACATGGACAAGGGAAATGCAGATATCCCATGTTCCCAGTTGCAGAAGTGAAAAGTGAGTTATAAATAAGAGAGGAATGGAGAGGGGAAGAATTATTCCCAAAGACAACTTCTTCCTTGTTTATTACATAGCAAAGGGCAGTAGAAGCGAGCATGTGGATCTGATAAATTTTAATGTTGTAAGCCCCCCAGGGTCACCTCTCTGAGCATTGGGCAACCATATACATAAATAAATAAAAATTAAGGTTTCCCTTTGAAGGAAGCAAGGAAGCCAAACAAAAAGTCATTATGGGACAATGCAGAGAATATTTGGAACTAACATTCATTCATTCATTCATTCATTCATTCATTCATTCATTCATTCATTCATATTTATATAGACACCCAATGATTTTATAAATGGCTATATAAACATGGTTCTGTGCAGCATACAATGAAAAATAAACCATATGAGCCCCGGTGGCATAGTGGTTAGCGTGCAGTACTCAGGCTACTCCTGCTGATTGATGGCTGTCTGCAATTTGGCAGTTCAAATCCCACCAGGTTCAAAGTTGACTCAGCCTTCTATTCTTCCAAGGTGGGTAAAATGAGGACTCAAATTGTTGGGGGAAATATGCTGACTCTGTAAACCGCCTAAAGCACTGTAAACCAGTATATAAGTCTAAGTGCTGTTGCTATTACTATACAATAAACAATATTAAAAGTATTCTATAATTAAAACCATCCATTAGTCGTACTAGTAATACACTTAATAGAGAATTTGATGTCATGGGTAAAGCAGCCACCTACCTAAATCACCAATTCCCTGAAATCCTCAAGGAACACCCATGTTTTAAGGGACTTCCAGAAAAATGTTGTAGGAGATGACCAAGCTGAATCTGAGGGAGGGGTCAAACACATCATCAGTCATGAGTCCCTGCACAACAACAAGAGATCTAAGTCCAACCCACCCTGTGGGGGGGTTACATGCAGGCCACCTGTGGTTCGTTTTTGGCCTCCATAGCCTCCAGCAGCGCTCTGCCAGCCAAAAATGGGCCTCATGGAGGCCCCGCGAGGCCCCCACATGGCCTGTTTTCAGCCTCCCCAGCCTCCAGCAGTACTCTGCCAGCCAAAAACGGCCAAATGAAGGCCCCATGAGGCCCCCTCATGGCTTGTTTTTGGCCTCCTCAGCCTCCAGCAGCACTCTGCCAGCCAAAAACGGGCTGCGAGGCCTTTGTGAGGCCCATTTTTGACCTGCAGAATGGCATCTTCCCATCTTCCCCACCACTCTCCATCCACTCCCCAGCCCACAGAGGAGAACTACAATGCTGATCCGGCCCTCAAAGAAATCCAGTTTGTTACCCCTGACTTAGAGTGATGTGTGTATTTACTTAATTCTGCTCTGAATTTATAATTTTGCCAGTTTCATTTCAGAAGTTTTTTTCCTTGAATCTCACAGCTCTCATCTTCCAATGAAGGAAAAAGTAAATGCATTTGCTCCTATTTATAGTTGTTCTCACTTATCTCCATTCATCTGTCAAATTTAGGGTCCTAAGCTCTGCAGCATAATGCAACTCCTCCCATTTATATTCCAGACAATGCCACCAAGAGTGTGATATCCTGCCAACATAATTATGGACACCAAGAGTTGAATGCTATCAACTTATTGGATTTAGGGGTGATTTCCTTTTGCTTATTCTTGCCTTTATGAGCTCTTCTTTCATCCCTTAACTTGTTATATTTTGCGTTTTCCTGTCAGAAATATGCAAACCAAGACTTGCACTTCATTTTTAAAGGCCACTCTTCGGTTTCCTAGAAACAGGACTTCCTTTCGGCCTGAGTCAGTCATCATAGATTTATTAAGGTTTCCATTCATTGCAATGCTGTGGCTCTTAAGCATCTTGTTGTTCATCTTAACACCTCCTTGTAAACCTTTCTGTTCTGACCCAGCCTTAGCAGAAACAAGAAACAGACTCCTTGTCACAAAAAAACCCCTCTTCATTTATCTCCTGTGAATTAATGCCATTCACACACTGAAAAGTCCAAGCAATAGTCCTTCAAAGGGTTTACTGCAGTAACAGACCTTATCAGTTCCTTACGATAATTGCCAGACCATGAGCTCCCAGTCCTAAAGCTACAAATTAAGTTCTGGGAAGCAGTCTTTGTAGCACAAAACACGATGAGCCAATTCTTCAGAAATCTGAACTGTTGTCTCCTATGACCACCACTCCCCTTTCCTTCTATTTATTTCCCAGCCAGGGAGGGGTCATTCAGCATCCATGTGTGCCTTGCTTCCCAAATCAACTCCTTGCCCTCAGTTGTTCTCCTCTTCTAATAGTTCTGTGCATACGTGCATCTCAAACAGGCCCCAGATGTTCTTCCTCCTCACTCATCTCCACCTCCAAAGGCAGCTGCCTCTCTGGTGGCTTGGAATTGTCGGATGGCCCTGGCTCTATCTCTGCATCCAATGCAGACCATCCATCAGAGCCTTCTCCAGGCTTCAGAACTGGCCCAAGTTCCTCCCCAACCTCTTCATCATCTGAGTCAGCTCCACTGGCAGCTGGTGGGTCACAACACTTTCTGCCTTTTTAAAAAACAAAACAAAACCCATAGTTGTTTAATAAAAGTTCAACTATGAGAGGATTAATTTGCTTGCTTGCTATAGACAAGGATATCACTTGACCCTACTGGTTCTTATCCTTCATTAAAGCAATCTAACTGCCTCTTTGCTTTCTAGATGGGGATTCACAAGTCACTCTCACTCCCTCTGATCCAGAAGAAAAAAAGACCAAGAGAATCCACAAGATCTGCTTCAGGATTTGACTTAAGCAGTTATGGCATGCTTTGGATCAGGCATTTTCCAGCAGCAGTGGGTTTTGGATTATTTTACTACCATGCTCGTACATGCTCACTTCGTGTGTGCACCTGGTTCATGTGTGTGCTCCCAGTTCGCGTGTGTGCCTGCGTTCCACGCATGCGCCCGGTCTTCGGCACATGTGCTTTGCTTGTGTGCGCACCTTCCACGCATGTGCCCGGCCTCAAAAATATGCCTAAATAGGATGGCATACAGCCAGGGCAGGTGGGCGGACCCACCTGCGATTTCCGCTACCAGTTCAGGCGAACTGGTACGAACCGGCTGAATATCACCATTGGTTTCCAGGGAAGGGTCTGGAATGGTTGGTTCATTATTCTTCAGGAACAAACAATTATTCTCCAGCTATCCAAGGGAGAATCTGTGCCTTCAAAAAGCAATCCTCAATTCTATTTGTATATGAACAATCTGAAGCAAGAAGTCACAAGTGTCTATTACTGCGCTAGAGATACACAGTGCTGAAAGTCTAACATTAACTCATGTAAAAACCTCTCTAAACCTTGGAAGGATGTTCCTGGAGGTGGAGCTCGTGTTCCATCACACTTTTGTTCAGAAAAAAAAAATGTTCAGAATTGAAAAATAGAAGAAACCGCAAAGGAAGAACAAAAATAGGGAAGGAAACATTGGTTTACCATCTGGAGTAACTGTTGTGCAGGAGTGTCCTCAGAGCTGAAAGACATAGATTGATTGTTTATTCATTCAATATATTTAAATGTTTGTCCACTTCCTCAAGTTTTAGATATCTGGATTTCAATTCCCTGAATTCCCCCACCGGCATGAATTCTCCTGAGAATTCTCCAATTCCCCCACCGGCATGAATTCTCCTGAGAATTCTCCAATTCCCCCACCAGCATGAATTCTCAGGAGAATTCACGGGTTCTGGGAGGTGGTTAAGCTTAGGAATTCTACTGTATGTATATGTGATTGATGAATTTTCTCCTGGTTGCCATTCTCCACTTTTTGTTTTGTATATTTTATGGCTTTCATTTTTTTTTTTAAAAAGAGACAATTGTATTGTATTGATATTTTATGTAGATCGCTTGTTGATATCACTGCACTTGCAAGAGGTCTGTAGAAAATCATCTACGTCTAAATTTTTATTAGCTGATCAAAAGATAAAACACACCCCAAAAAATGAAAATAAAGAGAAAGTAAGGGGGAAAAGGAGAAATAAAAAAATGTACAGGAAAAGAGAGGGGGGGGAAAGAGAAAAGCATTGACTTCCAATTCTGTTTTTAGGGCAGTAGAATAAGGTAGTAACATACAGCTCCAATTCCTCCACCAGACCCATTAGGATAGAAATATGGGCTATGTTGGGGTTTTCCATCTAGGTATGTACATCTAGGCTGATACAAAGGTCTCTTCCCTTCCCTTCCCTTCCCTTCCCTTCCCTTCCCTTCCCTTCCCTTCCCTTCCCTTCCCTCCCCTCCCCTCCCCTCCCATCTCTCTCTCTTCCCTTCCCTTCCCATTTTGTCTTCTCCCCACTTCCTGCTTGCTGCTGCTGTTTGACTGGCAGATGAACTGGCAGATGTTGATGGACAGCTGGGTTTTGTTGATGATGGGGGATATAAAGGCAAGTAGGATCAAGTGATATTCCTGTCCACAGCAAGTAACAAAATTAATCTTCTCCCTGTTTACCTCTTTGTTTAGCATTGCTTTAAGAAAAGAAGACAGATAGATTTACAAGGCAGTGTTGTGATGAACAACAAGGGAAGAGTTTATAGTGACAGCGTGGATAGCCATACATACTTCTCAGCATCTCCATTCATGTTCTCCAATTCTTCCCCCACCTGAACGTTCAGCCTTTTCCATTATTTTGGCCCTGAAGAAAGGAAACGTCTGTACCTAAAAGGATCTGTTATTAAATGGGTGGTGCCCATTGGTGCTCAGTTCATAAGGCAAGAACATCTTCATATAGTTGAAGTTTCTGAGACCAATTTATATCTATATCTATCTATCTATCTATCTATCTATCTATCTATCTATCTAGATAGCTAGATAGATAGCTATATCTATAGATCTATAGATCCTGATCCTCCAGATCCTGAAAATGAAACTCAAATACTTTGGCCACCTAATGAGAAGGAAGGACTCACTGGAGAAGAGCCTAATGCTGGGAAAAATTGAGGGCAAAAGAAGAAGGGGACGGCAGAGAACGAGGTGGCTGGATGGAGTCACTGAAGCAGTCGGAGTGAGCTTAAATGGACTCCAGAGGATGGTAGAGGACAGGAAGGCCTGGAGGAACATTGTCCATGGGGTTGCGATGGGTCGGACTTGACTTTGCAACTTACAACAACAAATGTATCTTATATCTGTATATCTATATATGTATCTCTCTCTCTCTGTGTGTGTATATGTATATGTATATGTATATGTATATGTATATGTATATGTATATGTATATGTATGTGTATATGTATATGTATGTATTTCTCTTTAGCCAGGTTCTTCCTATGTAAACCAAGATTTTTATGCAACACTAGTTCAGTGAAATCACAATCCACTAGTTTCTAGGCTTTTTTTCAGGCAGCCAACAAGCACCCTGTTGCCCATTGGGAGACTAAGGAGACTAAGATAGATCTATTTCAGATTTATTAGTCCTCATCAGTTAGCCACACCCTCATCCCATGTATCCCTCCTGTAAAGGTACAGTATTAGTTTTCTTTTCTTTTAGTAGGCCTTTATGTGTATTTCTCTTTAGCAAGGTTCTTCCTACATAAATCAAGATTTTTATGCAGCCCTAATTCAGTGAAATCACAATCCACTAGTTTCTAGGCTTTTTTTCAGGCAGCCAACAAGCACCCTGCTGCCCATTGGGAGACTAGTATAGATCTATTTCAAGCTATTGAAATAGCTTGAAATTGGGGGCAATAAGCTGACTTTGTATAAATATACAAAAGTATGAAGGCTATTGCTTAACACATTGTAAGCCGCCCTGAGTCTCCGGAGAAGGGCGGCATATAAATCAAATTTAAAAAAAAAAATTAGTACTCATCAGCTAGCCATACCCTTACTGGATTCGAACTTGGGCTGCCTGCATACGTATGTACGTATGCATGCATGCATGCATGCATGCATGCATGTATGTATATTGATTGTTACAAGAAAAATACATTTATTAATCTATCAATATTCCTCAAGGCAGGAAAATAAGGCTTTTCTACAACTTGAATGGAAGCATGTAGAATTCTCAGGTTTCTATTCTAGATTGAAACGTCAAAACCAATTCAGGAAGACCATCTCATCAAACCCCTTCGGTATCAATGCAAAGAAAACAATGTGGTCTTGTTTATGAATTCATCCTGAGTTGCCCACCAAACAGAATATAAATGCATAGTAGATGCAGCGTGGATTGTATTCATTGTATGTATTCAATTCATGCTTATACTTATATATATATTATCTAATACGTACTCAACAAAAACAAACAAACAAACAAACAAACAAACATGCACCATTTCTGATACAAGCTCAAGGCTTACTGTTACGCAGCAGGTTAAATTTGAGGATGTGACTTGCTTATATTTGTACCATCCGTGAGTTCATGCAAATGCTCCTGGTGTGGCTTTTTCTTAAATGTCGTAATCGAGGATCAGTTTCAAGTCACCAGAGTAAATTCCATACCTCCATCATGGAGCTAAATATCTTGATTTCTTTCTTAATGGTCTTACCTGCATGTAAGGGGGGAAAAAAAACCCACATTTTTTTAAAGACAGCAAGTGGTTTTTCTCATACCCATTTTTCCTTTTGTCCCCTTTTATACTCTTGAATACAGGTATTTCCTCACAGATTACACTGACGGAGTCTGGGGATGGCATGAAGAAGCCAGGAGATACTCCACGGCTGACTTGTACAGTCTCTGGATTTGCCATCACAAGCTACGGAGTGTCCTGGATCCGTCAGACCCCTGGAAAGGCTATTGAATGGAATGGTATCATCTGGGGTAGTGGAAGCACTAACTATAACAGTGCTCTCCAGAATCGGATCAGCATCACAAGGGATGCATCCAAAAACCAGGTGTTCCTTCAACTGACTGGTTTAAAGACTGAGGACACGGGCACTTATTACTGTGCAAGTGACACAGTGAGCAAATGCTTTGCTGAAGCAGCCTAAAACTTCTCTTCCTCAAAGTGAATCCTTAGTTATTTGTTGCTTTTGACTGGCAGCTGGCAATGAGGTTGCTTTCAGGCTCCGCCAGCTAGAGTAGAATAGAATAGAATAGAATAGAATAGAATAGAATAGAATGGAATGGAATGGAATGGAATGGGATGGGATGGGATGGGATGGGATGGGATGGGATGGGATGGGATGGGGTGGGGTGGGGTGGGGTGGGGTGGGGTGGGGTGGGGTGGGATGGGATGGGGTGGGGTGGGGTGGGGTGGGGTGGGGTGGGGTGGGATAGAATAGAATAGAATAGAATAGAATAGAATAGAATAGAATAGAATGGGATGGGATGGGATGGGATGGGATGGGATGGGATGGGATGGGATGGGGTGGGGTGGGATGGGGTGGGGTGGGGTGGGATGGGGTGGGGGTGGGGTGGGGTAGAATAGAATAGAATAGAATAGAATAGAATAGAATAGAATAGAATAGAATAGAATAGAATTCTTTCTTGGCCAAGTGTCATTGGACACACAAGGAATTTGTCTTTGGTGCATATGCTCTCACTGTACATAAAAGAAAAGATACATTCTTCAAGAATCATAAGGTACAACCTTTAATGATAGTCATAGGGTACAAATAAGCAATTAAATCATATTAGGAAACAGTCAATATAAATCATAAGGATACAAGCAACAAAGTTACAGTCATACTGTAGTGGGAGGAGATGGGTGATAGGAATGATGAGAAGATTAATGGTAGTGCAGACTTAGTTTGACAGTGTTGAGGGAATTATTTGTTTAGCAGAGTGATGGCGTTTGGGAAAAAACTGCTCTTGTGTCTAGTTGTCTTGTTGTGCAGTGCTCTATAGTGTTGTTTTGAGGGTAGGAGTTGAAACAGTGTATGTCCAGGATGCGAGGGGGTCTGTAAATATTTTCACAGCCCTCTTTTTGACTCGTGCAGTATACAGGTCCTCAATGGAAGGCAGGTTGGTAGCCATTGTTTTTTCTGCAGTTCTAATTATCCTCTGAAGTCTGTGTCTATCTTGTTGGGTTTCAGAACCAAACCAGACAGTTATAGAGGTGCAGATGACAGGCTCAATAATTCCTCTGTAGAACTGGATCAGCAGCTCCTTGGGCAGTTTTGAGCTTTCTGAGTTCTTTGTTGTGATTTTTTTATGACATTTTTGATGTTAGGTGTCCATTTTAGATCTTGAGATATGGTAGAACCTAGAAATTTGAAGGTCTCGACTGTTGATACTGTGTTGTCTAGTATTGTAAGAGGTGGTAGTATGGGAGGTAGTATGGGAGCTATGTGTGAAAGAGTAAATTTGGAGCATACCATAGGAGCATGTGGGGCAGACAGATGTTCCTGAAATAAAGTAGCCCCACAACTTTATTGTGGGACCACTTTCTATGACATGTAAGACTTCAATGACATGTAAGCCCCTTTCTATGACATGTAAAACTTCAAAGGTGATAACCAGCATCTCAAATCATATCTGGATGCTAACACATGCTAACTAGCAGTGTTACATGCGTCTAAAGAGATGCACACATAACTGCCTGCAGTGTTCCACTCCAAACCAACTGTGGTTTCCAGATGGTCTTCAAGGACAGCCCCCTGTAGAATGCATTGAACTACTACAAATGAGAGGTCACTAATCAGCATGCTGTTCCAGTCCAGGAATTGGCAAAACTGATGCCCCATATATGTATGCAAAATCCCCCATGATCATAGCTGTTGAACGTTCTTCAACCATTCAGTAACTCAGATTGTCCACCAAGTCCAAACAGGACAATGCTGCCCTGTCCAAAATCAAAAATGGAAAGACTCGATTTATTAGATCTGATAGCCAGATGTTTTTTGAGCTGCATTCCCGAACGCCATCTCTCTGCTAACCAAATAATTCCATCAACACTGTCCAACTATTTATTAAGTCCGCACTACTATTAATCTTCTTATCATTCCCATCACCCATCTCCTCCCACTTATGACTGCATGACTGTAACTTTGTTGTTTGTATCCTTACGATTTATATTGTAATATTCCTAATATGATTTGATTGCTTATTTGTACCCTATGACTATCATTAAGTGTTGTACCTTATGATTCTTGATGAACATATCTTTTCTTTTTATGTATACTGAGAGCATATGCACCAAAGACAAATTCCTTGTGTGTCCAATCACACTTGGCCAATAAAGAATTCTATTCTAGTCTATTTGCAATTTATTAGATCTGATAGCCAGATGCCAGAATGACTCAGTTTTGTCAAAGTTGAGCTGTAACCTGTTCTATCTCCTCCAGACCCTCATAGCCTCCAGACATTGGAGCAGAACCTCGATAGCTTCACATGGATGGATGGATGGATGGATGGATGGATGGATGGAAGGAAGGAAGGAAGGAAGGAAGGAAGGAAGGAAGGAAGGAAGGAAGGAAGGAAGGAAGGAGCCAGACATGTACTGCATATCTAGGTATCATCTCCATATTGATGTTATGCCTCACCCTTTACAGACAGATGATCTCACCAAATGTTTCCTGCAGATATTGAACAGGAGATTTGTTGTGGCTCCATTACCTGAGCCTGTGTCATCGGCAGGAGAGGACTCCGAGAGTGAAGGAGAGGAGTTGGCAAGGCCTCCCTCTCCAGGACCCTCCTCTTTGGCAATGTCTTCAGTGTCTGCCGAAGGGCAAGAGATAGGGCAGGGGGCCAAGCACGTCCATGCAGCCACAGGTGGACAGTGATGAGAGTAATGAGTCTTGGCTGGATCCATGCAAGCGTCGCAGAGATAAGTGCGCACAACAGAAGAAAAGGCGTGCCCGAGATTAGGCTGAGTCACTGGACCACACCCCACAGGGTATAAAAGGGAGCGTGGTGGCCAGTCAAGCCTTGTGACGAACAAAGCTGAAAGCTTCCACGCCATTCTGCATTGCCGGACTTTTGCTATAGACTTTGCTGGATTATATTTGGTCTTAAGTTACTCTGTAATTATTGAACAATTTACTTTGATGTACCAGAAGCGGAGAGACGTTATCTCTTCCCTTCGTGAGTAATAAACTCTTGGCAGGTAGCCACTAGGTTGCTGCCAAGTTCCGTTATCATAAGGAAAAGGATTTTGTCGGCTGGCTTGGTTTTTAACTCTTGGACGTCTGTTGGTGTGTGTGCGTGTGAGACGGGGACAGAACAAGATTAAGGATGACAATCTGATCAGGGTTTTAAGGTCAGAGATGGGGTACAAATTTTGTTAATGTATTGGCATCAGCATATAGCAATGCCCAGCTGTTATCAGTTGATCTAAAATCAAATTAAGAAGGGACAGTGCTTGGCTAGGGAACTACCCACAATTCTAGGTCCGTGAGATCACTTTAAAAATATTTAAACAAGGTATCAAATCAATATGTACCACTATGAGGGGGGGAGGAGGAGGAGAAGGAGAAACTATCTTAAGAGGTTTGCTCAACACTTACTCCAACCACATTTTTTGGAATGCAGTCATCAAAAGCTCCATTTATCTACTGTATATCCTGTCTATCATTTTTACCTCTTCATTTAATGGCTTTTTGCATATCAATTCCTAAGGTAGTTTGCTAAAGTAATCTTGCGGAGTCTGAGAAATTTCCTCTTTGTTTCTCAATTCTATGTCTAAGCTTACAGTCAAAGAACTTTAGGAGAACTGGTATGAAAAGAACGATAAAAATAGCATTATTTAATAGAAAACAGTAAAAGCATACGTGAACGAATGTGAGATATATTTCAACAGCATCCATATTGTGAAAATCACAAATTTATTCTTCATCTTTCATTTACATGCCTTTTGAGCATCCTCACTGTAATTTTCTGCTGAGGGTTGGGATGAACAAGTAAATTGAAAAATAAATTAAACCTGAATGTATTATTTCATCAGCAGATACATAAAATCCATTGTATCTGTCCCAAAAGAGGTATCCATTGTGCATTATTTTTGCATCTGCTTTCTTCTCATGAGGTGCTCCTTGTTGTTCAGTTCAGGCCTCAGCACAATTATGAAACATTTGGGGAAAAATATGCATCCCAAAAGCCCAGCGCTTGAGGCCAAGATGGAGAAGATCTCCACAGCTACCATATATTTTCCCTTGGTACTCAGGTAGGTTGGAACAAAGGACAACCAAACACTGGTGAATACCAGCATGCTGAAGGTGATGAATTTGGCTTCGTTGAAACTATCTGGCAACTTCCTAGCTAGAAAAGCAACACTGAAGCTGATGATGGACAGAAGTCCCATGTAGCCCAAGACAAGATAAAACATAGCGACGGAACCTTCCTTACACTCAGCTACTATCTCAGTGGTCAGTGTGTCCATGTCCAAATTGGGGAATGGGGGAGAGATTGTTAGCCATATAGCACACATGCCAACTGGGATGGAAGAGCTGGAAAAGACAATGAGACATGTAAGCCTCTTTCCCATCCACTTCCTCATACCGGATCCTGGCTTGGTAGCCATAAAAGCTACCACCACAGTGATGGTTTTAGCTAAGACACAGGAAACAGCCAGTGAGAAGATGACACCAAAGGCTGGTTGCCGAAGGAAACAGGTCATCATCCCGGGCTTACCAATAAATAGGAAAGGTGAGAGGAAGCAGAGCAAAAGAGAGATAAGGAGTGCATAGGTGAGGTCCCGATTGTTGGCTTTGACTATGGGACTATCTTTGTGCAGGTGGAATATTTTTAATACCAAAACGGTGACTGAGAAGAAGAAGATGGCACTCGCGGCTAAGGAGATGCCCAAAGGTTCTTCATAAGACAGAAAAACTATCATTTTGGGGAAACATTTGTCGTGTTCCTGGTTTGGATACTGATCAGATGGACATTTGAAGCAATCTTCTGTATCTGGATATAGGATAACAGATAAAGGAAATGTTAATTTTTATGTGCAATCACTCAGTTCTCATGTCAATCTTTTAAAAAGAAGCCCATCACTCATGATTTCCACAAGAGAAATGAATTTTGTGAAGAAATACCCATTATTGTCCAATTGTCTTTCTAACCACTATCCTAGAAAGACCAGTATATTTATTACTAGCAGGACGCCTGTGCTTCGCTACAAAACTATGTTCTTGGGCTTGATAAATTGACACTTGCAGCCTGAAACTTAATGTAGAATGTGTAACTCCGTAGCATAAGAGTGTATTAATATAATGCAACTGGCAGTTGGATCAGAGGGGGAGGGGGAGTAGAATGTCCCAGCCCGCAGCATCCATCGGTATTCATCTGACTAGCATCCTGTCAGTGTGAGAGAGAGTTGAGGGGTGTTTGGAAATTCAACAGTATTTGCTGTGTGAGCAAGGAGACAGGAAGGAGGCTGGGTATGGCTTAGCTCAACTGTTCTGTAATAAAGCTGCTTGCTGATGTGAACATAAAACTGAAAGTGAAACTCCTCTCTTCTGCTTGTGTTTTGCATTTGGAACAGATTTCTTTTGAGGTGGGAAGGGGGAGTAGAACTCCTTAGCATCAGAATGTGCAACAGATTTCTTTACAGGTGGGGAGGGGAAATACAACTCCTTAGCATCAGAGTGTGTTAATAATAATATAGGGAATACTAATGCTCTGATGGTTATTTCGAAAAATCCTTTCTTAGTGAGCACCTAGAAGCCAAGAGGAACATACGTGGCAAATTTCAAGTTTGTAGGCTTTACGGTTCTGGAGATTTCGTGATTAATGGGTGAGTGGTTTTCACTTTTATATATATAGATTTGGATTATTCATGCTAGTTTAAAAACATAATTTGTTCTGGTGGCGCAGCAGACTAATAGCCTGTTATTAACATTCAGCTGCCTGCAATTTCTGCAAGTTCGAATCTCCCCAGACTCAAGGTTGACTCAGCCTTCCATCCTTTCTAAGGTAGGTGAATTGAGGACCCAGTTTGTGAGGGCAATAAGCTGACTTTGTATAAATATACAAAAGTATGAAGGCTATTGCTTAACGCATTGTAAGACGCCCTGAGTCTCCGGAGAAGGGCGGCATATAAATCAAAATTAAAAAAAAACAAAACACAAAACCTACACATATGTTCTTCTCCAGTGCTATCTCAAAACTCTGAAGATTAATTAGATACTGTTTTAAAATTATAAGAGGTCCTTCACATTTTCTAAAGCATCAGCAGTCTAAAGGAACATTTGGGTATTTGGAAACTCAACCTTTTGCCTCCCGTCATTAACTCAATTCTGCTTCATGTACATTGTTTCCTTTGAACACACACACCATCAAGGAATAATGGATGGAAAAAGAATAGGAGTCATTATGTATAGCTTCAGGTTTGAAGGGAAGAAAGGTCATTTCAGTTAGCCCTTCTGCAACTCTCTAAATCAGGAGTGTCATACTCAATTTCTCTCTAAATCAGGAGTGTCATACTCAAGGCCACCCCAATGATGCCCTTGAAGTGATGTCCCAGTGCCTGGAGGCTGTGCGGATCTGGATGGGGAGGAACAGGCTCAAGCTCAACCATTCCAAGACTGAGTGGCTGTGGCTCCCGGCATCCCGATATAGTCAGTTGACTCCATCACTGACTATTGGGGGAGAGTCTTTGGCCCCCACAGAAGGGGCTCGCAATCTGGGAGTCCTCCTGGATAGGCAGCTGTCCTTGGAGGATCATCTGACAGCTGTAACCAGGGGGACCTTTTGTCAGGTTCGCCTGATTCGCCAGTTGCGGCCCTTTCTTGATCGGGATTCCCTGTGCACAGTCACTCATGCCCTTGTCACTTCTCACCTTGACTACTGCAACGCTCTCTACATGGGGCTCCCCTTGAAGAGCACCCGGAGGCTCCAACTGGTCCAGAATGCAGCAGCGCGGGTAGTGATGGGAGCAGTTTGGCGCTCCCATGTAACACCGCTCCTGCGCGAGCTGCACTGGCTCCCAGTGGTCTTCCGGGTGCGCTTCAAGGTGTTGGTTATCACCTTTAAAGCGCTCCATGGCATCGGGCCTAGCTATCTTCAAGACCGCCTGCTGCTACCAACGACCTCCCATCGTCCCGTGCGCTCCCACAGAGAGGACCTCCTCAGTGTGCCATCAGCCAATCAATGCAGGCTGGTGACCCCCAGGGGGAGGGCCTTCTCTGTGGGGGCACCTACCCTCTGGAATCAGTTGCCCCCAGAGATAAGAAGAATCCAAGACCTTAGCGCCTTCCGCCATGCCCTTAAAACCCACTTTTTCCAGCAAGCCGGTCTGGCTTAAGAAGAAATTTTAAATGTTTTAATTGGTTTGTATTTTTAATTTTGGGCCAAATTTATATATATATTAATTGTTTTTAATATTTGTATTTTATGTTTTTTAATTCTGGCTGTACACCGCCCTGAGTCCTCAGGGAGAAGGACGGTATATAAATTTAAAATAAATTAAATTAAATTAAAATTTAATTGAGGGCTTCATCAGGGCTGTGGTTGACCTTGAGGGGGGCAGGAAGGCATGGCCAACTGGGTGGGCTTGGCTGATTCAGTGGGTGTAGCCAGCTTGACGCCACTCCCCAAACTGCTGGCATGTTTCCTCTTTGCATTGGGTAGATTGGGCCGAACCCACGCTGGCCCAATGTTTCCTCTTCGCATTGGGTAGACCGGGCCGAAGTGACATGAGCCAGCCCCTACTCTAAATCTTCTGTGTCCTCTCCTGTGTGATATGACCATTGATAGATAAAGATAAAGGATTCCCTTCTCCAGTCATGTCTGACTCTAGGGCAGTGATGGCGAACCTTTTCGGCATCAAGTGCCCAAAGTGAAATGTGCATGGATGTGCATGCATGTGTGCGTGCCCCAGCACTAAAAACCCAAAGACCAGCTGACCAGCATGGAAATGCCTGATTTGGGGGCATTTTGGGGGCATTTTCAGGGCATTTTTGGGCTGTTTTCAGGCCATTTTTCGGGCCATTTTCAGGCTGTTTTTGAGCTGTTATCAGGCCGTTTTTTTTCGGCTGGTTTTGGCCTAAAATTCCCTCCCGGCATACGGCTGATCCTGGATCTCCGCACTTTCCGTAAGGCCCTGAAGACATTTTTATTTCAGCAAGCCGGCCTGGCCTGAATAGGTTTTATGGGTTAGTTTTTTAATTGTATAGCTTGGGGTTTTAAATTGGGAGGCCGATTAATTTAATTTATTTTTAGTTATCTTAACTTTTATATTGTATGTTATTTTAATTTTCGGCTGTTCACCGCCCTGAGTCCCTTCGGGGAGAAGGGTGGGATATAAATTCAATAAATGATAATAATAATAATAATAATAATAATAATAATAATAATAATAATAATAATTTACAAATTGAAGTTGAGCGACTGTGGAAAAAGAAATCGTGTGTTGTCCCGATTGTAATTGGAGCCCTCGGAGCAATACCCAAAGGGCTACCCCGCTATTTAGAAATTCTAAATTTGCCGGACTTGAACATTTTGACTCTACAAAAAACCACCTTACTCGGAACAGCTTACATCCTCCGACGATACCTTAACAGTTCCTAGGTCCTTGGTTAGGACTCGAGCTGCTGAGCTATTAACCAGCCTCAAAGGCTGTGAATCTCACTAAAGATTAAATAATAATAATAATAATAATAATAATAATAATAATAATATTAATAATATTAATAATAATAATAATAATAATAATAATAATAATAATAATAATAATAATAATAAGGCGGCTATGAAAATGGCCCAAAATGGCCCCAAAACTGGCCTGTTTTTTGGCTATTTTTCTGACTGTTTTCAGGCAGTTTTCTGGTACTCCGGCATTGTTGGCATGCCAAAAACTAAAAGAGCAGCTGGCGATGGCACGTGTGCCCACAGAGAGGGCTCTGTGTGCCACCTCTGGCACACATGTCATAGGTTCACCGTCACGGCTCTAGGGGATGGTGCTCATCTCCATTTCTTAGTTGAAGGACCTAACCTTGTCTAAAGACATTTCCATGGTCACATGGCCAGCATGACTATATACTGAGGCCCACGGAATGCTGTTACTTTCCCATCAAAGTGGTACCTATTTATCTGCTCATATTTGCATGCTTTTGAACTGCTAAGTGATCAGGAGCTGGGGCAGGTAACAGGAGAACATCCCATTGCATGGTGCTCAGGTTTCTAACCCAGGCTATCAGCTTTCCAGCTGACAAGCTCAATGTCTTTAACCACTGAGTCATTGTGCCGCCCCTTTGATAGATGTTGCCAAGAAAAGTTGTGTTTGAATTAAAAAGTTGCACGTGGGTACTCTGTTCATGCACCCATGTATTCCAAATATATTGTTCCTTAAAATATGAAGTCCTACAAAGTCGTAATAATAATATATTAATCAAGAATATATTGCTGTATAATTTGTATGGCCCAAGCTATATTGGCACAACCCTTCTCAACAATTACCATGTTGAGTATCTTTCCAATTCTTATTAAGCATGCAGGAGAAAAGAGATAAAAAGAAGAATAACAGGCAGAGATGATGTCAAACATAGACATTTTGATGTTCTCCAATTTATATCAATTACATTGGAAGATTTGCTGTATTATGGTGGCGAAGTGGTTAGAGTGCAGTACTGCAGGCTACTTCAGCTGACTGCTAACTGTAGTTCAGCAGTTCAAATCTCACCGGCTCAAGATTGACTCAGCCTTCCATCCTTCCAAGGTCAATAAAATGAGGACCCAGATTGTTGGGGGCAATAGGCTGACTCTGTAAACTGCTTAGAGAGCGCTGTAAAAGCATTATGAAGTGGTATATAAATCTAAGTGCTATTGCTAAGTGCTATTTACCTCTTTCATTGGAAATCTTCCCTTCTGGACACCGAACGCAATCATAGCAGCAAAATTGCTCTCCTTCTTTTTTTTCCTTTTGATAACCAGGCTGGCAGTAAGGATTACACAAGGAAAGGGGATGGATCTTTTTTTAAAAAAATGTTTAATAAAAAAAGTTAGGTAGAGATGATCTGGTATGACATAACAAATGAATAATCAATTTACACATGTTTGGAAGGTAAATAGGCAGATAAGTAGCAGAGGTGGTATTCAGCAGGTTCTGACCAGTTCTGGAGAACCAGTAGCAGAAATTTTGAGTAGTTTGGAGAACTGGTAAATACCACCTCTGACTGGCCCTGTCCCCATCTATTCTCTGCCTCCTGAGTTTAGTTTAGTTTAGTTTATTTATACTTATATGCTGCCCTTCTCCCGAAGGACTCGGGGCGGCTCACAAAGATAAAACAATAAAACAGTAAAATTACAACTAAAATACTCAATTACAATCCCCAAAGGATTAGTTAAAACTCCCATCAGATCAGCAAATTTGTTGGAAAAGCCATGTCTTCAGGTCACCGCGGAAAGAGCGGAGGTCGGGGGCCATCCGGAGCCCAGTGGGTAAACCATTCCAGAGGTCAGTGCGCCCACAGAGAATGCCCTCATCCTGGGCGCCATCAGCCGACATTGTCTGGCCGATGGCACCCGGAGGAGGGCAATCCTATGTGAGCGCACTGGGCGGTTGGAGGCAGGCAGAAGGTGATCCTGGTGAGTCCCAGCTGATTGGGAGGAAATGGAGATTTTGCAGTAACCTTCTCCTGGAGTGGGGCGGGAATGGAGATTTTTACAGTATCCTTCCCCTGTCGCACCCACCAAGCCACGCCCACCAAGCCATGCCATGCCCACCAAGCCATACCCACAGAACCAGTAGTAAAAAATTTTGAATCTCACTACTGACAGTAGATAGATAGGGAGGGAGGAAGATAGGCCACTGCAATTAATGCCTCCTGGACAATGTTGAAATTATCATACAAAGTACAACACTTCATCTTAAAGTAAACTCTTGATGTAGAATTAACTATTAACAATCTTCTCCCTCTTCTGCTTCCCTTTCCCCTTTTCCTCCTCCTCCTCCTCCTCCTCCTCCTCCTCCTCCTCCTCCTCCTCCTCCTTGTTCTTTTCTTTTTCTTTTTCTTCCTCCTCCTCCCAAGGACTTACTAAGGCTCTATATCTCTGTGAATCTGGAGTCTATTTGTACCTCTTAATTGAATTTAAAACAGCAGATCTGCATATTACTGTGGAGAAAGAAAACTCCAAAGCTGGAGGACAGCTGGTAGATGGGGGGGGGAGTACCCAGAAAATGCCACCCATTTCAGAATTTTTTTCCCCTCAAATTTATCCCTACTTTCACTATAAACTGAACTTGCCTCCAAGAAAATGTTGGTTTTACTTAGGGAGAAGTAGACAAGGAACAAATGCTACTCCTTTGTCAAAATGTTTCTGGAAACAAAGAATTCCTATACTGTGGGAAATGTAGGCAAAATCCTTGTAAACTCCCCTCCCCTGAAAGCTGATAAAGGTCTACAGGTTAAAGAACAAACAAAGCAGAAAACAAAGAGGAAACAGAGGATTAAAATCCCCCAGACAGGGATAGATTTGTCCATTTATATTTTCTACTAAAAATAGAGGAGCCATAATTGTCTCTTTTTTTTAATGGCTTCTCCTACCCCAAAACATTTTTTTTTCTTTTAACAACTCTATCATCCCTTGCATTGGGGTAAAGTTGGAGCAACTGAGTGGAGCTGAGCATTTACTGGCCGAATGCCCTTCCTGACTCCTATATGGAGTTCACAGCAGATATTCTCTCTTTGTGCCTAGAGAGAGAAATATATACCATTACCTAGGATCACAGCCTCCTGATTGTGAGGTGAGACCTCCACCTCTAGGCCATCACACCACTAAAGGTAAAGATAAATGTTGTTCCCGACTCTAGGGAACTGCTAGTCATTCCCAACTCTAGGAGGCAATGCTCATTTGAAACAAAGCCGAAGAGCCAGCGCTGTCTGAAGACGTCTCTGTGGTCATGTGGCCGGCATGACTAAATGCCAAAGGCGCACAGAATGCTGTTACCTTCCCATCAAAGGTGGTCCCTATTTTTCTACTTGCATTTTTTACGTGCTTTTGAACTGCTAGGTTGGCAGAAGCTGGGACAAATAACGGGAGCTCACCCCATTACGCAGCACTAGGGATTCGAACTGCTGAACTGCTGACCTTTCGATCAACAAGTTCAACATCTTAGCCACTGAGCCACCGCATCCCTTATATCACATTACTACTCCTACCCTAAAACAATAATGAAAAAATAGGGCATCTCTCTGAAAATATTTTCCTTTCCATTGTAAGTATTCCATTTCTCCTAGTAGAGGTATCTAGGAGTATCCCATAAAGATGTTACTATTCTCTATTGGTTGATAAAGTAATTGAGTTTGTTTATTTATTTGTTGTAATGGAAAGGGAGAGAATTCCAACCATTAAAATTGGGCTTTTCAGACGATTTATGATAACTCACTTTGTTAGCGCTGCCATGCCATTTAATCTTGTTGTCCTCAATGATGAATTGCTTTCCTTGAGAATCCTTGGTCCCGATCCTTCCAACCTTTACTTTATGAAAAGAGTTATTAGAGAAAATAAGGAGGTTTATTATATCAAATCCGGATCCCATCTCCTTATTCTCATTAAAGGACACCGTTTCTCCATCTGTGTTGTTCAATGAAAGGGTCTGAAGGAAGTGGTGGAGCTAAGAAGATAAAGAAGAACAAAGCAAGAAACAGATAAGAGAATGGATCTTTTCATAACTCAAACTAAGAATATTTTATTTTATATAATATTTTAATTCTTCATGGTGAGTGGTGCATTGGCCTAGAGGTGGACCTCTTGCCTCACAATCAGGAGGCTGTGAGTTCGATCCAAATAGATATTTTTCTCTGTGGATGAGAATATATCTGCTGAATATAACTCCGCATTGGCAATAGGAAGAGCATCTGGCCAGTAATCACTCAACTCCATTCAGTTGCCCAGACTCCACCCTGCAATGATTTTAATTCCTTATGGTACACTGGATATGGAAATAACTAGAGTTATATTTTATTGATATATAATAAACTTTACAGAAGCTATGAAAACAAAATCAGGAAAAGGTGCAAAGAAGAGCAGCTAAGATGTTTAAGGGCCTGGAGATAAAAACACATGAAGAACGTTTGCAGGAATTGGATATGGCCAGTCTAGAGAAAAGAAGGACCGGGGGAACATGATAGCAGTATGCCAGTATTTGAGAGGCTGCCGCAAAGAAGAGGGAGTCAATTTATTTTCCAAAGCACCAGAAGGCAAGACAAGAAACAATGGATGGAAACTAATCAAGGAGACAAGCAACCTGGAATCAAGGAGAAACTTCCTAACAGTGAGAACAATTAACCAGCGGAACACCTTGTCTTCAGAAGTTGTAGGTGCTTCATCACTGGAGGTTTTTAAGAAAAAACTGTACAGCCACCTATTTGAAATGGTATAGGGTCTTCTGCTTGAGCAGGGAGTTGGACTAGAAGACCTCCAAGGTCTCTTCCAACTTATTGCTGCTGCCTGTGCCTTCCCTTTCTCCCTTTTTAACCTGAACCAGTTGGTTATATAATACACGGGCAAACAATCAATACAAACTCAAGATAAACCATTCTAAACTCGATTGCAGAAAATACGACTTCAGCAACAGAGTGGTCAATGCCTAGAATGCTCTACCCGACTCCAATGTTACATCCTCTAAGCCTTTAGAGATTACAGCTCACCTGCCTGGAATCCACACTGTATATCAGACATTAATACAATTGAGCGAGTCCAGAGGTACTGTATTTCATGAGAAGAGTACTCCACTCCTCTGCTCACAACCTTATGCCACCAGGCTCAAAATTTTGGGCTTGGACAATCTAGAACTACGCCAACTATGGTCTGACCTAAGCGTAGTACACAAAATTGTCTGCTACAATGTCCTATCTGTCAATGACAACTTTAGCTTCAACTGCAATAATACACAGGCAAACATTAAATACAAACTCAAGGTAAACCCCTCCAAACTCGATTGCAGAAAATACGACTTCAGCAACAGAATGGTCAATGCCTGGAATGCTCTACCCGACTACAATGTTACATCCTCTAACCCTCACAGCTTCAACCTTAAACTGTCTACCGTGGACCTCACCCCATTCCTAAGAGGTCCGTAAAGGGGGGCGTGCATAAGCACACCAGCGTGCCTACCGTCCCTGTCCTACTGTCCCCATTTATATGTATTCATTTCTTTTGTTCATGTCCACATCTATATTTACACCTGCTATCTGTACATGTTTGACAAACAAACAAACAAACAAACAAACAAACAAACAAATGTGTCTTTGTAATGGTCTCCCACCTCTCTGAATTTTACACATATTTCTACTACCACATTGTTTTTCGAAAAGCCCTTGGATTCATTTTTCATCTTGCTGTTTACAAAATATCGTTATTTTTTTCAAGTGACTGAACCAGGGCAATAATAGAATAAGAGAATCACCTTTAATAATGTAAGGAGTTGAATCAAACTCTTAAGAACTATGTACATGTAGAAATCTCTGTCTGAATGCCTGAATCTATACATTCTACTTTTACATTTTTTTTAAAAAAAATAACTTTTTAAAAATCTGATTCATGACCAAATATGAAAACTTTTGAAAATTCTTCTTTAAAAAGGATAGTTGCGAAAGTGAATGAAAAGGTTTTACTCATCTTCAGAACTGGAACTACTACAGTTGTAACCAAAGTGCTTTAGCACTTCCAGGTTGAAATGATTAAATAGTGACATCGCCATTGCCCAAGGGACCCACAATTGGGAGGTTCTTTTCATGTCCCCCATTAAGTTTCCCACTGAAATGTTACTGAAATGTTTACTGATGGTTGTCCGCTTTCAAAATGCTAGGTTGGCAGGAACGTTTGATGGGAACTCGCACCATCCTGCGGCAGCAACTGGGTCTCGAGCACAAGCTTGCTGATTGTCAGCCCGGCATCCTAAACTCATGAGTCACTGAGCTCCCTAGAACTGGAAAATATAAGAGGACTCCCCTCCCCCAACAGAAAACATCTTAAATAATCCATGAATGCCATATATTATCAGCAAAAAAGGAACTTCTATGTATTTTAGTTTCATGTGAATTATTTTTTCAATGCTATGTAGAGTTTCTTCTCATTCTCATTCTCCTTTTCTTTTTCTCATTCTGGAGACATTACCTGCCAAGGGTTTATCTCTTCAAGAGGTCTTGTCATCCTGACTGCTTTATGTTTTGGTCTAGATAAATCCAGGTTGTGTAAAGCGTGGGCCACAGCAAAGACTGCATTGTAGATGCTGTAGCTATGGCCAGTCATGACCATCTCAAACAGAATCCCTGGAAGATCCCTCAAGGATTCTGTCCCACTACAAAATTTGTGAGATTCTGTTGGGTCCTTAGGATCCGGAATAGAGCAACCAAAGGCTTGTGCCCAGAATTCCTTGAAAAAATCATCAAGGTGTGTCTTGGCTGGTTTTATATTCTGAAGGTAGATCTGAAACTCTTCGTGCTCATTGGAGTGGATCGCAAAAATAAGGGTACCTTGGAATATCTCGTATTTCCAATCCCTTGAAATGACGGTTGAAGCAAAGTCAATCTGGCCTGTCATAATCCACACCTTTTCGGTATAGTTAACACCGGCGAAAAACAACGCAGTGCTTAGCCACATTACAGTTAGAGTCTCACCATAGACAACAAGGGCATTAACTTTCGGATCTGAGTAGAACTCATTCGTATTTGCAGAAATGGTGTTCAGTTCATCGAGTTCAGGGAATCGGCTGTCAACTGGCATTCTTTGAACAAAGGCTGAACAAATTTTATGCTGGAGAAATAACGACTCCAGCTTTTTCAAGAAACGTTCTCCGCTTTCGTCGTCTCCAGCTAAAAGTCCAACCCAGATCCACCCAAAATGTTTAAGTAAATAGATAATGCCTGTATATTGATGACCTTCATTGGAGACCGTGTGGTAAAAGGAAGATGTCTCTACCATATTGCTTCTTTGCATAGGAAATGATCCATATGTGAGCTGAAAGGACACACTCAGAGATAGTTAGATACATATTATTTATTTACTTATTCATTACATCTCTATGCTGCCCATCTCACCTGTGACTCTGGGCAGCTTATAATACCGTATTTCCCCAAAAATAAGACCCTGTGTTATATTTTTTTGAACCCTGAAATAAATGCTTGGCCTTATTGCCATGCACTCAAAAGCCTGATTGGGCTTATTATCAGGGGATGTCTTATTTTGGGGAAAACACGGTAATAAAAAAGATATCATAGCATAAGAGCATAAATCAGAACAAAGTTAAAAATGAAATTTAAAAGGTAGGGTTATGGTATTAAAAGTGAAAAAAATTGAGAAGATAACAAAGGATACCAACCCACTCCAGAGTTGCATATCACTCTTTGACCCCCATGCCAATTGGAAGAGCCAGGTCTTAACAGGGGGCTCAACTCACCTCTGGATGAGGTGGGGGCAACAGCAAAGAACTGTCTCTTCCTGGATCCCTTCAAACAAAATTATTTTACTGACAACATATACAACATGCCTCCCTTACCTGATCTACCTGAATGAGACAATATAGCTGAAATGAAACAGTTTCTCAGGTAACTTGGCCCCATTCCATGAAAAGCTTTAAGGGAGATAGCTAACATCTTTGGTTGGATCTGGAAACAAACTGGCACCCAAGCTGTTCACATAGCAGATGTATTATATGTCATCTATCTCTACATCTCTCTCTCTCTCCCCCTCCCCCCTCTTTCTCATCTTTGTCATCTCTATCTCTCTATTTCTAATTCTATCCATCTATCCATCCATATCTATCTGTCTCTGTTTATCATCTATCATCCAACCATTCTTTGTCCGTCTGTCTGTCTGTCTCTATCATCTATCTGTCTGTCTGTCTGTCTGTCTATCTATCTATCTATCTATCTATCTATCTATCTATCTATCTATCTATCTATCATTATCTATCTCTCTGCCTGTTTGTCTATCATATGTCATTCAAACATCATCTCCCTCTCCCTCTCTCATCTATCTGTCTATCTATCTCTCTATCTCTATAATCTCTCTATCATCTCTCTATCTGTCTGCCTGTCTGTCTATCATCTATCATCTCTCTCTCTCTCATCTCTCTATCTATATCATCTATCTGCCTGTCTGTCTATCATCTATCCTCTCCCTGTCTCTCTCTCTCTCTCTCTCTCTCTCTCATCTCTCTATCTATCATCTATCTGTCTGTCTGCCTGACTGTCTGTCATGTATCATCTCTCTCTCTCTCATCTCTCATCTATCTGTCTGTCTGCCTGCCTATCTATCATCTATTATCCAACCGTCCTCTCCCCCCCTCTCTCTCCTACCTACCTACCTGTTATTCAGCAGTGTTATTTTGTTGTTGACAGGCTATTATCTAGGTTCTACTGTATGCTTGCATCTCTTCCAGTCTCTGAAAGCTTTCTTCATTTCTGCATTTCACTTCCACTCTTTTGAGAATGCGAGACTCACTTTCAGAAAAACAAAACCAGGTACTGTACCGAAATGATAGGACTGCTCTGTGGATGTGCACAGATCTTACCTGTGGGATCTTGTACAGACTTAAGATGTCTGCCACATAGGAGGAGATGTCAGGGCTGATTCCCCCAATGAGTGCTATATGTCTTCTGTGAGGGTCACATTTGTAATTGGGGAGAAATGCCTGTGACTTGAAGAGCAAGTCCAAAGTGATCCGATAGGTCATCCTTGAATCAAAATGACTATCATAGATGTGGAAGCCAAGGGTGAAATTTGACAATATCATTGGATCCTGGTTGATTTTATTCACAGCAAAGGCCAGAGCCAGGAGATGTTGGTAGAACTTTGGCAACATTCTACCCAAAAAAATAATTATACATCTTTGGTGAATTTAATCTACAGTCCATGCCATTCTATGGCCACCTTCCTGCATGGCTCAGATTTAAATAAGGCACAATTAATTGGAAATCTTCCCACCAACCCTTATCGGCTCCTTCGTTAGTAAAATCAGGGAGCTGAATAGAAGAAAGTATCTTAATGCAACTGATATAATCCCCTTAGCTATGAAGTGGTATTTACAGTTTGTAATGAACTGCACTGCAGGAACTGTATCTTGTCATTTCCATAACATTTTAAATAGAGGAAAGCATAATATTTGGTCTAAAGTAACAGAATATTATTCCTTTCACCAGAGCCAGTTTTTTTTCTTTTTAAACAATTTTGGACAATTTTCCTCCATATCCTTCCTCTTTTTGTCCAGCTGTGCTTTTCTCTCCTTTCATAGCTATTTATTATGATTCCAATTTAAACATCAAAGAACCATTGGCCTCTTGCAATCTCTCCCATGCATTAAGGCAGTCCACTTTACCTTAATTTCCTTCTAACTTAATTATTCTCCTTATGTGCCTTATTTAACGTGGAAGTTAAAGAGCAAATAAGTGCTACTAGCTCTAAGGTGAAAATCAACTACTAATGGTAGAAGGAAGATAGGATGGCCATCTGCTCTTTTATGCCATTAAATGACTGACTAAATCTTAGCAGTTCAGAGAGTGTAGCCCTGATTTATTTATTTATTTAGTTAATTAGTTTGTCAAACGTGTACGAGATAACAGGAATAAGTATAAACATGGAGATGAACACAGGAAATGAGTACGAATAAATGGGGGCAGTAGGACAGGGATGGTAGGCACGCTGGTGTGCTTATGCATGCCCCCTTACAGACCACTTAGGAATGGGGTGAGGTCCACGGTAGACAGTTTAAGATTAAAGTTTTAGGGGTTTGAGGATGTAACAACAGAGTCAGGTAGTGCATTCCAGGCATTGACACTCTGTTACTAAAGTCGTATTTTCTGCAATCGAGTTTGGAGCAGTTTACCTTGAGTTTGTATCTAATGTTTGCCTGTGTATTATTGTGGTTGAAGCTAAAATTGTCATTGACAGATAGGATGTTATAGCAGACAATTTTGTGTACTACGCTTAGGTCAGACCGTAGTTGGCGTAGTTCTAAGTTGTCCAAGCCCAAAATTTTGAGCCTGGTGGCATAAGGTTGTGAGCAGAGGAATGGAGGACACTTCTCGTGAAATACCTCTGGACTTGCTCAATTGTATTAATGTCTGATATACAGTCTGGATTCCAGGCAGATGAGCTGTATTCGAGCAATGGTCTGGCAAAGATTTTGTACGCCCTAGTTAACAATTTGATGTTAGAGGAGAAGAAGCTTCACAAAATTAGGTTAACAACTCTTAATGCCTTTTTGGCAATGCTGTTACAGTGAGCTCTGGGGCTTAGATTGTTTGAGATGACTATTCCTAGGTCCTTGACAGAGTGAGGGTCATCTATAAGGTCGTATCCACCCAGCTTGTATTTAGTGTTCTGATTTTTGTTGCCAATGTGTAAGACAGATATTCTCCTCATGTGTCTTTTTTTAACATGGAAGTTAAAGAGCAAATAAATGCTAAGGTGAAAAATAACTACTAATGGTAGAAGGAAGCTAGGATGGCCACCTGTTCTTTTATGCCATTAAATGACTAACTAGATCTTAGCAGCTCAGTGAGTGTAGCCCTGACGGCAGAGGAAAAGCATAGGAAGCAAGCGAGAAAATACTTACAGTGGAAGTTCATTGTTCAGTTTCTTAGAAGGAGCTTCATCAAAAGTATATTGGAAATAGATATTTAAGATATGAGAAACTATCCCGCCAATCAGGAACTTGCCAGGCTGGTACCACTCATGTGGAACCAGAAATGACTCTTTGCTAGAGCACTTCTGGATGTCTGCTTTAGCTCTCCCATAAGACGGAAGGAGTACTAGCGTTGTTAGCGCGAACATCTGATTCCATATCACTCTAGATGGAGGTTGATTCCAGGCCATCTGTAGGTTGAGAGCTTTTGCAAAAATCAGAAAGCTACATCATCGAACAAACGGCTCCACAACTATAACCATAGAAAAAGGAGTGTAACTAAGGACAGCCCAACTCTGAAAAATACTCCTTAGACTTCAAGCAATGCAGAGATAAGGCAATAATTGCCTAAATGAATTGGAGAAATTTACAATGTACAACTGGATAGCATTTTGCCTTCTTCTTTGTCTTTCCCTAGCTTGGAATTGTGCAAAACAAAGATTTTATAGTTCCTTGCAATATTCACTGACGTAGTCATGTTTTTGATGTTGTCTAGCGATCCCTCGGGTGAAGTCAGTATGGAGAACGAATGACCTCAGATAATTGCAAGCCGGATAATTACTACTGATGCAAACTAGGTCTCTTTGCGGCAGAAAAGGGAGTAACTCTTTTTGTATATTTAGAAAAAAAAAAACATGTGGAAGTTGACTCAATGAGGATGCAATTAGATGAGTTTGCTCAAAGGACTAAGAAGAAAACTTTGGAGAAGAAAACTGTTAGGGAATGGGATTGAGGGGTACCCCGGACCGTGAACCAGCTCATGAGCAAACACACTGAGACTGAAATAAATCTGACAGAGGCGTCTTGTGTAAAAATATAATTTACTTTAAAACATTTAAAAAGCACTATGTCTTTAAGAAAGCACATTAAAAACAAAGTCTTATCTTGGTTATGTGAAGCAAGGCTATCTCCCTAGATTCCTCTCCACAATACCGAAACAGTTCACAAGAGAATAAAGCTAACATGAAGATAAGCAGCTTCGGTGTCGATACATCATCGAGGTAGTAGAAGGGCGGCAGCACAAACTTCACAGCTAAAAGTCACCTGAAGTAAAAACAGTTCAAACAGCAAACGTAGCTTGAAGTTTGTGGGAGGAAGAATGTCCAGCAACAGCAGTCCCGATGATAGCTTGCGTGCTTCAAAACAGCAAAAGGCAAGCATCCATAGGAGTTTCTCTGCAACAGCGTCTGGAGTCCTTATCTGTGCTTCTCCTCCCATCTGCGACGTTGCACTGAGCTCTGCTTGCAGCTTCCAGCAAGAGGTCTTGCATCTAGGCCTAAACAGCGTTAGGCCCAAGTAGCAAGCGAAAAGGTCCTTGCTTATATGGGGAGTTAACCTGCAATTAACTAGGGCGGGGAAGGCTTGCAGGTAATTGCAAACAGGAGATGGCTTGATTGAAACCATACTGTTTGTGACTGATCAAGTAGCCACTGCAACCCTGAAAACACTTGTGACAAAAACTTTCAAAAGATTATTTTTCTCACGTTCCATTTTGGTTGAATGATCCCTGCGATGGGCCTTCGTGTCAGCTTATGTCGGGACAGCAAACCAACATCCACACCAAATTCAAAAGTGATGGACTCTTTGTTACATTTGGCGCATATAGTAAGTTCTTAGCAAAGAAAGAAGCTATGAAGCTAATGATGGACATGAGATAGTGGACTACCAATATTCAAAGAGAATTGTTCATGTCGTTTCTGGTCACTCAAACATTCTCCATTAAATTGGATGGCTGAAACTGTGTCAGAGGATCTCACATTGGCCATTCTATGACTTTCCTCAACACACCGAACTTTAAGGGAAGGCTGGGGGAAAATGCTACTAATATTGAGATGATTTCAAATCATGCATATTTTGGAATTGAAAGAACTTGTTAAACTAGAAAGAGAAGCATTGGAGAACAGCTTCTTCGGTGCCAGTTTTCTGATCTTGCTCTGAAATTTGTCTTCATACCAGTGGTGGGTTTCAACACTTTATATTACCAGTTCTGTGGGTGTGGCTTGGTGGGCGTGGCAGGGGAAGGATACTGCAAAATCCCCATTTCCTCCTGATCAGCTGGGACTTGGGAGGCAGAGAATAGATGGCGATGGGGCCAGTCAGAAGTGGTATTTACTGGTTGTCCGAACTACTCAAAATTTCCACAATCGGTTCTCCCGAACTGGTCGGAACCTGCTGAAACCCACCGCTTCGTACCCTGCTTCTGTCAAGCCTGAAGTTGACCCAACTATAGCTGTTTTCTTTTCTGTGGGTTTTTTTTCCTATCAGGGTTTCTTTTCTCATGGCTTCAGGTTGACACATCTTGGAGCTGAAGGTGGGTTTGTAGCAGGGGTGGGATTCAGCTGGTTCAGACTGGTTCGGAAGAACCAGATGCTAATTTTACATCTGGTTCATCGAACTGGTAGTTGCAAGGACTGCCCACCCCACCCTGCCCCTCCCAGGAGTCTCCATGCGGTCTCCATTTTGGATGCCAGGTAAGATCAGGGCCAGTGTGGAGACTATGGGAGGGTGAAAATGGGCCTCCCAGAAGTTCTGGAAGTCTAGAAATGGGCCTATTTCTGCCCTCTGGAGGCTTCCAGAGTCCAGGGGAGGCCATTTTCACCCTCTGGGAGGCTTGAAGAAAGCCTCCAGAGCTTGGGGAGGTGAAAAATGGGTCTCCTGGAAGTTCTGGAAGTCCATAAATGGGCCTGTTTCCGGCCTCTGGATAGCCTCCAGAGCCCATGGAAAGCCGTCTTCACCCTCCCGGAGGCTCAAGGAAAGCCTCCGGACCTTGGGGACTGTGAAACACCCCCCCACACACACACTGTGGTTCAGGAGGCCGAGTAGGCCACACCCACCATGGCAATGCCCACTCAGCAACTGGGCAGAGAACCAGTTGCTAAAATTTTTGAATCCCACCCCTGTTTTGTAGCCAAAACAGAATAGCTCTCTGATGAGTCAGAGACATTCCAATAGCTGGCTGGCCAGAGAAAGAGAGACATAACCAGGCAACCAACCAACATCCAGATTGGACAATGTGATTTATTGTTTTGAGAAAACAGGAAAATTTTACTTTTTCATGTGCTGGAAAGCGCAGGAACATTCAGAATTGGCTTTCTACCAGTTTGCACCAAAATGGTATCTCCAAATATCACAGTCCTTTGAGGAACCAACTTGCTTTGGAGGTCTGTTTGCAATGGGTGTATTAATTGAAACCCTGACAGAGTCTCTCCTCCTCTGGACTCTCCATGAGGACAGGAATCCTATTTTGCTGCCTTGCCGAAAAAGTAGAAATGTCCAAGATGCGGTCAACAATTATTGGAGGCATTTCTTCTGCACTAGGACTTGCACAGACTTCTCTACTCCAGGGGGAAGAAACAGAAGATACCCGTCAAAATTGCTAGGTGCTGCTTGCTGCCGCCAGACGATCCCTCGGGACTGCCAGCCCCATTGCCTGTAAAGAGCCGCCTTTATAACTGAAACTTGATTTTTTTTTATATTACGGAATATATTTTTTTTAGCAGGGCGGGCAGTAGATTAAAGATATTAAAAATTGTTGTGCATGGCAATTTTGTAGGAAAGTGGATGGAAATAGGTTAGTTTACTGATTGTTTAGTTTAAGAAAAGGGATGTTTAAGTGATATATTTAGGGGAGTGGAGGAAATGGATAGAGTTGAATAAATGTTAAATTAAGATTTATGGGGAAGGCTGCTTTGAAATGTTATATATATAAGTATGGGGGAGGAGGAAAAAAAAGGCAGAATGTTGCTAGATTGGGAGTTATAATAATATTATTATGCTAAATTAGAAGTTATTATATAATGTTATTTTGAAATGTATGGTAAAAGGGGGAAGTAATAATATTAATAATATTATTAGCATGTAAGGGTCAGTATTTAGAGGAGGGAGTAAGGGGATAGTAAAATATTATATAATCTGTTATGAATTAGGTTTTTTGTTGTGGAGAAGTCACAGGGGGGGATGGGTGGTGAGGGGGGGTTAGGGAGGAGGGGGGGAGAAAAATGGGGGAAAAATTTGTATTTGAAAACTTTTCCAATAAAAAAAAAATTGCTAGGTGCTTGAGATAATAAGTTGAAGTTCTTCTTTATGTATCATAGGAATTTAGAGTATGGGCCCATTTCTACATCTACTCTACATTTGCCACTAAATTTAAAAAGGAAAGGAAAGGAAAAACATCAAGTTCATAGGGAGGTAGCATATAAAAATTATTTAATTCACTAGGGAGCTATGTTTGGCTTTGTTAAAATCTGGAGAGCCACAAGGTGGAAGCAAAGAGAAAAAGAAGATCATTTTGGCCATCAGATTTATGTGCTTCATAAATACAACAGTCCAAAATTTAATCGAAATTAAATCGGAACAACTAGTTGATGTTTCAGATATGAAACCACAGTAGAAATTCTACTTGTGGACTTAGTCCTATTGATGGATTTAAGCCATCCTTCTTTTTTTTTTTTTTATTGAAAAAGTTTTTCAAATACAGATTTTTCCCCCTTTTTCCCCCCTCCTCCCCCCCACCCCCCCTCCCCTTGACTTCCTCATAGTAAAACCCAAGTTCATAACAGATTATATCATACTTTACTATCCACATACTCAATCTCCATATACTAACCCTTTCATTTTAATAAGATTATCATACCCCCCGTATACTATGCTATAATAAGCATTTCAAAGTGACATTCTATTATAACATTATCTAATAACTCCTAATTTAAAATAATAATATTATTATATCTCCCAATTTAACAATTTCTACTCGTAGTCTACCCTTTTACTACCCCTCAGACAATATAACATTTCAAAACATACTTCTATTCTAAGTATTCAAAAAGTCCTAATTTAACACTTATTCAGTTCCAGTAGCCATTTCGTTTCCCCCCTTCGTTACAAATATTCACATCTAAACATTTCTTTAAAATAGGCAATCCATAACCTAACCTTTCTCCACCCACTTTCCTACAGAATTACCATAATTATTCTTAATATCTTTATTCTTCTACCCCATCCCCTAGAAAAATATTCCCTTATGTAAATAAGATCCTAAAAGAAAAAAAAAAAACTTTAAACTTATGATCCATATAGCATCTTCTGGAATATCTTTCAACTGGATGATGAACTCCACCCATGTTAGGGTAACATCGCATCCTTATTCCAACAGTATTTTCGATATCTTCAGTTACCATCTGCCCCCATCAGCAACAAATATCTTCATATTGGAAAAGAAAAAACCCCGACAACCACCCGAGTGACTTTATAATTATATTCCATATAATGTTTATGGAGGTGTCTTTGATCCAGATAATTGGTTCCAACCATCATAATAGGGTAACAACCAGATCTTCTGCGTGCCCCAATCCAATAAGTCTCTTGCCATATAGCTCAGCATACACGTATTTATCCGGAACTCCAAAAAACAAACAAGATATTTCCAACCATTTGGTTTAAGGCCTTTTTCACACCCAATAATTCAGCACTGCAGAGATCTGCCACTCTCCTCAGGATAAAATAAGCCAATATTTTGCCCATTATCTTTTTATATATTCAGTCCTCTCATAAGTAACTGGCATTACACTGTTGTTTAATTTAAAAGTTTTTATGTTTATGAGACCTACTTCTTCTTTTCTTAACTTCTCGTGGGTTGGATCTCCATCCTAAACTCCTTTCTGTAGATTGTGTATCAACTATTTGGTTTTGCTGAAGAGTAGCTTGATCCTGTTGGGTTTGCATCTGTGGCTGAGATCTTTCTGGTTCTGTAAATTGTATATCAGCTGATTGACTTACATGCTCGTTTGTGGCTTGACAAATCATTGCATTAGGGTCCGGAACCACCTCTCTTATATTAGATAATCCAGCTGAGGCCTCTGAAAGAGGATCCAAAAGCGGCTCATCTATGGAGACCTCTTTAATTTGTTGTTTCTTCGTTATTTCCATCTCCTTCTGCTTTTCTTGGGTTTCTATCTCTTGTTGATTTTGCTTTTTAAATACCTTATAATAGAATTCTTCCGCTTTTTCAAGAGTATTTAACTGATATCTTACTCCTTGATATCTCAATATTATACCCACTGGGACATCCCACCTGTATAAAATATTCTGTCTTCTTAACTCAGTCACCAAGGGCCCAAATTTCTTTCTATCTCTTAAGATCTTGGGCGGCAATTCCTTATATATCCAAATTTTTCTCCCATTCAGTTGTAAAGTAGAGTTAAAGGATTTTTGCAGAATATCATTTCTTATCTCTTTTTCTGTAAAGTAAATTACCACATCTCTAGGCAATTGCCTTTGCTTGGCAATCCAGGAATCCACTCTGTAAGCCTTATCAATTTTACTGATTACATCCCCGTGATGAACCTTTAAGATCCCAGCCAAAACTTGAGCAGATGTTTTTCTTAAGTCATCACTATTATTTTCCTGTAAGCCTCTAATTCTGATCGCAAATTCTGTGATCCTGTATTGCAACATTACAGCCTCTCTTTCAATTCCTTGCTTTATATCTTCTAGATTATAAGTCTCGTGACCAGCTTCTTCTTTAGACTTTACTTCTAAGCTATTATCTCAAATATTTGCTAAGTCCTTTTCAATTCTTAATATTTTATTGTCCAAGTTATCAATTTTCTCCATTTTAGACTCTAGCAATTTAATATTTGTATCCAACTTTATCGCAATTTCTGAAAAACCATTAGTCACTGTTACAATCTTTTGTTGCAAATTGTCATACTTTAGTTGTATCATTTCTTTAATTTCCTGCCTTAAATTTTCAAATTTCTGATTCACAGTTTCATAATATTTTGCCATTTCCTCCTGAATAAATTCTTTTAAATTACAACCATTCTGCAGGGTCTGTAGGCTCAGAGAGTGGGGGAGCACCCCCCCCCTTTCTTGTCTGTCAGCTTTTATTAACGCCATCCTTCCAGCAGACTTTTCTCTTTTACCCCCCAAACAAGATCAAGTAATCACCAGGAAGAGAGGAACCTAAAATAACTATTGTTTCAAATTGTAGCCAGCACTGTATATTCCGCAACTTTGTATCTGTTATAAAAAGACTCTTCTTTCTTCTACTTCCCAAGCCTCCGCGGCCATTTTAAAACTTTTTTTTTTCCTTCTCTTCACTTTAAAATGCTTGTAAATTCATTAAGAATACTTGCGGTTTAGGGTCCCAAATCCAAATCCAAATCTCATATTTTTTTTTAGTAGATCCATCTGTTAAGTTCATTGATTAGTCCGGTTCCAGCGCCTGGCTATGCAAAAGTGCATAGTGCACCCGATGCCTGGAGCGGCGGCGAGGGAAAAAGGGGGAGCGCCAACCTGCTCGTCCCCAAGAGTTTAAAGAGACTCTGGGGACTTCGCAGAGGGCTCTACCCACCCCCACCCGCTCAGACTCACATTTCCGTCAGGAAATGGAGTTTTTCGAGCCGCCTTTCAGATGTAAAGGCGGCTCTTTTACAGGCAACGGGGCGGCGGTCGCAGAGGACCGTCTGGCGGCACCGGAAACCAGACAGGAAGTCTCAAGCCATCCTTCGTATAAACTGCTTCCACATGAAACTCATATGCAAATGAAGCCACTGAGCTGTTTCTCCTTTAAATAATCACAACGAACTGCATCATAATTGTCATGAACAAGGATTAAGAGAGACAGTGTCCTTGTAGTTGGATTGATTAACAAGTCCTAAGATTCATGTAAAACTGGGCTATTTGTCCTCTCTATGCCCAGGTGTGTACTGGTTTTCAAAAGAGGTCAGCAAGGGTGTGAAGTGGTAGGAATGGAAAGAATCTGATCAGGCATTGTACCGAATTGTCCTTCACTGACAGCAGTTCAATCAAAGCTGAACTACCCATTACAGCTAAAAACATGAATATCTGCTCATTCTAAGGAAACAAGTGCTTATAATGTATAGTTTACATCATTATCAATTAAATGGATATGTTACATATTTTCACAAGGAAACTTTATGGAGACTGATTGCCAGTGAATAAAGATATTATTTTAGTTTTATGTATTTCTTGACTTGGGGCTATTGAGCTCATTTCTTTCAATCTGGAAACTCTGGAGAACTCCTGGAGATCAGAAACATTCTCCCAATCCCTATTTTCTAACCTATATAATGAAGGTCTCTTCAGACCCTGAGCCTGATGGGCCCCTTCTATCTGCTTTGCGCAAGAAGGCAGCAGTGTCTAAGAAAATGAAATTCTCCATTGAACACAAATGAAAGTGTGGTTTCATCTGTTAGCCTGATGGTTTCCTCTGCTGCTTCCCAAATATTACTCAATAGGTCTCTGGAGACCCTCCTTCACCAAGAGACTTTCTCATGTCTTTTTATAGCTTTGAGATACAATTGTTTCCCTTTCTTCCTTTTTCATTTGCAGACCAAGCTTGATATGTTTGAAACAGTTCATCTCTCTTCGCTCACTCCCTGCCCTCTTTATTTATTCATAACTACAGATGGGGATGACAGAAACATGAAAAAATATATTGCATGGAACAAACCTAGCAGTGTATCGTGAATCATCAGTCGGAGACTTCCAATGCTGTGGAAGAGAAGGGAAGGGAATTGGAAGTGATGGGAAAAGGCTGTGCAAGCAGTGGAAACAACAACAAACACAAAATAATTATAACCCATCCTATTGAGCTGGACAGGATGTATGACTGGATATTGGCTGGTCTGTTTTGAATAGTTTAATTCACTCCTCAGTGATAATCCTGATGTGCCTTCAGTGGGCACATACTGTATTATTACATCAATTTTTCAAACCATGCAATGATGTCTGATTAACTTCCAAGGGCAATTTAATGTCCTTATTTCAACCTGTGCAAACGTTTGTCTTGGCACAGAGTGAACTAAAGAATTCATCCATATATTGGAAATGGCTCTACACTATTGATCAGGTCAGGAAAAGTAGCTGATTGTTCCAAAGATTGGGGAAGGCAGAGCATATACAGTATGACTTTCCTTCTGACAAAACGGGCCTGGTGGCTCAGCAGACTAAAAGCATTGTGATTAACACCAGCTGTCTGCAATTACTGTAAATTCGAATCTCACCAGGCTCAAGTTAACTCAGCCTTCCATCCTTTCTAAGGTAGGTAAATTGAGAACCCAGTTTGTGGGGGCAATAAGCTGACTTTGTATAAATATACAAAAGTATGAAGGCTATTGCTTAACGCATTGTAAGCCGCCCTGAGTCTCCGGAGAAGGGCGGCATATAAATCAATTTTTTTAAAAAATCAACCCGTTGTTTCACATGTTTCTTAAGGATGAAAATAAATAGACTTTAACTGATGTTGAGACATTTTCAGTCATGTCTACAATGGAAGATGAAGGCACTCTAGAAGGTCAAAGATGTGTGTGTCTCTTTTATCCTGAGGGCTATGTAAATTCAGTGACAGCTTCCTGTTCAAAGGAACCATATCTTCCTGCTCTCCTTCTGCACTCCAAAACCAAATGTTGAGTGCTTGTTTTCCCATCAGTAAGAATCCTCCAATCTTTTGAAGAAGCAATAATGGCACTGTGGGTGAACCTCATGTGCTTGTTAGTTGTCCTCACAGGTATTATTTTCCCCTCCAAAGAGAGTGGTTATTCCTCATTTTTTTGTGTTTACCTGCAGGAAGTCTTACTAAACAACCTTTCTGTTTAGGTGTCCAATGTGAGGTTCAATTGGTGGAATCTGGAGGGGATGTGAGAAGACCTGGAGAGTCCCTCCATCTCTCCTGCCAAGCCTCTGGATTCACCTTCAGCAGCTATGAGATGAGCTGGGTGAGACAGCCTCCTGGGAAAGGCCTTGAATGGGTGGCATACATATGGTCTTCAGATCTTTACTACTCTGACAAAGTCAAGGGACGGTTCACCATCTCCAGGGATGATGCCAAAAGCCAGCTGTATCTGCAAATGAACAGCCTCAAACCAGAGGACACAGCAGTCTATTACTGTGTGAGAGACACAGTGAGAGGAAGGATATGTGAAGCCAAGCAAAAACTTCCTATTTCATAGAGCAGTTCTGAATTTTGCCTTTGGACCAATATTCAGCTTCATTAATTTGGAATCTCTCCTCATGTCATCATTCAGCACTTCAACCTTCATCCATTTAGTCTATAGGAATGACCCTCCTTTTCTATTTTCATGTAAGGAGCTCTGTGCTTCAATTTCATTCTCACTACAGGTGGATATTTACTTAATCTAATCATTCCTGGCCTTCTCTCATTTCACCACCCGTATTTCTTAGCCCTTAAGTTAGTAATGCTATCATAAATTTATTTAAATTTAATCAGGATAAATAGTTGGGGTTGTAGATGTGAATACCACAGTCAAAGTAAAATTTTGGGATAGGACTGATTGACTGACTTAACTTACCTTTCTTATAAACTGGTTTTAACTTCCACATGAAACTCCTATGCAAATGAAGCCACTGAGCTGTTTCTCCTTTAAATAATCACAAACACACAAAAGGGCATCACAGAACCAAAGCTGTCATTTCTCTAAAGGCAATGATATTTCCTTACTCCCCAATGGATCTTGCCATTCTCCTTCTTTGCTTAGTAGCCGCTCCTGTGTGTGAGTATCTTCCAGATAGACCTGAACAATGAGATAAAAACAAAAGGAAGGTTGTGTTCTAATTCCTGCTTTGTCATTCATTTAGACGTCCACTCCAGCGTCCAACTTGTGGAATCTGGGCCAGGAACAGTGAGCCCTGGAGGATCCATCAAATTGACTTGCAAAGTGACAGGGGACTCCATCACAAATGCATACTGGGAGTGGATCCGCCAGGCTCCAGGAAAAGGATTGGAATGGGTGGGCCAGATAGACTGGTCTAGTAATAACTGGAGGACATACTATGCCTCATCCCTCCAAAGCCGAACAACCTTGACAGCCGATTCCTCCCGCAATGAATATTATTTGGCCATGAGGTCCCTGGCAGCTGCAGACACAGCCACATATTACTGTGCACGAAGATCACAGTGAGAGAAAGCAAAGGAGGAAGTGTGAAAAACCTCTGGGCCTTTGTTTGATGAAACTTTATGCATTGACATGAATGGATTGAGATAACTTAATTCTTCCTCCAGGCTGCTCTTCTCTGCAGAGAGGAACAAGCTACTCTTCCAAGTCAACAAGAGGTAGTACTGGACTTCAGAGTAGTTGCTTGTATTCAGAAGACACATAGCTTGCTATTTGCTTCTTTCTTTTGTTTCCTTTCTAATACTTGCACAGTATTTTCGAGGTCCGGCTGGAACATCATTGTCATGGACAAAAGAGTAAGAGATGCAGTGCTCTATTAGTTGGGTTGATTGTAAATCCTAAGAGGCTTCTGAACTTTTCTCTTCCTATTCCTCCTTGCAATGTCCATGTGTGTTTTGGTTTTCAAATGAGGACCATATAGAAATGAGATGGCAGGAATGGAAGAATGCAAGTCAGTCAATGAACAGAATTCTATTTCATAAACAGCAGTTTGATATTAGCCGAACTACAGATTACATTTGAGAATATGATATCTTCTGGTTCTCAGTAAACCAGATGGATGGTCCATGGAGACCATCCTTCTGCAAGAGAATGTCCCCCTCCCTCCCCTACCCTCTCCTTCTCCCTCTCCCTCCCTCCCTCCCTCTCTCAAATAAAAACCGTTACTCTCTCTCACACATACACACCTGTCTGTCTGTCTGTCTGTCTGTATCTCTGTGTGTGTGTGTCGATAGATAGATAGATAGATAGATAGATAGATAGATAGATAGATGATAGATATAGAGATAGAGATAGAGACATATAGAGATAGAGATATGTACATATACACATATACGTATACATACATACACATATATGGTATCTATATTTTTTATCATTATAAAAGGATATATTAAATGTTCACAGAATAAATATTTATGAAGACTAGTACCAATTATTGGTAGCAAGAGTATTATTTTATTTTTATTCACTGTATATCTTGAGGTGGTTTTGAGCTTGTTCTATTCATTCTGCAAACTCTGGAGAACTCCTGGAGATCAGAAACATTGTCCCCATCCACATTTTCATACCTATATAATGATGGTCTCTTCAGACCCTGCGCCTGATGGCTCCCTTCTATCTGCTTTTGCACAAGAGGGTAGCAGTGCCCAACAACCTGACATTCTCCACTTAACACCAATAAAACTGTGGTTTCAGCGGTTAGAGGGATGGTTTCCTCTGCTGCTTCTAAATTATCATTCAGTAGGTCCCTGGAGACCATCCTTCCGCAAGAGAATGCCTCTCCCTCCCTCCATCCCTCCCTCTCCCTCTCCCTCTCCCTCCTTCCCTCTCTCACTCTCTTTCTCTCTTTCTCTCACTCTCTCCCTCCCTTCCCCCCCTCTCTTTCTCAGATAAAAACCTCTTTCTTTCTTTTCCAGTTGCAGGCCAAGCTTAATATGTTTGAAACAGTTTTCCTGTCTTGGTTCACTGCCTGCCCTCTTTCCTCATTCATAATTATGGTTGGGGGGGGGGGGTGACAAAAACATGCAGAGATTTGCATGGAAGAAACCAAGCAGGTATATTTTGGTCCATTCTTACTTTGTGCTGAGGACAGGATGGTGCAGGAAGAGCCAGGAAGGGAAGGGAATTGCAAGGGAATCAGAAGGGAATTGAAAGGAATGGAAAAAAAAACGTAATAGATGCAATGGAAGCAACAGCAAACACAAAACTGGTTATCAACCATCGTATCGTGCTAGACAGGTTGTGGAGTTGGGTTTTGGTGGGGCTGTTTAGAGTGTTTAATTCCTTCCTCAGTGGCTGATTCCAGTTAATCATGATTTGCTTCCTAATTGGCATATTTTACGCCCATTTTGCAGACTATGTATGCAATGGCTTCTGGTTATCATCCGGGGCAATTTAAGGTTTTCAAACTAAGAAACTTGGTCACCTTACAGAATGTGACTGTTCACTGGACTTGGCTTGACCCCCTTAATGATGTCAAGAAAAGCAACTGGTTGTCTTATATCCTGATGGGACCTGCAGGCATTCATTTATTTCAGATTAACAGATTAACAGAGTTGGAAGAGACCTTGTAGAAATATCAATAACACTTGGACTTATATACTGCTTCACGTTGCTTTACAGCCCTCTCTAAATGGTTTACAGAGTCAGCATATTACCCACAAGGATCTGGGGCCTCATTTTACCTACCTCGGAAGGAAGGTGGGCTGAGTCAACCTTGAGCCTGGTGAGATTCAAACTGCCAAATTGCAGGCAGCTGGCAGTCAGCAGAAGTATCCTGCAGTACTGCAGCCAAACAACTGCACCACCACAGCTCATATAGGTGGTAGGTCATCTAGTCCAACCCCTCACCCAAGCAGGAGAGCTTATACCAGTGATGGATAACCTTTTTGCTATTGCGTGCCAGGAAGGGGAGGACGTGGGGGCTTCGCACGTGTGTGTGCCCACATCCATAATTCTATACATCCACCTTGCGCATACATGAACAACCCCCCTCCCCCCTGCTCCTGGCACGTGATGGCCCCGTAGGCCCGTTATTCTTTCTCACCTGGCTCCAGATCCTCTCTATGCATCTGGGGAGGGTGAAAACAGCCTTCCCCACCACTTTGGAGGTCCTCTAGAGGCAGGAAACAGCCTGTTTCCCTATTTCTGGTGGGCCCAGAAGGCCTGAAAATCAGCTGGCCAGAGCTGAGCTGGTGTGCCATTATGGGCCTACACCGTTTCTGACAGAAGGCAGTCCAGTCTCTTCTTGAAAGCTTCATGGGAATATTCATGGGAATGGCTCACTGGAATGGTCTCCTACATGAAACATCTTTCATTCCAACCCTGATTGCTATCTGGAAGCTTCAGAAAATGGAAGATTGTTGGAGGGTCTTTGGGGGAGGAAAAGAGAAAGCATCCGGAAGGCATTTATGTAATTTTGACAATAGATTTCTATGTTTTATATTTCCTTTATTTTTATTTTCCTTTTTTATAGTGTGAACGTCCAAGAATCTATATAGAATTGCACTGGAATACTCATGTAATATACCAATCAATCAATATAAATGAATAGCAAGAACCTGAATCTTTTCTAGTCTGTACAAAAAAGAAATGGTTTTTGTGTGTGTATTTGTGTGTGTGTGTGTGTGTGTGTGTGTGTGTGTGTGTGTGTGTGGTATGATGAAAAGAAAAGAAACTAGGATTTCTTTTTCTTCCAGTCATACAAAGTGATATTTTTGTCAGGCTACATTTGTTCGTTGGGGCGGGGGAATTCACTAGAGAAGACAATTATATTTGGAAGAGTTAGTGGGAAAAGGAAAGCAGGCTGTCAAAAAACATGGTGGCTGGACACCATCAAAGCTGACAACAGCCAAAAGATAGAAAAACTCAAAGAAGAAGTGCAAAATCGGAAGATGTGGAGCAGGACTGTCAAACTCCCTGCCCAAGGGTCGGATGTGTCATGCCCTGGCCACGCCCCCGCCCAGTTTAGCGAAAGGAAAAAAACTCCCGATATGTCCCATGATGCTGTCATGACCACATGAGTTTGACACCCCTGTTGTGGAAAGACCTGGTCCACAGAATCATCAAATGTCAGGTACAACTGAATGGATATCATCATCAACAATAATCACCATAGCAAAAATTTGTTCACTGAAGTTACACTTCAGAATCAGATGTTAAGTTCTGATCATCTTAATAAAATTCTGAATCCTTTATTAAATCATTTGGACTGATTGAACTATTCCTTCATTTTGTTAAGGTGTTTGGGTCACTTTTGAACAAACACAAAAAGGTAAGTAATGTCTTTCACTTCTATATTTATATATACAAAAAGAAATTTGAAGGAAGAAAGAGATGAACAGATGATACCAGATTACAAGCTGAGACAATAACAACCTTTTGAGGAGAATCCAAAAAAAATTGGTACAAGGTAAGAAAATGCATCATTGATAGGAGTTCACTCAGGGGAGCAGGCCTAACATATGGATTTCAATTTTGATTCCATTTTTTTTACTTGCAAATGTGGGAAACAGCTCCACTGAATGTGATTTAAATCTCCATCATGCAGAAAAGTAGAAAATCGGTTATCTACCAGCTTCAATGTTCCCCAAATGTTCAAATAATGCATCATGTTGAATTTTCAAGATATGACCTTATTTCTGACAAAATCAACCTTTTGGTTTACATATTTCTTAAGGACTAAAATAAATATACTTTAACTGACTTTGAGACATTTTCAGTCATGTCTGCAAAGTAGAATGAAGGCACTCTTGAAGGTCAGAGATGCATGTGCCTCTTTTATCCTGAGAGCTATGCAAATTCAGTGACAGCTTCCTGTTCAAAGGAACCATATTTTCCTGTTCTCCTGCTGCACTCAAAGCCTGAAAGGTCGAGTTTTGAGTGAATGTTTTCCCATCAGTAAGAATCCTCCAATTTTTTTATCGAGCAATAATGGCACTCTGGCTGAACCTCCTGTCATTGTTCGTTGTTCTCAAAGGTATTATTTTCATCTTCAAAGAGAGGGCTTATTTCTCAGGTTCTTGTCTTTAACAGCGGGACGTGTCTTATGAAACCACCTTTCTTTTTAGGTGTCCAGTCTCAGGTTCAATTGGTGGAGTCTGGAGGGGATGTGAGAAGACCTGGAGAGTCCCTCCGTCTGTCCTGCCAAGCCTCTGGATTCACCTTCAGCAGCTATGAGATGAACTGGGTGAGACAGGCTCCTGGGAAAGGACTGGAATGGGTGGCATATATATGGTCTTCAAATCTTTACTACTCTGACAAAGTGAGGGGACGCTTCACTATCTCCAGGGATGATGCAAAAAGCCAGCTGTATCTGCAAATGAACAACCTCAAACCAGAGGACACAGCAGTCTATTACTGTGTGAGAGAGTCACAATGAGAAGAAGTATATGTGAAGCCAACCAAAAACTTCCCATTTCACTGAGTAGCACTGAATTTTATTTTATTTTATTTTATTTTATTTTTTTGGAACAATATACAGATTTCCCCTTCATGTCATCATTCAGCACTTCAACCTTCATCCATTCAGTCTGTAGGAATGAGCCTCCTTTTCTATTTAAAAAAGTGTCCATTTCATAGATCAGCTCTGCAATATTTTTTCCTAATAAAAAATAAAAACTTTAATTTGAATTCTCCCTTTAGGTCTTCATTCTACATGGCAACTTTTATGCATTCAACCTATAGAAATGAACCTCTCTTTTTATATATATATAATTAATTCAACCTCCATTTATAGAGCCTAGGAATTTGTCTCTTTTTCTAATTTCATATAATGAGCTCCACACCTCAAATTTATATTCATTCCAGAATACTTATCAACTGACATATTATGATGGACAGGCTGTGGAACTGGGTATTGGGAGGTCTGTTTGAATGGTTTAATGCTTTTCTCAGTGGCTAAATCCTGATAATCTTGATGTGCTTTCCTGACGACACAGATTACACTACTTTTGCAGACCATGCAATGACTTCCGATGAACTGCTAAAGGCAATTTAATGTGCTGATCTGACTTGAGAAAAAGTGAACTATTTCTACAAAAGAGAGAGAAGAGAGAAGGAAAAATTAATAGATGCTACAGATCACAAGCTACAACAATAACTATACATTGAGAAGCATCTTAAATTGCTACCAGGTAAGAAATTGTATCGTTGATAGAGGAACACTTAGGGGAACTTGACTAAAATATGGATTTCAACTTTGACTCTGTTTCTTTAATGGCAAATGTGGGAAATATTTGTAAATATTAAATGTGACTTACATCCAGGGGTGAAATGCTCCCGGTTCGGACCAGCTCGGGCGAGTAGGTAGCAATGGAGGCGGGCAGTTCGGAGAACCGATAGCAAAAATCCCTGCCCCCACCCCCCCATGCCCAGCTGAGCCACGCGATCATCCCAGGCTTTTTTTCTTTTAAATGCCTCTGACGATCCAAGCTCTGACGATCCCAGCTGAGTTGCCTGATCGGCAGATGGTTTTTTAAAACCTTCTGACGATCAGGCAACTCAGCTGGGATCGTCAGAGCCTTTTGAAGCATTTTTTTTTACATGGTTTTACATGTAAAAAATGGTTTTAAAAGTAAAAAAAATTGACCATGCCCACCCAGTCACATTAGCCCCCACACCAAGCCACGCCCACAGAACCGTAGAAACAAATTTTTACATTTTACCGCTGCTTACATCCCTATCATGCAGAGAATAAACCAGTAAGTTATCTCCCAGCAGTAGAATTCCCCGATGTTCAAATGATGGCAGCACATTTGCTTTTGAAGATATGATTTTCCTTCTGACAAAATCATCTTGTTGCTTCACATATTTCTTAAAGATTAAAATAAATATACTTTAACTGATGTTGGGACAATTTCAGTCATGTCTACAAAGTAGAATGAAGGCACTCTTGAAGGTCAACAGATGCGTGTGTCCCTCTTTTATCCGAGGGCTATGTAAATTCAGTGACAGCTGCATTTACATCTGACACATATCTTCCTGTTCCCCTGATGCCCTCAACATCTCAAAGCTTGAGTGCTTGTCTGAATGTTTTCCCATCAATAAGAATCCTCCAATCTTTTCAACCAGCAATAATGGCACTCTGGATAAATCTCCTGTCCTTGTATGTTGTCCTCAGAGGTATTATTTTCCCCTCCAAAGAGAGGTGTTATTCCTCAGTTTCTTGTCGTTAACAGCAGATGTATCTTACGAAACCACCTTTCTTTTTAGGTGTCCAGTCTCAGGTTCAATTGGTGGAATCTGGAGGGGATGTGAGAAGACCTGGAGAGTCCCTCCGTCTCTCCTGCCAATCCTCCGGATTCACCTTCAGCAGCTTTGAGATGAACTGGGTGAGACAGGCTCCAGGGAAAGGCTTGGAATGGGTGGCATGTATATACCCTTCATATATTTACTACTCTGACAAAGTAAAAGGGCGCTTCACCATCTCCAGGGACAATGCCAAAAGCCAGCTGTATTTGCAAATGAACAGTCTCAAACCTGAGGACACAGCAGTCTATTATTGTGTGAGAGACACAGTGAGAGGAAGTATATGTGAAGCCAATCAAAAACCACCCATTTCAAATAGCAGCTCTGCAAATCTCTTTTCTAATAAAAAAAAACTTTATTAATACTGATTCTTCCTTCACATCTTCATTCTCCATATCAACCTTCATCCATTCAATCTATAGGAATGAGCCTGTGGTTTTTATGTGTGCAATGAATTCAGCCTCCATTCATGAAAAAAGAAAACCCTAGCAATATATTGGTGAATCCTCACACAGAAACTCTGGATGTTGAGGAAGGGAACGGAAGGGAAGAGAATCAAAAGGGAATGATCACTGACAGCAGTTTCATCAAAGCTGAACTGCATATTACAAGTGGCTGCAACATCATTGTCAGGGACAAGGATTTAGAGATACAGTGTCCTGGTAATTGGATTGATTAACAAGTCCTAAGAGTCACGTAAACCTTTGCCGTTTGTCCTCCGTATACCTGGGTGTGTACTGGTTTTCAAACAATCTCAGTAAGTTTCTGAGATGGTAGGAACACAAAGAATCAGATCAACAAAGAGTTCTACTTCACTGATAGCGGTTTCATCAGGGCTGAACTACATATTACATCTAAGAGTATGAATCTCTGCTAGTTCTAAGGAGACAAGTGCTTATACCAATTATGCAGATATATTAAATATTTTTTTATAACTAAACTTTCTGGAGACTGATTACAACTGAAGAAATACATCAGATTATTTTAGTTTTCTTTATTTTTTGAGTTGGGGCTATTGAGCTCTTTTCTTTCAATCTGTAAACTCTGGAGAATTCCTGGAGATCAGGATTCCTAAGAGGTCTGGAAGGGGCATGCATAAGAGCACCAGTGTGCCTACCATCCCTGTCCTAATGTTCCCTTTAATTGTATTCATTTTAGGTACTCAATTCATGCTTATACTTCGATATATTATCGAATATGTACTTGACATAATAAAAAATAAATAAATTATTGTCCCAATCCCTATTTTCTTGCCTATATAATGAAGACCTCTTCTGATCCTGAACCTGATGCTGCTTGGCAGAAGAGGGCAGCAGTGCCTAACAAACTGACATTCTCCACTTAACATAAAATAAAATGTGGTTTCATCCGTTAGCCTGTTGATTTCCTCTGCTGCTTCCGAACTATCACTCAATTGTTCTCTGGTGACCCTCCTTCCCCAAGAGACGTTCTCAAAATTCTGTTTATAGCTCTGAAATAAAATTGTTTCCCTTTCTTCCTTTTTCATTTGCAGACCAAGCTTGATTTGTTCGAAACAGTTCCTCTCTCTTCGCTCACTCCCTGCCCTCTTTATTTACTCATAACTATGGATGGGGATGACAGAAACATGAAAAAATACATTGCATGGGACAAACCTAGCAGTGTATCGTGAAACATCAGTCGGAGACTGCCAGTGCTGAGGAAGGGAAGGGAAGGGAATTGGAAGGGATGGGAAAATATTGTGCAAGAAGTGGAAATAATAACAAACACAAAATAGTTATAACCCATCATATTGAGCTGGACAGGCTGTGGGACTGGATATTGGCTGGTCTATTTTGGATAGTTTAATTCACTCTGCAGTGATAATCCTTATGTGCTTCCAGTGGGCACATATTACGTCAATTTTTCAGACCATGCAATGATTTCCGATTAACTTCCAAGGACAATTTGATGGGCTGTTCTCAGTCACGGAGGAAACGCCGGTCACTAAAGGGTTACAACCAAGCCAGTAGCTCTAGGACCGAGTCCACCAACAAAAGAAGCCCGCCTCTTCCTGTATCCAGTTTTTAGACTCGGTCCGGTAGAGGACAGTCGTGTCTGTTAGTTCTCTCTCTCATTAACTCTTTGTGGGGGAGTTATTTGGCCATTGCTGGCTTATTTCTACTTAGTTTGCTCCTTTCTGCTCAAATTGCTGGAGTTTTCTTCAAAAGTGGCTAAACTTTATTGGAATCAGCTGGGGAGTGCTAGAAACGCTCCAGTGGCCCTGAGCAGCCCTGCAGCAACACCCACGTGCGTTTTGCATCGCCCTATCTTTTGCAGCACTTTCAAAGGATTTTGGAGGCTTTTGGAGAGGTTTCCCTGCCTCCTGTTGCTGTTGGAGGATTCTGGCTGCTAACTTCTGGCGCGAAGGCTTTTCCACGCCCAATTTTGCCACGCTGTTAAGCCCTTTGGCTAGTGGCTATTTCCTGCCTCCTGAGTAATCTTCCTGGCTCCTGGATTCTACTCTGCTTCTCTCCTGGCGCAGTGAGTTACCTGAACCTCCAATTATTCCCTGTGGGTGCATTTAAGGGTGATTTCTATCCTTTGCATTTATTCTGAGCTGCAAAAGTAAATTTCTGCTTTATCATGGCTGATGCTAGGAGCAATAAATCCCAAAGCAAAGGAAAAAGGGGCCATTCTTCTGATCCTAAAGAAAGTTCCTCAGGGGATTCTGTTCCTCCCAAGGCAGCCAGAGTTTCTACTAGATCCACTCACTCCAAGAGTGCTAATATTGCTACATCATCAAGAGAAGAGACCAGGAGGCATAAGGCCATGGAAAAGGCCTTTCAAAAAGCTGCTTCAGAGGCCTCTAGAGTTTCATCTCCTTCTGTGGGGCCTTCTAAATCTCCTGCCTTCCCTACTTCCAATGTGGCTGTTCCTTCTTCCCAAATTCAAATTGAACATGATTTTTCTCCTGATCAGTCTACCCTGGGTGAGAATGTAGCTGCTGATGCTTCTTCAGTTTTTCCTGCTGCTAGGCCTCTATCTCCAATTGTTTCTATTCAGGCCCCCCCAAGGCAAGAATTTCCTGAGGCTCAAGCCCAAACCTGCATTCAGGGGTCTGAGGCTCCTGTAAATTTAACTCCTGCCCTAGCTGAACTTGTTTCTGTTTCAATTAGGCAGGGTATTGCTGAAGGCCTTCAGCAAAGGGCCTCTTCTGAGGCCTCCAGTTATGTGAGTCAGCAGAGTCGTTCTGTGAGGGCCCAGATGGTTGCTGATCCTGTGCAATGTGAGGAAAGGGCGGATTCCCCGGAAAATGCAAGTCAAGGTTCCCTGTCTGAGGGGGAAATTGCCCCTGATCAAGATCTCTCGGAGGATGAAGGCCTTGAACCAGACCAGCCTTCCTTCATTGGTCTCTTCAAGCCTCAATTATTTAGATCCCTTCTATTTAAAGCTCAAAATGTTACTGGCCTGGGAATTTCTTCTACTCCTTCCTCTCAAGGGGCTTCTACACCATCTTCTCAGCATCCCTCTTCATCATTATTATTTCAGGAACCTTCCATTCGTGCAGAGGTCGTTCCAGCTCCCAAGCTGTTTTCTGATGTCGTTCAAAGACAGTGGTCTTCTCCTAGTTCTGGCCCGGTTCCCAATGGTCTAGATAAAAGATTTTATAATATGGCATCTGATTTTGCTAATATTCTTCAAGTTCCTTCTGTAGATGCTCCCGTCGTCGCCCTCTCTTCTGCATCTCCTCTTACTGGTCCGTCAGAGGAATTCCTGCGCCCTGAAGATAAGAAGTTGGAACGCTCCTTGGTCAAGGACCACCAGGCCTCTGCTTGGTCAATTCAGGCCTCCTCGGCAGCTTCCTTTTTTAACAGGGCCTCCATCCTTTGGCTTCGCCAATTACAGGAAAGGCTGCCTCCTTCTGATATGCGATCTCACCAGGACATCAACAAGATCCTAGCTGCTGTTGAGTTCTCTGCTGATGCTACTCTGAATGCGGCAAGGTTTTCAGCTAAGGCTATCGGGGCTTCAGTCACTTCTCGTAGGCTCCTGTGGCTTCGTCAGTGGCAGGCAGATGTTCGGAACAAGTGGAGACTGGCTTCAGCTCCTTTCTCGGGGAACTATCTCTTCGGCCCAGCCTTGGACCCACTCCTCATCGAGACGAAGGATCATCGCAAGATTCTGCCCGCCTTATCGAGAAGATCTGATCCTCGTCAGCAGGGTTCCTTTCGAAGCCATTCCTTTCGCTCCGACTTCTCTTCCTTCCAGTCCAGGCCTCAGCGGTACCCTCAGCCCAGGGGCGGACAACAGCAGGATTTCCAGGTCAGGCAGGGGTCCCGTTTCCCTCCCCGCAGACCCTTCAGGGGGGGTAGGGGGCGTCCCTTTCGCAGGTCCCGTTAGTTCTCCTTTTCCTATCTCTGACTCCTTAATTGGAGGTAGGTTAGCATTTTTTGCTGACCAATGGGATTGTTCAGTTTCAGACCCCTGGATTAGACGTACTATTAGGTTTGGGTTGACCCTTGAGTTCTCTTCTGTTCCCCTGACTTGTTTGTCAGGTGCCCTGTCTCTCATGTCAGGTCCAAGAGGGTTCTGCTAGATGAGGCTATTCAACACCTTTTGGAGATTAGGGCTGTTCAATGTGTTCCCCTAGGGGAAGTTGGCCAGGGATTCTATTCCCGTTTGTTTCTAGTTCCCAAGGCTTCAGGAGGCTGGAGGGCCATATTGGATCTTAAATCCTTGAACCGATATATAGTCTATCGTCGGTTCAAGATGGAATCCCTCCAGACCATTCTCCTTTCGATCCGTCCAGGTGATTTTTTTGTCTTCCATCGATTTGACGGAGGCTTATCTCCATGTGCCCATTTTTCCGGACCATCGGAAATACCTCCGTTTTTGTTATCGGGGTAGGCATTATCAGTATAGAGCCCTTCCCTTTGGCCTTTCCTCAGCTCCTAGGGTCTTTACAAAGATCATGGCTGCCTTATCGGGCCATATGAGATCTTTTCCTGTTAGAGTTTTGTTTTATCTAGATGATATTCTTATTTTGTCTAGTTCTGAGGTTAGGGGTAATGAGGATATTCAGGTCACCCTTCAGACCCTGCATTCCCATGGTTTTTTGGTTAATCGTTCTAAAAGCAATCTAGTTCCCTCCACGTGCATTCAGCATTTAGGGGCTGTTATTGATTCTGTCAGGTTGCAGGTTTCCCTTTCTCAGGATCGTCAGGACAGCATTGTTGAGCTGGTAGGTCAGGTTAAGGCCTCTCGCTCTTTTTCCCTCCTGGGGCTTTCCCGCTTGCTAGGGAAAATGGTTTCTGCCTTCGGGATCACTCCCTGGTCTCGGTTTCATAGCCGGGAACTTCAGTGGTTTTTACTTCCGTTTCAACGGTCTCGCAGGAGCACGTCAGAGGCCAGAGTCCCCTTGACTCCTCAAGTTCTCCGGTCCTTGGCATGGTGGACCTCTCCGGCTCTTGCTCAGGGATGCCTGTTCAGAGTGCCTCAACGCGTGAGCATCACCACGGACGCGAGCCTCTTCGGATGGGGGGCTCACCTGGGGTCTCAGCTGGCCCAAGGGCATTGGTCGGTCCAGGAGAGGGGACTTCACATCAACATCTTGGAGCTCAGAGCCATCTTCCGAGCTCTTCGCAAGTTCGCTCCTCTCCTTCGAGGTCTGGATGTCTTGATCAGAACAGACAACGTAGCTGCCAAGGCCCACATCAACCGGCAAGGAGGGACCCGCTCCAAGGCTCTCATGAGGGAGGCATCTCGTCTCTTCAGGTGGGCGGAGAGTCACTTGGCATCCATCCACGCCTCTCACATCTCAGGGTCAGCAAATGTTCAGGCGGACGCTCTCAGTCGATCGGTGGTGGACCAGACGGAGTGGAGCCTCGATCCACTTCTGTTCCAGGACATCGTGCATCGCTTCGGCCTTCCAGCAGTGGACCTCTTCGCGTCCGAATCCAACCACCAGCTTCCGAGGTTTTACACGAGATTTCCTGTCCCGGGAGCCGAAGCTGTGGACGCCTTGATCAGCCCGTGGCCTTGTGGTCTTCTTCTCTATGCTTTCCCACCTCTTCCCCTCATCTCCAGGGTCATCAGGAAGCTGTTGCAGGAACAAGCCGAGCTCATCCTTCTGGCTCCCTTCTGGCCCAGACAACCGTGGTTTGCGGATCTGATGGCTCTCTCTGTTGCTCCCCATTGGCAGATCCCGGCCGACAAAATATCTCTGTGGCAGGGCCGTCTAGCTCATCCAGACCCTCAGTGGTTCCGGCTGACCGTCTGGAGGTTGAGCGGTTCCTCCTGTCCTCAGCCAGGGTGCCTTCGGAAATAATTTCTATGATCCAGGCCTCCCGTCGAGGATCAACGAACCGTATTTACAATGCCACTTGGATGGCCTTCTCTGCCTGGTGTCGCCGTAAGAAGGTCCTTCCTACTGCTGCTTCCATTCTTGACATCCTGGGCTTCCTTCACGATGGATTCATTTCGGGGCTTTCTCCCAATACCCTCCGGAGGCAAATCTCTGCCATCTCATCTATCCTCACCTGCGGCACCGCTGAGTCGGTGTCCACTCATCCTCTCATCCGTTCATTCCTCAGAGGCGCAACCAATCTACGTCCTCCGGCTGTTCATCGGTTTCCCACCTGGGACCTGAATAAGGTTCTGTTAGCTCTTACTGGTCCTCCTTTTGAACCTCTCCGGGAAGTCTCGCTGAAGTTCTTGTCTTTTAAGGCAGCCTTTCTAGTGGCTATCACCTCGGCTAGAAGGATCTCGGAGTTGGCTGCCCTCTCAGTTCGCCAGGATCTCTGTATTATTCATCCTGATCGAGTAATTTTGAGATTGGATCCAGCTTTTATTCCAAAGATCAATTCAACTTTTCATCGTTCTCAAGAGATCATTCTTCCCAACTTCTGTCCTTTCCCCCGTCATCGCTTGGAGACTGTGTGGCACAAGCTTGATGTTTGTCGGGCTCTCAAGATTCATATCTCCAGGACTTCTTCCTTTCGTCGCTCCGAGGCTCTCTTTGTGTCTTTCCAACCCCAGTCCATGGGGTCAAAGGTTTCTTCTACTACCTTGGGTCGATGGCTCAGGGCTTCCATTTCTTTAGCTTACGAAGCTCAATCGTTGCCAGTGCCTCGTGGTGTTACAGCCCACTCTACCAGGAGCGCGGCTACTTTGGCTGCCTGGTCTACCCAAGCTTCACTCGAGGAGGTCTGCCGAGCCGCTACTTGGACGTCTCCATCTCCATTTATCCGGCATTACCGGTTGGATGTTTATGCATCGGCGGAAGCCTCCTTTGGAAGATGTGTGCTGCAGCGGGTATCTTCCCAGGACCAGGAGAGGCGCCGGCCTTCTCCCTCCCAATAGGTACACGGGCTTTGGTATATCCCTTTAGTGACCGGCGTTTCCTCCGTGACTGAGAATGAGCATTGGTCTTACCTGATACGCCACTTCTAGTCACTAGGAAACGCCGGTCACCCCCTCCCAATTGGTCCGGCACCTCTCGTGCTGGCTTTTGGCTGTTGACAGAGGGGGGTGGGTCCTGGGGATTTTTTACCTTTCCTTTATTTTTCTACAGACACGACAGTCTACCTTTCGTCCTCGTCTCAAACTGGATACAGGAAGAGGCGGGGCTTCTTTTGTTGGTGGACTCGGTCCTAGAGCTACTGGCTTGGTTGTAACCCTTTAGTGACCGGCGTTTCCTAGTGACTAGAAGTGGTGTATCAGGTAAGACCAACGCTCAATTTCAACCCATGCAAAACTTTGGCTTGGCACAGAGTGAACTAAAAAATTCATCCATCCATTGGAAGTGGCTCTAGACTATCGATCAGGTCAGGAAAAGTAGCTGACAGTCCCAAAGATCAGGGGAAGGCAGAGCATGTACCCTGTTTCCCTGAAAATAAGACATCCCCTGATAATAAGCCCAATCCGGCTTTTGAGCGCATGTGCTAAAATAAGCCTTCCCCTGAAAATAAGCCCTCCCTGAAAATATTTAAACGCAGAGCTGGAAATCAGGTAAGATGGCAAGAAGAGCCCCATCTTGCTCCAGGCACCCCAAAATAATAAGAACTCACCAAAAATAAGTCCAAGTGCTTATTTCAGGCTTCAAAAATATAAGATAGGGTCTTATTTTCGGGGAAACATGGTACAAAAGTATAAGTCATATTTTTCGCTTCTATATTAATATAAAAATAATAAATTTGAAGCGTGAGAGGGAGAAGGAAAAATCGATAATGCTTCAGATTACAAATTACAACAATAACAATATATTGAGAAGCATCTAAAAATTGTTACAAGGTAAGGAACTATCATTGATAGATGAACAATTAGGGGACTCTGACTAAAATATGGATTTCAATTTTGACTCTGTTTCTTTCCTGGAAATTGTGGGAAATATTTACAATAAATGTGATTTACATCGCCATCAAGCGGAGAACAAGGCAGTAAGTTATCTGCCAGCAATGAAATTCCCAAAATGTTCAAATGATGCAGCACATTAAATTTTCAATATATGACTTTCCTTCTGTTGTTTCACATGTTTCTGAAGGATGGAAATAAATATACTTTAACTGATGTTGAGACATTTTCAGTCATGTCTACAATGGAAGATGAAGGCACTCTAGAAGGTCAAAGTATCCTGGGTCTCTTTTATCCTGAGGGCTATGTAAATTCAGTGACAGCTTCCTGTTCAAAGGAACCATATCTTCCTGCTCTCCTGATGCCTAAACATCTCAAAGTGTGAGTGCTTCTCTAAATGTTTTCCCATCAGTAAGAATCCTCCAATCTTTTGAAGAAGCAATAATGGCACTCTGGCTGAACCTTATGTTCTTGTTAGTTGTCCTCACAGGTATTACTTTCACCTTGAAAGAGAACAATTATTCCTCAGTTTTTTGTGTTTACCTGCAGGGTGTTTTACTAAACAACCTTTCTTTTTAGGTGTCCAATCTGAGGTTCAATTGGTGGAATCTGGAGGGGATGTGAGAAGACCTGGAGAGTCCCTCCGTCTGTCCTGCCAAGCCTCTGGATTCACCTTCAGCAACTATTTCATGGGCTGGGTGAGACAGGCTCCAGGGAAAGGACTGGAATGGGTGGCACGTATATACACTTCATATATTTACTACTCTGACAAAGTCCAGGGACGCTTCACCATCTCCAGGGACAATGCCAAAAGCCAGCTGTATCTGCAAATGAACAGCCTCAAACCAGAGGACACGGCAATCTATTTTTGTGTGAGAGAGACACAGTGAGAGGAAGGATATGTGAAGCCAATCAAAAACCTCCCTTTTCAAACTGCAGCTCTGCAAATGTCTTTTCTAATAATAATAAAAAAACTTTATTAATACGGATTCTTCCATCACATCTTCATTCTCCATGTCAACTTTCATCCATTCTATCTATAGGAATGAGCCTGTGTTTTTTTATGTGTGCAATGAATTCAGCCTCCATTCATTCAGTCTATAGGAATGAGTCAATGGTGGGATTCAAATAATTTAACAACCAGTTCTCTGCCCTAATGATCGGCTGAGTGGTGATCTGTGACATCTGTGACAATGAATGTGTGCATGTATACACATACACATATACATATACCGAATTTGGTATATATGGTATAAAATGGTTTGTCGTGAATACGACTGCTTGAGGGCTCCTGGATTGGAGCTGAAAGGTGAAAGCAATATGTTCCCTCCCATATTGGGGTAGACCAGGTGCTTCGATAGAAAAACACTTTATATCTATTATCTATCTATCTATCTATCTATCTATCTATCTATCTATCTATCTCTCTATCATCTATAATTTTATCAAATTTATAAATTAAAGGAATCTTTATGGAGGCTAGTACCAATGAATAAATATATTGCATTATTTATTTATTTATTTTAATTTATTCATTTGAGGTGGGCTATTGAACTCATTCTTTTCATCCTGGAAATTCTAGACAACTCTTGGAGATTAGAAACATTGTCCCAAGGTCTATTTTCTGTCCCATATAACGAAAGTCTCTTCAGACCTTTAGCCTGATGGCTCCCTTCTACCTGCGCTGCACAAGATGGCAGCAGAGTCTAACAAATTGACGTTCTCCACTTTATAAAAATGAAACTGTGGTTTCAACTGTTAGCCTGATGGTTTCCTCTACTGCTTCCGAACTATCACTCAACAGGTCCCCCAGGAGCCTCCTTCCCCAAGAGACTTTCTATAACTCTTTTCTGTAAGCTCTGAGGAACAAGTATCTCTCTTTCTTCCTTTTTCATTTTCAGACCAAGCTTGATACATTTGAAACAATTCCTCTTTCTTGCTTCACTGCCTGCCCTCTTTGTTCATACATCATTATGGTTGGGGATGACAGAAGTAGAAATAGAAATAGAATAACAGAGTTGGAAGGGACCTTGGAGGTCTTCTAACCCCCTGCCTAGGCAAGAAACCCTACACCACTTCAGACAAATGATTATCCAACGTCTTCTTCAAAACTTCCAGTGTTGGAGCATTCACAATTTCTGGAGGCAAGCTGTTCCACTGATTAACTGGGACTGGATATTGGCTTGTCTATTTTGGATAGTTTAATTCGCTCCTCAGTGATAATCCTTATGTGCTTCCAGTGGGCAAATATTTCATCAATTTTTCAGACCATGCAATGATTTCCGATTAACTTCCAAGGACAATTTGATGGGCTGATTTCAACTCATGCAAACCTTTGGTTTGGCACAAAGTGAACTAAAGAATTCATCCATCCATTGGAAGTGGCTCTAGACTATCGATCAGGTCAGGAAAAGTAGCTGATGGTCCCAAAGATCGGGGGAAGGCAGAGCATGTACCCTGTTTCTCTGAAATTCAGACATCCCCTGATAATAAGCCCAATCGGACTTTTGAGCGCATGCGCTAAAATAAGCCTTCCCCTGAAAATAAGCCCTCCCTGAAAATATTTAAAGGCAGAGCTGGAAATCAGGTAAGATGGCAAGAAGAGCCACATCTTGCTCCAGGCACCCCAAAATAATAAGAACTCACCAAAAATAAGGCCAAATGCTTATTTCAGGCTTCAAAAAAATATAAGATAGGGTCCTATTTTCGGGAAAACACGGTACAAAAGTATAAATCATATTTATTATCAAATAAATCCTATTTTTCACTTCTATATTTTGCTTCTACAACAATAACCATATATTGAGAAGCATCTAAAGTTTGTTACAAGGTTCAGTAAGTATCATTGATAGATGAACAATTATGGGAATTTCAGTTCAGATAGAGTAACTAAAATATGGATTTCAGTTTTGACTCTGTTTCTTTCCTTGAAATTGTGGGAAATATTTCCATTAAGTGTGATTTACATTGCCAATTTGAAGAGAACAAAACAGTAATTTATCTACCAGCAATAGAGCTCCCCGAATGTTCAAATGATGCAGCACATTGGCTTTTGAAGATATGATTTTCCTTCTGACAAAATCATCTTGTTGCTTCACATATTTCTTAAAGATTAAAATAAATATACCTTAACTGATGTTGGGACATTTTCAGTCATGTCTACAAAGTAGAATGAAGGCACTCTTGAAGGTCAAAGATGTGTGTGTCTCTTTTATCCTGAGGGCTATGTAAATTCAGTGACAGCTTCCTGTTCAATGGAACCATATCTTCCTGCTCTTCTTCTGCACTCCAAAACTCAAAGATTGTGTCCTTGTCTGAATGTTCTCCCATCAATAAGGTTCCTCCAACCTTTTGAAGAAGCAATAATGGCACTCTGGCTGAACCTCCTGTCCTTGCTAGTTGTCCTCAGAGGTATTATCCCCCCCCACCCCAAAAGAGAGGGGTTATTCCTCAGTTTCTTTTATATACCTGCAAGAGGTCTTATTAAACAACTTTTCTTTCTAGGTGTCCAATCTGAGGTTCAGTTGGTGGAGTCTGGAGGGGATGTGAGAAGACCTGGGGAGTCCCTCCGTCTCTCCTGCCAAGCCTCTGGATTCACCTTTAGCTACAACTGGATGAGCTGGGGGAGACAGGCTCCGGGGAAAGGACTTGAATGGGTGGCAAGCATACACTATCATGGTGAACGTTTTGACTACTCAGACAACGTCAAGGGCCGCTTCACCATCTCCAGGGACAATGTCAAAAGCCAGCTGTATCTGCAAATGAACAGCTTGAGCATTGAAGACACAGCAGTCTATTACTGTGCAACAACCACAGTGAGAGGAAGTATATGTGAAGCCATACAAAAACTGTCTTTTCACAGAGCAATTCTGCAGAATTCTTTTCTAATAATAAAAAAAACTTTATTAATTCAGATTCTCCCTTCTTCTTATCATTCTGCACTTCAACCCTTCATCCATCCTGTCTATAGGACTGATCTTTTTTTTCCATGTAATGAACCCCATATTTTAATTTCATACTCAATCCAATTTACTCATTCCAGACCCTCTCCCTCTCTTTTCACCACCCATTCTGATTAGCCCTTAATTTATTGATGATATCGTAAATTTATCTAAATCAGGATAAAGAGTTGGTGATGTAGATGTGAGAACAATAATCAAAGTCCAAATTCTGGGCCAGCACTCTTTCATAGACTTAACCTACCTTGCTTATAAATGGGCTTTATCTTCCACATGAAACTCAGATGCAAATGAGGCTACTGAGCTGATTCTCCTTTAAATCATCACAAACAAACAAAGGAGCATCACAGATCCAAAGTTCTCCTTGGTCTAAAGGAAGGGTTGTATTTCTCACTGCCCAATGGATCTTGCCATTCTTCTTCTTTGCTTAGTAGCAGCTCCCCTGTGTGAGTATCTTCCAGGTAGACCTGAACAATGAGATAAAAGAAAAGCAGAGTTATGTACTAATTCCTGCTTTGTCATTTGTTTAGATGTCCACTCCACTGTCCAACTTGTGGAATCTGGGCCAGGAGGAGTGAGCCCTGGAGGATCCTTCAAATTAACTTGCAAAGTGACGGGGGAATCCATCGAGAATGCAGTGTGGGATTGGATCCGCCAGGCTCCAGGAAAAGGATTGGAATGGGTGGGTGGGATAGCCTGGAATTATGGTGAATTGAGTACATACTATTCCTCATCCCTCCAAAGCCGAACAACTTTGACTGCCGATTCTTCCGTCAATGAATTATATTTGACCATGAGGTCCCTGACAGCTGCAGACTCAGCCACATATTACTGTGCTGGAGAGTCACAGTGAGAGGAAGCAAAGAAGGAAGTGTGAAAAACTTATTGGCTTTTACCTAAAGAAATTTTATGCATTCACATGAATGGATTGAGACAATTTATCTCTTCCTCCAGGTTTCTGTTGTCCGCAGAGTGGAATAAACTACTATTCCAGCTCAACAAGAAGTAGCAATAGACTTCAGAGAAGCTGCTCATATTCAGAATAGCATATAGCGTACTATCTGCTTTTTCTTTCTTTTCTCTTTCTTTTCTCCTGTTTCCAGTTTTCTCAGGAACTGGCTGCAACATCATTGTCATGGACAAGGATTTAGAGATACAGTGTCCTGGTAGTTGGATTGATTAATAAGTCCTAAGAGTCATGTAAACCTTTGCCATTTGTCCTCTGTATGCCCAGGTGTGTACTGGTTTTCAAAAGAGGTCAGCAAGGGTGTGAAGTGGTAGGAATGGAAAGAATCTTTGTATTGTACCAAATTGTCCTTCACTGACAGCAGTTTCATCAAAGCTGAACTGCACATTACAACTGAGAACATGAGAATCTGCTCGTTCTAAGGAAACAAGTGCTTATAATGTATAGTTTGCATCATTATCAATTAAATGGATATATTATATATTTTCACAAGGAAACTTTATGGAGACTGATTGCCAGAGAATAAAGATATTATTTTAGTTTTATTTATTTCTTGAGTTGGGGCTATTGAGCTCATTTCTTTCAATCTGGAAACTCTGGAGAACTCCTGGAGATCAGAAACATTCTCCCAATCCCTATTTTCTAACCTATATAATGAAGGTCTCTTCAGACCCTGAGCCTGATGGGCCCCTTCTATCTGCTTTGTGCAAAAGGGCAGCAGTGTCTACGAAAATGAAATTCTCCATTGAACACAAATGAAAGTGTGGTTTCATCAGTTGAAACCTGATGATCTGTTGATTTCCTCTGATTTCCTCTGCTGCTTCCCAATTATCACTCAAGAGGTCTCTGGAGACCTTCCTTCCCCAAGAGACTTTCTCATAATTCTTTTTATAGCTTTGAGATAAAATTGTTTCCCTTTCTTCCTTTTTCATTTGCAGACCAAACTTAATATGTTTGAAACAGCTCCTCTCTCTTTTTTTCACTGCCTGCCCTCTTTATTTATTCATAACTACAGATATGGGTGACAAAACCATGAAAAAAGAAACCCTAGCAATATATAGGTGAATCCTCAGACAGAAACTGTGAATCCTGAGTAAGGGAAGGGAAGGGAGGGGAAGGGAAGGAAGGGAAGGGAAGGGAAGGGAAGGGAATCAGGAAGGGATTTGGAAAGGAATTGGAAGGTCATTGGAGGGAAGTTAAAATGTTTTGCAAGTAGTGGAAATAACAATAAACACAAAATACTTATCAACTGACATATTATGATGGGCACAGGCTATGGAACTGGGTTTGGGGAGGTCTGTTTTGAATGGTTTAATGCTCTCAGTGGCTAAGTCCTTGATGTGCTTCCTGAGGGCACAGATTACACCACTTTTGCAGACCATGCAATGACTTCCGATGAACTGCCGGAGGCAATTTAATGTGCTGATCTGACTTGACCAAAAGTGAACTAAAAAATTCATCTGTCCATTGGAATTGGCTCTGCTGTATTGATCAGATCAGGAGAAGCTGGTGGTTGTCACCCATATTGTGGAAGGCAGAGCAAATTTAAAACTGCAAGTAATGTTTTTCACTTGTATATTTCTACAAAAGAGAGAGAAGAGAGAAGGAAAAATTAATAGATGCTACAGATCACAAGCTACAACAATAACTATACATTGAGAAGCATCTTAAATTGCTACCAGGTAAGAAATTGTATCGTTGATAGAGGAACACTTAGGGGAACTTGACTAAAATATGGATTTCAACTTTGACTCTGTTTCTTTAACGGCAAATGTGGGAAATATTTGTAAATATTAAATGTGACTTACATCCAGGGGTGAAATGCTCCCGGTTCGGACCGGCTCGGGCAATTAGGTAGCAATGGAGGCAGGCAGTTCGGAGAACCGGTAGCAAAAATCCCTGCCCCCACCCCCCCATGCCCAGCTGAGCCACACAATCATCACAGGCTTTTTTTCTTTTAAATGGCTCTGACGATCCAAGCTCTGACGATCCCAGCTGAGTTGCCTGATCGGCAGAGGGTTTTTTAAAACCCTCTGACGATCAGGCAACTCGGCTGGGATCGTCAGAGCCTTTTGAAAGCATTTTTTTACATGGTTTTACATGTAAAAAATGGTTTTAAAAGTAAAAAAAATTGACCATGCCCACCCAGTCACATTAGCTCCCACACCAAGCCACGCCCACAGAACCGGTAGAAACAAATTTTACATTTTACCGCTGCTTACATCCCTATCATGCAGAGAATAAACCAGTAAGTTATCTCCCAGCAGTAGAATTCCCCAGATGTTCAAATAATGCAGCACATTGGCTTTGGAAGGTATGACTTTCCTTCTGACAAAATCAATCTATTGCTTTTCATATTTCTTAAAGATTAAAATAAATATACTTTAACTGATGTTGGGACATTTTCAGTCATGTCTACAAAGTAGAATGAAGGCACTCTTGAAGGTCAAAGATGCGTGTGTCTCTTTTATCCTGAGGGCTATGTAAATTCAGTGACAGCTTCTGGTTCAAAGGAACCATATCTTCCTGTTCCCCTGATGCCCTCAACATCTCAAAGCTTGAGTGCTTGTCTGAATGTTTTCCCATCAATAAGAATCCTCCAATCTTTTCAACCAGCAATAATGGCACTCTGGATAAATCTCCTGTCCTTGTATGTTGTCCTCAGAGGTATTATTTTCCCCTCCAAAGAGAGGTGTTATTCCTCAGTTTCTTGTCGTTAACAGCAGATGTATCTTACGAAACCACCTTTCTTTTTAGGTGTCCAGTCTCAGGTTCAATTGGTGGAATCTGGAGGGGATGTGAGAAGACCTGGAGAGTCCCTCCGTCTCTCCTGCCAAGCCTCTGGATTCACCTTCAGCAGCTATGAGATGAACTGGGTGAGACAGGCTCCAGGGAAAGGACTGGAATGGGTGGCATGTATATACCCGTCATATATTTACTACTCTGACAAAGTAAAAGGGCACTTCACCATCTCCAGGGACAATGCCAAAAGCCAGCTGTATCTGCAAATGAACAGTCTCAAACCTGAGGACACAGCAGTCTATTATTGTGTGAGAGACACAGTGAGAGGAAGTATATGGGAAGCCAATCAAAAACCACCCATTTCAAACAGCAGCTCTGCAAATCTCTTTTCTAATAAAAAAAAAAACTTTATTAATACTGATTCTTCCTTCACATCTTCATTCTCTATGTCAACCTTCATCCATTCAATCTATAGGAATGAGCCTGTGGTTTTTTTATGTGTGCAATGAATTCAGCCTCCATTCATGAAAAAAGAAAACCCTAGCAATATATTGGTGAATCCTCACACAGAAACTCTGGATGTTGAGGAAGGGAAGGGAAGGGAAGAGAATCAGAAGGGAATGATCACTGACAGCAGTTTCATCAAAGCTGAACTGCACATTACAACTGGCTGCAACATCATTGTCATGGTCTAGTATTTAGAGATACAGTGTCCTGGTAGTTGGATTGATTAAGAAGTCCTAAGAGTCACGCCATTTGTCCTCCGTATACCTGGGTGTGTACAGGTTTTCAAACAATCTCAGTAAGTTTGTGAGATGGTAGGAACACAAAGAATCAGATCAACAAAGAGTTCTACTTCACTGATAGTGGTTTCATCAGGGCTGAACTACATATTACATCTAAGAGTATGAATCTCTGCTAGTTCTAAGGAGACAAGTGCTTATACCAATTATGCGGATATATTAAATAGTTTTTTATAACTAAACTTTCTGGAGACTGATTACAACTGAAGAAATACATCAGATTATTTTAGTTTTCTTTATTTTTTGAGTTGGGGCTATTGAGCTCTTTTCTTTCAATCTGTAAACTCTGGAGAATTCCTGGAGATCAGGATTCCTAAGAGGTCTGTAAGGGGCGTGCATAAGAGCACCAGTGTGCCTAGCGTCCCTGCCCTAATGTTCCCTTTAATTGTATTCATTTTAGGTATTCAATTCATGCTTATACTTCGATATATTATCGAATATGTACTCAACATAATAAAAAAAATAAAAAAATAAATTATTGTCCCAATCCCTATTTTCTTGCCTATATAATGAAAGCCTCTTCTGATCCTGAACCTGATGCTGCTTGGCAGAAGAGGGCAGCCGTGCCTAACAAACTGACATTCTCCACTTAACATAAATTAAAATGTGGTTTCATCCGTTAGCCTGTTGATTTCCTCTGCTGCTTCCGAACTATCACTCAATTGTTCTTTGGTGACCCTCCTTCCCCAAGAGACGTTCTCAAAATTCTGTTTATAGCTCTGAAATAAAATTGTTTCCCTTTCTTCCTTTTTCATTTGCAGACCCAGCTTGATTTGTTCGAAACAGTTCCTCTCTCTTCGCTCACTCCCTGCCCTCTTTATTTACTCATAACTATGGATGGGCATGACAGAAACATGAAAAAATACATTGCATGGGACAAACCTAGCAGTGTATCGTGAAACATCAGTCGGAGACTGCCAGTGCTGAGGAAGAGAAGGGAAGGGAATTGGAAGGGATTGGAAAATGTTGTGCAAGAAGTGGAAATAACAACAAACACAAAATAGTTATAACCCATCATATTGAGCTGGACAGGCTGTGGGACTGGATATTGGCTGGTCTGTTTTGAATAGTTTAATTCGCTCCTCAGTGATAATCCTGATGTGCTTCCAGTGGGCACATATTACGTCAATTTTTCAGACCATGCAATGATTTCCGATTAACTTCCAAGGACAATTTGATGGGCTGATTTCAACCCATGCAAAACTTTGGGTTGGCACAGAGTGAACTAAAAAATTCATCCATCCATTGGAAGTGGCTCTAGACTATCGATCAGGTCAGGAAAAGTAGGTGACGGTCCCAAAGATCGGGGGAAGGCAGAGCATGTACCCTGTTTCCCTGAAAATAAGACATCCCCTGATAATAAGCCCAATCGGACTTTTGAGCGCATGTGCTCCCCCCGAAAATAAGCCTTCCCTGAAAATATTTAAACGCAGAGCTGGAAATCAGGTAAGATGGCAAGAAGAGCCCCATCTTGCTCCAGGCACCCCAAAATAATAAGAACTCACCAAAAATAAGGCCAAGTGCTTATTTCGGGCTTCAAAAAATATAAGACAGGGTCTTATTTTCGGGGAAACATGGTACAAAAGTATAAGTCATATTTTTCGCTTCTATATTAATATAAAAATAGTAAATTTGAAGCGTGAGAGGGAGAAGGAAAAATGGATAATGCTTCAGATTACAAATTACAACAATAACCATATATTGAGAAGCATCTAAAAATTGTTACAAGGTAAGGAACTATCATTGATAGATGAACAATTAGGGTTCTCTGACTAAAATATGGATTTCAATTTTGACTCTGTTTCTTTCCTGGAAATTGTGGGAAATATTTATAATAAATGTGATTTACATCGCCATCATGCGGAGAACAAGACAGTAAGTTATCTGCCAGCAATGAAATTCCCAAAATGTTCAAATGATGCAGCACATTAAATTTTCAATATATGACTTTCCTTCTGACAAAATCAACCTGTTGTTTCACATGTTTCTGAAGGATGGAAATAAATACACTTTAACTGATGTTGAGACATTTTCAGTCATGTCTACAATGGAAGATGAAGGCACTCTAGAAGGTCAAAGTATCCTGGGTCTCTTTTATCCTGAGGGCTATGTAAATTCAGTGACAGCTTCCTGTTCAAAGGAACCATATCTTCCTGCTCTCCTGATGCCTAAACATCTCAAAGTGTGAGTGCTTCTCTAAATGTTTTCCCATCAGTAAGAATCCTCCAATCTTTTGAAGAAGCAATAATGGCACTCTGGCTGAACCTTATGTTCTTGTTAGTTGTCCTCACAGGTATTACATTCATCTTGAAAGAGATTCCTCAGTTTTTATTATTCCTCAGTTTTTTGTGTTTACCTGCAGGGTGTTTTACTAAACAACCTTTCTTTTTAGGTGTCCAATCTGAGGTTCAATTGATGGAATCTGGAGGGGATGTGAGAAGACCTGGAGAGTCCCTCCGTCTCTCCTGCCAAGCCTCTGGATTCACCTTCAGCAACTATTTCATGGGCTGGGTGAGACAGGCTCCAGGGAAAGGACTGGAATGGGTGGCACGTATATACACTTCATATATTTACTACTCTGACAAAGTCCAGGGACGCTTCACCATCTCCAGGGACAATGCCAAAAGCCAGCTGTATCTGCAAATGAACAGCCTCAAACCAGAGGACACGGCAGTCTATTTTTGTGTGAGAGACACAGTGAGAGGAAGTATATGTGAAGCCAATCAAAAACCACCCATTTCAAACAGCAGCTCTGCAAATGTCTTTTCTAATTAAAAAAAAAAAACAACTTTATTAATACTGATTCTTCCTTCACATCTTCATTCTCCATGTCAACCTTCATCCATTCTATCTATAGGAATGAGCCTGTGCTTTTTTTAATGTGTGCAATGAATTCAGCCTCCATTCATTCAGTCTATAGGAATGAGTCAGTGGTGGGATTCAAATAATTTAACAACTGGTGCTCTGCCCTAATGATCGGCTGAGTGGTGATCTTTGACATCTGTGACAATGAATGTGTGCATGTATACATATACACATACACATACACATACACCTATACCGAATTTGGTATATATGGTATAAAACTGCTTGAGGGCTCCTGGATTGGAGATGAAAGGTGAAAGGGAAGCAATATGTTCCCCCCCCATATTGGGGTACACCAGGTGCTTCGATAGAAAAACACTTTATATCTACTATCTATCTATCTATCTATCTATCTATCTATCTATCTATCATCTATAATTTTATCAAATTGATAAATTAAAGGAATCTTTATGGAGGCTAGTACCAGTGAATAAATATATTGCATTATTATTTTTTTAATTTATTCATTTGAGGTGGGCTATTGAACTCATTCTTTTCATCCTGGAAATTCTAGACAACTCTTGAAGATTAGAAACATTGTCCCAAGGTCTATTTTCTTTCCCATCTAATGAAAGTCTCTTCAGACCTTGAGCTTGATGGCTCCCTTCTACCTGCGCTGCACAAGATGGCAGCAGCATCTAACAAATTGACATTCTCCACTTTACAAAAATGAAACCGTGGTTTCAACCGTTAGCCTGATGGTTTCCTCTACTGCTTCCGAACTATCACTCAACAGGTCCCCAAGGAGCCTCCTTCCCCAAGAGACTTTCTATAACTCTTTTCTGTAAGCTCTGAGGAACAAGTATCTTCCTTTTTCATTTTCAGACCAAGCTTGATACATTTGAAACAATTCTTCTTTCTTGCTTCACTGTCTGCCCTCTTTGTTCATACATCATTGTGGTTGGGGATGACAGAAGTAGAAATAGAAATAGAATAACAGAGTTGGAAGGGACCTTGGAGGTCTTCTAGTCCAACCCCCTCCCTAGGCAAGAAACCCTACACCACTTCATACAAATGGTTATCCAACGTCTTCTTCAAAACTTCCAGTGTTGGAGCATTCACAATTTCTGGAGGCAAGCTGTTCCACTGACTAATTGTTCTGCAAGGACATTTCTCTTTAGTTCTAGGTTGCTTCTCTCCTTAATTAGTTTCCACCCATTGCTTCTTGTGCTGCCCTCAGGTGCTTTGGAAAATAGTTTGACTCCCTCTTCTTTGTGGCAACCCTTGAGATATTAGAACATTGCTATCCTGTCTCCCCTAGTCCTTCTTTTCATTAAACTAGACATACCCAATTCCACCAACGGTTCTTTATATGTTTTAGCCTCCAGTCCCCTAATCATCTTTGTTGCTATTCTCTGCACTCTTTCTAGAGTCTCAACACTACATCATGGTGACCAAAACTGGATGCAGTATTCCAAGAGTGGCCTTACCAAGGCCTTATAAAGTGGTATTAACACTTCACGTGATCTTGATTCTATCCCTTTGTTTATGCAGCCTAGAACTGTGTTGGGTTTTTTGGCAGCTGCTGCACATTGCTGGCTCATATTTAAATGGTTGTCCACAAGGACTCCAAGATCCCTCTCATAGTTACTCCATTTCTGTATGTGCAAATCTTGGAGTTATTTGCACTAAACTCAGTGTGATTTACATCTGCATCATGCCGTGAATTAGTTTCCCATCAAGCTTTATATTCCCCAAATTTCATGTGTCCCCTGGCTGAAAAAGAAAAAAATACACTTCGGTTCATCTTGATTCCTGGTGATAAGGGACATTGATGTGGTTTGCTACTTCCGTTTTCTGAGATTTGCTTTCTTTCAACTTTGTACCCTGATCTGCCATTGTAGGATTACCAGCCAGTTTCTCATTCAAGTTGTAAAGAAATCCAATCCTGCTTAGATTTTGGACAATGAGTCACAACTAAGCGCATGGTCAGATAAAAGTTCAGTGTGCACCAGGATGGAATGGGACAACTAGCCAGGGCCAATTCACCACAGCCAACTTACCATGGGCCAACTCACCGCAAGACAATTCAACAATTCAATTTGTGGTTCTCCTCTTTCCTCTCTGAGTGTACGCAGTCTGTGTTGATGGGGGGAGGGGCAGAGGTTGACCCTGAGGTTCCTCACTTGTGGGGTGCCACAAGGGTCAGTCCTCTCACCCCTCCTGTTTAACATTTATGTGAAGCCACTGGGTAAGATCATCCGTGGCTTTGGGGTGAAGTGTCAACTGTATGCCGAAGACACGCAGTTGTACATTTCAACCCCAGGCCACCCCAATGATGTCCTTGACGAGATGTCCCGTTGCCTGGAGCCCATGCAGATCTGGATGGGGAGGAACAGGCTCAGACTCAACCCCTCCAAAACTGAGTGGCTGTGGTTTCCGACGTCCCGATATAGCCAGCAAACACCATCGTTGGCTATTGGGGTTGAGATCTTACCCCCCTCAGAGAGGGCTAGCAACTTGTGTGTCCTCCTGGATTCACAGCTGTCTTTAGATGATCATCTGACAGCCGTGGCTAGGGGGGCTTTTTATCAGGTTCGCCTGATTTCCCAGTTGCGTCCCTTTCTGGATTGGTACGGCTTGCACCCAGTCACTCACGCCCTCGTCATTTCCTATCTGGACTATTGTAATGCTCTCAACATGGGGCTCCACTTGAGGAGCACCCGGAGGCTCTAACTGGTCCAGAATGCGGCCGCGTGAGTGATAATGGGGGCGATTCATCGCTCCCATGTAACACCCCTCTTGCGTGAGCTGCACTGGCTCCCGGTAGTCTTCCAGGTGCGCTTCAAGGTGTTGGTTACCACCTTTAAAGCGCTCCATGGCTTAGGACCTGGTTACTTACAGGACTGCATTCTGCCACCGTTTTCCTCCCACCGACTGACATGCTCCCACAGAGTGGGTGGCTCCTCAGGGTGCTGTCGGCCAAACAATGTCAACTGGTGACCCCCAGGGGGAGAGCCTTCTCTGTGGGGGTTCCTGCCCTATAGAATGAATTGCCCCCGGACATACAAAGGATCCCCGACCTCCGCACCTTTCATTGTGCTCTGAAGACCCTACTATTTCAGCAAGCCAATCTGACGGGATAAATGATTTTAAATTGGGTTTTAAAAGTGGTTTAAAATGGTTTTAATTGGAAGTTTTAATTTTGGCCAAAGATTGTTTTAATATTTTGTCTTGTATGTTGTTTTATCATGGCTGTTCACCGCCCTGAGTCCTTCGGGAGAAGGGCGGTATACAAATATAATAAAAACTAAAAAAACTAAAATAAAAACTAAATGTATAAAATATTTTTTTTAAAAAAAATTAAATTTTGACATTCACGTTCATTTTGTGCTTTCTTTTGCATCCTTTCTATAACTATTTTATCCCACCGTTTCTTTGATATTAGTGTAACTCTTGTCCCATGGTAAGTTGTCCTACAGCAAATTGGCCATGGTGAGTTGGCCATCACGAGTTGGCTTTCTTTATTTTATTCCACCATTTCTTTGATATTAGTGTAACTCTTGTTATTGCTATTCTAATAGCAAATCCTTCATAAAAGTTCCTGCATTACATTCTTGATTAAATTATCTTTCCATTGATATATAATTTTATGGTACAACTCCCCCCCCCAAAAAAAGTGGCGTTATTAACTATTTTTAGAAAATACAATTGTGTTTCCACAATTTTGGCCACTACTGTATAGCAATGTCTTGCACCTTTTTCCCACAAAACAGATTGTGTTTTCACAGACACAGATTGTGTGTCTGTGAAAACACCGCCATGTCCTTGAGCCAAAAGGACTTTCTGGGTTTTCTCAAAACTACCCCTTTTTGAACGATGAATCCCAAATGGTCTTCATAATTCTTTTTTTATCTAAAGGTGTATGCAAATATGGAGACAGTTACTTTTTTTAACACTTTGCATCCATCCTTCCACCCACAGCACCATCCAGGGAAATAAATGTAGTGTTTGGTTTTTGGGTTTTTTTACAAAGTGAGAGGAACTCAAAAATGATGTTTGGGCTGCAGTTAGTTCTCTTTGCAACTGTCTTTAGAGGTAATCTTTCCTCTTTTTATATATGATTGGGAAATAGATAGATAGATAGATAGATAGATAGATAGATAGATAGATAGCAAGACAGAGAGACAGAGAGAGACAGAGATGCAGAGAGAGAGACAGAGAGACAGAGAGAGACAGAGGCACAGGCAGAGAGACAGAGACAGAGACAGAGACAGAGAGAGAGACAGAGACAGAGACACAGAGAGAGACAGACAGACAGAGAGACAGACAGAGACACACACACACACAGAGAGAGAGAGAGAGAGACAGAGACAGAGACAGAGACAGAGACAGAGAGAGAGACAGAGACAGAGACAGAGACAGAGACAGAGACACAGAGAGAGACAGACAGACAGAGAGACAGACAGACACACACACACACACATAGAGAGAGAGAGAGAGAGAGAGAGAGAGAGAGAGAGAGACAGAGACAGAGACAGAGACAGAGACAGAGACAGACAGAGAGAGAGAGAGAGACAGAGACAGAGACAGAGAGACAGAGAGACAGAGAGAAGCAGTTTTTGATGGCTCAGGCTTGTAAGGTGATGTCTCAATTTTAAGATAGGGCTGCAGGAGAGGCTGATGAAGTTGTATAAAGGGGCTGATCTGAATCTCCCCCCCTTTTTTTCCCCCCATTTGAGGGCAGATACAAGGCATATAATTAAAGTGTGTGTGTGTGGGGGGGGAGTTGAGAACCAAACACTTACAATCTCCCTTTAAAAGCTCTCCAAATCATCACTGCAAAATCAACAAACTAGAACATCTGAAAATGTTCAGGTGTCCAAATGGGTGAATTTCACTGACAGCCTTTCAGATCATTTTCAGACAAATTTGGGGACTTTTAACAGCAGGACTAGAAATAGGTCGAATCCTAGGAGCTTGTCACCTCCACTAGAACTTTTATTTGACAAACAAAACACCATGACATTGGTGATTTGGCTTCCAGATTTCAGGTACAAAATCTGGAGTTGTTCCAAGCCTTCATGGAACACGTAACAGGTTGTCCACTTTTGAACTAGAGGAAAAAAAGAATGAGATTTGTCTGTGAAGTAATATGAAATGTTACAGTGCGTCCTTTTGTCCAGGTATTCGGTTGGAGGTCCAGTTGGTGGAATCTGGAGGAGACACTAAACGACCCGGTCAGTCCCTCCACCTCTCCTGCCGGTACTCCGGAACCACGTTCAGGAGAGATGAAATGCACTGGGTGAGACAAACTCCTGGGAAAGGACTGGAATGGGTTGCATGGGTAGACAACACGGGCGATCAAAGCCCCACGTACTATGCTGATTCGGTGAGAGGTCGCTTCACCATCTCCCGGCGAGATGCCTCCAACATGATTTCCCTGCAAATGAACTCCCTTAAACCTGAAGACTCTGCTTTCTATTACTGTGCGAGAGAGCCAGCCACACACAGTGAGAAAAGGCAATGCAAAACCCTCTTTTGTTTATGGAAACACCACTGGGTAGTTCAGCTGCAGCGTACTCAAAGGGGAAGGAAGAGACCACACTGAGACTCCATGGCTCAGTTGAGCTGAGTCAGAAACAGCAGGTTGATGTAGCTTCCAGCATATGTGAATGAAAGAAATGAGAGAGGAAAATCTTCATGATCAGGGGTGGGTTTCACATATTGTTGCCACCAGTTCTTCTGCACATGTGTTTGGCCTTCAGTGCATGCACTTTGCTTGTATGTGCACCTTCCATGCATTTGCCCGGCCTTGAAAATGTGGCCAAATAGGATGGCATTACGTCCGAGCCCACCTGCAGTCTCTGCTACCGGTTCGCCCGAACTGGTGCGAACCGGCTGAATACCACCTCTGTTCGTGATATAGAACTCCACATTGACATTTTTATTCTCATAAGTGGATCAACAGGGAGGAACTTATACTTTTGAAGAATGCGGTGAGGATAGACTATGGGAAAAAATATGACCAAAGAAAATAAACTGAGGAGAGAGAGAGAGAGAGAGGGAGGGAGAGAGAGAGAGTGGGAAAGGGAGAACTGCTCATAAGTTCTACTCTTCTTTAGAGATACAAAATTGTATTTCTTAATTAGTCCTCTATTCTTTTATTCAGTCATGTAAAAGTGATATGGGCTGTTGCATAAATCAAGCAAATAAGTAAAGATATAAATCAATAGTATAAGGGCTATAGAAATTCAACATTTTGCTTGCCTTTCTTCCTTTCCTTTCCTTTCCTTTCCTTTCCTTTCCTTTCCTTTCCTTTCCTTTCCTTTCCTTTCCTTTCCTTTCCTTTCCTTTCCTTTCCTTTCCTTTCCTTCCCTTCCCTTCCCTTCCCTTCCCTTCCCTCCCTCCCTTCCCTTCCCTTCCCTTCCCTTCCCTTCCCTTCCTTTCCTTTCCTTTCCTTTCCTTTCCTTTCCCTTGTTTCTGTTCTTATAGTTGACTTATATTGACTATATTGACTTAGGTTTCTTCAAAATAGCATGGTAAATTGTGGTAAATTTTATCTAAATTAAATCAGGAAAAAGCGAAACCACAACCAAAGCGCCACCTCTAGGCTTAACTCACTTTCAGAACTACAAGATGGAAACAAAGAAAAAAAATTAAAATGAGTATTGCCATCTAGTCCAGATTCAATAGTCCTAAATTTAATCTAAATTAAACCAGGACAAAGAGTTGGTCTTTTATATGGGAGACCACAGCCAACGTTCTATTCTGATACCTATTCATCTACTTGCATTTGCATTCTTTCAAACTGTTAACTGGACACCCATATTACTTAGTCCTAAATTTAATGATGATGTATTAAATTTTATCTAAATTAAGTCAGGAAAAAAATAGAGTTGCATATATAAAATCACAAAATCCCATTTCTGGGCTAGGACTCACTGTTGGACTTAAACCAATTGCCAAAGTACAAGACAATAGCAATGAAAAAAAGATCATATATTGGTATTTAGTCCAGATTGAATAGTCCTAAATTAATCCAGATTAAATCAAAACAAATAGTTGGTGCTTTAGATGTGAAAAAACAGTCAAAATTCTATTGTGGACTGAGACTCATTGATTGATTTAAGCTACTCTACTCATTCCCAAAGTACCATCTCTTATTTCACCATCCATATTACTTTGAGGATATGAAACCACAATCAAAGTCCAACTTCTGGGCTAGGACTGATTGTTGGACATAACCTACATTCTTATAAAATGGTTTTAACTTCCACATGACACTCATATGCAAATGAGGTCACTGAGCTGTTTCTCTTTTAAATAATCATGATCACACCAAGGAGCATATCAGACCCAAAGGTGTTACCTCTGGAACGAAAGGGTGTATTTCTCACTGTCCAATGGATCTTCCCATTTTTCTTCTTTGCTTAGTAGCTGCTCCTGTCTGTAAGTATCTTCCGAGATAGACCTGAACAATGAGATAAAACAAAAGCAGGATTGCGTACTAATTCCTGCTTTGTCATTCGTTTAGACGTCCACTCCACTGTCCAACTTGTGGAATCTGGGCCAGGAACAGTGAGCCCTGGAGGATCCTTCAGATTAACTTGCAAAGTGACGGGGGACTCCATCAAGAAAGTGTGGTGGGACTGGATCCGCCAGGCTCCAGGAAAAGGATTGGAATGGGTGGGCGAGATAGACTGGGATGCTAACAAGTGGAGGACATTCTATGCCTCTTCCCTCCAAAGCCGGACAACTTTGACTGCTGATGACTCCCGTAATGAGTATTATTTGACAATGAGGTCTCTGACAGCTGCAGACTCAGCCACATATTACTGTGCACGAAATCCACAGTGAGAGAAAGCAAAGGAGGAAGTGTGAAAAACATAGTTGCTTCTCGATTTTTGCTTGAAGAAACTTTATGTTTTCACATTCATGGATTGAGATAACTTCGTCCTTCTTTCCGACTACCATTGTCTGCAAAGGGGAACACATTATTCTTCTCTCTCAACAACAAGTAGTACTAGACTTCAGAGCTGCTGCTCCTGTTCAGAACAGCACATAGCATGCTATTTGCTTCTTCTTTCTTTTCCCGTTCTTTTGCTTCTTTTCTCCTATTTCTGCAGTTTTCTCAAGCACTGGCTGCAACATCCTTGTCATGGACAAGGATTAAGAGATACGCGGTAGTTGGGTTGATGTTCATGTGATACTCAGTCCACTTCTCGGTCAAGCTGAGTCAGAAACAACAGGTTGATGTAGCTTCTTCCAGATGTGAATGATGGTAAAGACATGACAGGTGAAATTCTTCATGATTCAGAACTCCACATTGATGTTTTCATTCTCATAAGTGAGTCAACAAGAAGGAACTCATAGATTTGAAGAATGCAGTGAGGATAGACTATGGAAGAAATGATAATGTATAGAAAAAATAAGGCTCTAAAAGAAAGGGAAGTGATAAAGTAGAAAAACACAGAGAAATTTGCAAAGATTGCCCCATGTCTGTACAGCTTCTCGAGAAATTACTGTCCTCACCACAAAACCAAGGCCGAGTTCACTATATAGTAGCCATCCTTTCTTGAACATAATGGAAAATGCCATATTTTTCAGAGTATAAGACCGGAGTATAAAATGCACGTTAGTTTTTGGGGAGGAAAATAAGAAAAAAGCTGATTGGCAGGTGGATTGGCCTCCCTGGAATACACCCAATCAGCTGTTCCCAGAAGTGAATTTTAGCAACAGGTTTGTTGGTTGTGAGCTCTGTGCCTTGCTTTTTTATTTTTTCTGCCTCTGAAACTTTTGAAAGTCTGTTTCAGAAAAAAACTTTTTTTCCTGTCTCTGAAAGCCTCCGAAACAGAGCTTCAGAAAAAAAGCCTCTGAAGCTCTGTTTGGGGGCTTTTTTTTCTGAAGCTCTGTTTGCGGGCTTATTTTCTGAAGCTTCATTTCTGATGCTTTTTTCAGTCTCTGAAACTTCCGTTTGAGAAGCTGGGTGGGGCTACATTCAGAGTATAAGACACACCCAGATTTTCACCCTCTTTTTTTTGGAGAAAAAGGTGCATCTTATACTCTGAAAAATACGGTATATTTCTGGAGGGCCGTCTGGACTACTGTAATGCTCTCTACATGGGGCTCCCCTTGAAGAGCACTTGGAGGCTCCAATTGGTCCAGAATGCGGCCGCGCGGGCGATTATGGGAGCGACTCGGCGCACCTATGTAACACCTTTCCTGCGCGAGCTGCACTGGCTTCCGGTGGTCTTCGGGGTGCAATTCAAGGTGGTGGTGACCATCTTTAAAGTGCTCCATGGCTTAGGACCCAGGTACTTACAAGACCGCCTTCTGCTGCCAATAGTCTCCCACCGGTCAATACGCTCCCACAGAGAGGGACTTCTCAGGGTGCTGTCAGTCAAACAGTGTCGACTGGCGGCCCCCAGGGGGAGAGCCTTCTCTGTGGGGGCATCTGCCCTCTGGAACAAATTGCCCCCGGAGATAGGGAGGATCCCTGACCTACGCACCTTTCGCCGTGCCCTCAAGACGCTATTATTTCAACAAGCAGGGCTGGCCTAGATATGATTTTTAATTGGGGTGTATTTTTAATGATTAGGCCAATAGTTTAATATGCTTTTAAAATGTTTTTTAAATTTTGTACTTGGACTTGTTTTACTGTTGGCTGTGCACCGCCCTAAATCCTTCGGGGGAAGGGCGGTATAGAAATTAAATAAAATCTAAATCTAAATCTAAGTTGACTTCTTCAACTTTGTCAAATAAAATATTTGCTTGTGGAATAATTTTTGGAGAAGTGACTTCTTTGGTTGTAACAGAGAGTGGTGTGTTACAGGAATCCTTCCTCGCTGAGCCTGCATCAAATTAAGTCTGTTTGCTTTAACAAACTATGGAAACCTATCAATAATGGATGAATGATCACATGTCTTCCCAGCAGTGGTGAAATTCAATTTTTTTAAATTACCGGTTCTGTGGCCATGGCTTGGTGGGCGTGGTGTGGCTTGGTTGGCATGTCTTGGTGGAGATGGCAGGGGAAGGATACTGCAAAATCCCGATTCCTTCCCCACTCCTGGGGGAAGGATATTGCAAAATCTCCATTCCCACCCCACTCTGGGACCAGCCAGAGGTGATATTTGCCAGTTCTCCGAACTAATCAAAATTTCCACTATTGGTTCTCCAGAACCTGTCAGAACCTGCTGGATTTCACCCCTGTTTCCCAGTCTATCTTTTATGTGGCTAATAAATACTTCTGTGAATGTGTCTCTGTGCATGTTACTGTTGATTCTAGAAACACTTTTCTGAGTTGGAACTTTTGCAAAATAACATTTTCTTTTCTCCCTTGAAAAAGCTATACCTCTTTGTGTAACAGTTTAAACATATTTTCTTTTATTATTTCTTTATTTATTACAATGTGTTAATCATCTAAACATCATTTGTGCAATATAGAATCAAGGAAATCTACAAAAAGAGATTGGCATTTTGATTCCAAAGTTATGTAAATTCAAGAGCAATTTCCTGCCCAGATGATGTATCGCTTTGAATTACTTCTTACAGAATAAACCTGATGCTTCCTGTATTGATTAAAAATTGTCCCTTGGCTGATGCTGGGACATCTTCAGCATGTCTTAAAGTGGAGGTTGAAGGAACTCAAGAAGGTTGAAGTATCATGTGGCTTTTTTATCCTGAGGGCTATGCAAATTCAGTGACAGCTTCCTGTCCAAAGGAACTATATCATCCTCTTTACTACTACACCAAAGTATAGAAATGTTGAATGCTCCAAAACCTGGCTAGAAAGAATATGCACATAAAAGCCTACGAAAAAGGAAAAAAGATACATTGTACCATTACAGGGAGGATATGTGAGAAGTGGGTGTGGCTCACCGAAGACGCCTTAAGAGGCAGAAATAGCTATCTGAGTCTCCCAGAGAGCAACACAGAGTTGCAGTTTGTCAGCAGAAAAAAGGCCCAGAAACTTGTGAATGAGATTTCACAGAACCTAGGGCTGTAGAACAACTAAGTTTACGTAGGTAAAACCTGGCTAGAAAGAATATGCACATAAAAGCCTACGAAAAAGGGAAAAAAAAGATATATGTATATTTATACAAAGTCAGCTTATTGCCCCCACAAACTGGGTCCTCATTTCACCTACCTTTGAAAGGATGGAAGGCTGAATCAACCTTGAGCCTGGTGAGATTTGAACTTGCAGTAATTGCAGGCAGCTGGTGTTAATAACTGTTAATAACAGTGCTTTAGTCTGCCACGCCACCAGGCTCAGTTTTGCTTTCTCTTTTTTTAAAAAAATATTTTTTATTGAGTATTTTACATTTTAAAACAAAACACACAATAGCAAAAAAATACACACACACATCAGACATTAAAATACAAAACTAACAACAGATATATACAATTTTACAACTTTCTGCATTGACTTTTGTCTTTACTCTTAGCTTTTATCCTCCCGCTTCTTCTCTTTATTATTAAATATTCATAATTAATTGTTTTGTTAGCAGGGTCATTATTTACATTCATATCTGGTAAATATCAAATTTCGCTTTATATTCTTATTTCTTAATTTGATTTCTGTTTTCCAACCATGTATAAAACCTATCCCACACTTTATAATAATCTGAGTCTTCTCTTTCTTTGATCTCCATAGTTAATTTATCCATTTCAGCACATTTGAGGATTTTCTTTATTATTGTTTCTTGGTATTGGTATTGTGTATTGGTCGATTTCCACATTTGCGCTAGAGTAATTCTGTCTGCTGTTAGAATATGCAATATAATGTAATAGAGACTTTTTTCCATTTTTCTATCAATCATTCCTAGGAGGAACATCTCTGGTTTAAAATCTATCTTTTGGAATATAATCTCTTCCAACCACCCTTTAATTTTATAATTTCCTCACCTTAGGTCACATCCACCACATGTGGTAGTATGTCCCTAGTTTGTGACCACATCTCCAACATTGAGGTGATAAATTGGGGTGCAGTTTTGCTTTCATCTCCACCCCAGACCACCCCAACGATGCCCTTGATGTGATGTCTCGCTGCCTGGAGACCGTGCGGGTCTGGATGGGGAGGAACAGGCTCAGACTCAACCCCTCCAAGACTGAGTGGCTGTGGCTTCCGGCATCCCGATATAGTCAGCAGGTGCCATCGCTGACTATTGGGGGTGAATCTTTGCCCCCCTCAGAGAGGGCTCGCAATCTGGGTGTCCTCCTGGATGCACGGCTGTCTTTAGAAGAGCATATGACGGCCGTGGCCAGGGGGGCCTTTTATCAGGTTCGCCTGATTCACCAGTTGCAGCCCTTTCTGGACCGGGACACCTTGTGCACAGTCACTCACGCCCTTGTCACCTCCCAGCTGGACTATTGTAATGCTCTCCACATGGGGCTCCCCTTGAAGAGCACTCGGAGGCTCCAATTGGTCCAGAATGCGGCCGCGCGGGTGGTTATGGGCGCAACTCGTTGTGCCCACGTGACACCCCTCCTGCGCGAGCTGCACTGGCTCCCAGTGGTCTTCTGGGTGCGATTCAAGGTGCTGGTTACCACCTTTAAAGCGCTCCATGGCACAGGACCCGGGTACCTTCGAGACCGACTTCTGCCACCAATAGCCTCCCACCGACCAGTTCGCTCCCACATAGAAGGTCTCCTCAGGGTGCCATCGGCCAAGTTATGTCGGTTGGTGACACCCAGGGGGAGGGCCTTCTCTGTGGGAGCCCCAGCCCTGTGGAATGAACTGCCCCCGGAAATACGCAAGATCCCCAACCTCCGGGTATTTCACTGCGCATTGAAGACCCTGTTGTTCCGCCAGGCCGGGCTATCGACATGATAATTTTAAATTGGGGTATTTTAAATTTCTGGGGTTTTAAATGGAGCCAAATTTATTTAATAATTTTAAATTTTAAATTGATGTTTGTCTTGTGTTTTTAAATAGGCTGTACACCGCCCTGAGTCCTTCGAGAGAAGGGCGGTATAGAAATAAAATTATTATTATTATTATTATTATTATTATTATTATTATTATTATTATTATTATTATTATTATTATTATTATCATTGTAGCTGTTTTGAACTTCAGGAACTCAGCCATGCTTTCCAGACACTTTCAGTACAACATGTTCCTGCAGAACCAGGCTTGCTTCTATTTATCTTTTACACCAGGGGTCATTATTGCTCCACGGAACTGGATTGATCATGGGGGAAGGGGAAGGAAAACCACAGCCGGATTCTGTGGTGAGATGTCAGTTTTGAAGCTAATTATTCCCTTGGTTGTTGGCTTGAACATTCATAGAGATCATCCCACAACCACAAAACCAAAGTTGAGTTAATTATAGTCCTTCTTTCTTGAACATAAGGCAAACTGACTTTTTTCAAGACCACAAGATATTCAACTTTCTGGGGGTGGGGGAAAGTTTAATGGTGAAGTGGTTTCCTGGAAGTGAGTTCTTTGGTTGTGACATGAAGTTTTGTAACTTGACAATCATTATTGCTCACTTAGCCTGAATAAAATCATCTCTGTTTGGTTTAAGAAACCATGAGTAGCATTTTTCTGAGTTGGAACTTTTGCAGAATAATATTTCCAGTCAATTCAAAGAATTTCCATTATTCAAAGAATAATATTTCTTTGAAAATCCGCACCTTTTTCTATGACAATTTTAACACGTTATCTTGATGGGCTTAGAATTCACCATCTAAATATCATTTATGTAAGGGAGGCTCAAAGAATAGAATAGGATAGCATAGCATAGGATAGCATAGGCTAGGCTAGAAATAGAAATAGAAATAGAAACAGAAATCAAAATCAAAATCGAAATCAAAATCAAAATCAAAATCAAAATCAAAATCAAAATCAAAATCAAAATTGTAATAGAAATCGAAATCGAAATTGTAATAGAAATAGAACAGAAGACTAGACTAGACTAGACTAGACTAGACTAGACTAGACTAGACTAGACTAGACTAGACTAGAACAGAACAGAACAGAACAGAACAGAACAGAATAAACAGAGTTGGAAGGGGCCTTGGAAGTCTTCTAATCCAACCCCCTGCTTACAATGTCAATAGAAAGAGTGGCACTTTGATCCCAAATCTATGAAAATTCAACAACACTTTCCTGCTCAAATGATGAACTGACGTTGAGCTTTCAAGATATATATTTACATCTCTTTAAATAAACCTGCTTCTTCTTAGGAATTAAAAAAGAATGACTGGTGTTGGATTTTTTTTCCCAGCCTTTCAAAATCATATCTAAATTGGAGGTTGAAGGAACTCAACAAGGTCTAACATCATGCAGTGTTTTGTTTTGTTTTATTCTGAGGGTTATGTAAATTCAGTGACACCTTTCTGTTTAAGGGAACCAGACCATCCTTTGGATGTAGCAGGATGTTCTCCTGCTACATCCAAAGATACAAATCTTGTGTGCAGATCGGAATGTTTGTAGGAATCCTCTGAGCTCTTGAGCGAGCAGAAATGAGAGCCGGGCTAAACTTCGTGATATTGCTAGTAGTCCTCAGAGGTATTATTTTCACCTCTTGATTGTCTTTGTGGTTTTGTTCAATTAAACTTTCTTTCTAGATGCCCAATCTAAGGACCCCTTGGTGGAGTCTGGAGGAGAAATGACAAAACCTGGAGAATCCCTCTGTCTCTTCTGCCAAGCTTCTGGATTTGACTTCAGTAGGTTCTGGATGCACTGGGTGAGGCAGGCCCCAGGGAAAGGACTGGAGTCAGTGTCATTGATACATTATACGAGAGAGAAATATACTACTCGGACAAAGTGAGGGAGCGTTTCATCCTCTCCAGGGACAACGTCAAAGACCAGCTGTATCTACAAATGAACCACCTCAAACCAGAGGACACAGCAGTCTATTACTGTGCAGGAGGCACAATGAGAGGAAGCGAATCTGAAGCCAAGAAAAAACTGCTAATTTCACTAAAAAAGTTCTGGAAATTTCTTTGCCATAAAAATACAACCAAGCTGATATTGACTCAGTCCATTCCTTTCGGAACCGTTCTCTCTCATTTGATCGCCTATGTTTCTTAACCCAAGTCTTGCGATGATGGAGTCAATTTTATCTAAATTAAAATCAGGAAAAAGTGAAACCGCAACCAAAGTGCCACTTTGCGGCTTAACTCATGGACTTAACTCACTTTCAGAACTACAAGATGGAAGCAAAACAAAGAGTTATTGCCATCTAGGGCAGATTCAATAGTCCTAAATTTAATCTAAATTAAATCAGGACAAAGAGTTGGTGTTTTAGATGGGAGACCACAGCCAACATTCTATTCTGATACCTATTTATCTACTTGCATTTGCATTTTTTCAAACTGTTAAGTGGGCACCCATATCACTTAGTCTTAAATTTAATGATGATGCATTAATTTTTTATCTAAATTAAGTCAGGAAAAAATAGGGTTGCATATATAAAATCACAAAGTCCTATTTCTGGGCTAGGACTCACTGGTGGAGTTAAACCACTTGCAGACCTACAGGATGGAAGCAACAAGAAAAAGGAGATCATTTATTGCCATCTAGTCCAGATTGAATAGTCTGAAATTAATCCAAATTAAATCAGGACAAATAGTTGGTGTTTTAGATGTAAAATCACAGTCAAAGCTCTATTATGAACTGAGTCTCATTGATTGATTTCAGCCACTCTACTCATTCCCAAAGTACCATCTCTTATTTCACCATCCATAAGGTAAAGGTAAACGTTCCACTCGCACATATTTGCTAGTTGTTCCTGACTCTAGGGGGTAGTGCTCATCTCCTTTTCAAAGCTGAAGAGCCAGAGCAGTCCGAAGACATCTCCATGGTCATGTGGCCGGCATGACTAAATGGCAAAGGTGCATGGAACACTGTTACTTTCCCACCAAAGGTGATCCCTATTTTTCTACTTGCATTTTTTACGTGCTTTCGAACTACTAGGTTGGCAGAAGCTAGGACAAGTAACAGGAGCTCACCCTGTTACACGGCACTAGGGATTCGAATCGCCGAACTGCCGACCTTTCGATCGACAAGTTCAGTGTCTTAGCCACTGAGCCATTGCGTCCTTTCACCATCCATACTTCTTTACATATATGAAACCACAATTAAAGTCCAACTTCTGGGGTAGGACTGACGCATGGACGTAACCTACATTCTTATATACTGGTTTTAGTTTCCACATGACACTCAGATGCAAATGAGGTCACTGAGCTGTTTCTCCTTTAAATAATCACAATCACACCAAGCAGCATACTAGACCCAAAGGTGTCATTGCTGTAAAGAAAGGCTGGATTTCTCACTGCCCAATGGATCTTCCCATTCTTCTTCTTTGCTTAGTAGCAGCTCCTGTCTGTGAGTATCTTCCAGGTAGACCTGAACGATGAGATAAAACAAAAGCAGGATTGTGTACTAATTCCTGCTTTGTCATTCGTTTAGACGTCCACTCCACTGTCCAACTTGTGGAATCTGGGCCAGGAACAGTGAGCCCTGGAGGATCCTTCAGATTAACTTGCAAAGTGACGGGGGACTCCATCAAGAAAGTGTGGTGGGACTGGATCCGCCAGGCTCCAGGAAAAGGATTGGAATGGGTGGGCCAGATAGACTGGAATAATAGCTGGAGGACATTCTATGCCTCTTCCCTCCAAAGCCGGACAACTTTGACTGCTGATGACTCCCGCAATGAGTATTATTTGACAATGAGGTCTCTGACAGCTGCAGACTCAGCCACATATTACTGTGCACGACATCCACAGTGAGAGAAAGCAAAGCAGGAAGTGTGAAAAACATAGCTGCTTCTCGGTCTTTGCTTGAAGAAACTTTATGTTTTCACATTCATGGATTGAGATAACTTCGTCCTTCTTTCCAACTACCATTGTCTGCAAAGCGAACGTTTTTTTTTTTTTTCAAATCATTGCAGGATGGAGATCTGATTGTAAGGATGGAAATCATCTGATTAGTCACTATAGAGAATTCTACTTCACTGATAGCAGTTATTTTGCATTGTTATCAATTAAATGAATATATTAAATATTTTCAAAATGACACTTTCTGGAAATTAATTCCAAGTGAATAAAGATATCCTACGATTTTTATTTATTTCTTGAGGTGGGGCTATTGAGCTTATTCTATCCGGTCTAGAAATTCTGGACAACTCCTGGAGATCAGAAACATTGTCCCAAGTTCTATTTTCTTTCCCATCTAATGAAAGTCTCTTCAGACCTTTAGCCTGATGACTCCCTTCTACCTGCGCTGCACTAGATGGCAGCAGAGTCTAACAAATTCACATTCTCCACTTTACAAAAATGAAACCGTGGTTTCAACCGTTAGCCTGATGGTTTCCTCTACTGCTTCCGAACTATCACTCAACAGGTCCCCAAGGAGCCTCCTTCCCCAAGAGACTTTCTATAACTCTTTTCTGTAAGCTCTGAGGAACACTTATCTCCCTTTCTTCCTTTTTCAGTTTCAGACCAAGCTTGATACATTTGAAACAGTTCCTCTTTCTTGCTTCACTGCCTGCCCTCTTTGTTCATTCATAACTAGGGTTGGAGATGAAAAAAAAGATGCAGAAAAAAAATACTTGCATAGAATGCTGAGGAAAGGAAGGGAAGGGGAAGGGAAGGGAAGGGAGAAGGGAGGGAGGAGGAGGAGGAGAGAGAGAGAGAGAGAGAGAGAGAGAGAGAAAGGGGAGGATGAGGATGAGGGGGGAAGGTAGGGGAAGGAGGGAGGAGAAAGAGAGAGAGAGAAAGAAAGAGGAGGATGAGGAGGGAGAGAGGGAGGGAGGAAGAAAGAGAAAGAAAGAAGAAAGAAAGAAGAAAGAAAGAAAAAAGAAAGAAAGAAAGAAAGAAAGAAAGAAAGAAAGAAAGAAAGAAAGAAAGAAAGGGATAAGGAGAAGGGAAAGAAAAGAAAGAAAAGAAAGGGAGGGGAGGGGAGGGGAGGGAAGTGAAGGAAGAGGGAGGAAGAAAGAGAGAGACAAGGAAAGAAAGAAGAAAGAAAGAAAGGAAGGAAGGAAGGAAGGAAGGAAGGAAGGAAGGAAGAGGAGGAGGAAGGGAGGGAAGGGAAGGGAAGGAATGAGGGAGGGAGGAAGAAAGAGAGAGAGAGAGACAAGAAAGAAAGAAAGAAAGAAAGAAAGAAAGAAAGAAAGAAAGAAAGAAAGAAAGAAAGAAAAAGAAAGAAGAGGATGAGTAGGGAAGGGAAAGTCTGCCAATCCTATTTTCTACGAGGAGGAAGAGATACTGTTGTCCTGCTTCTGAAAACAACCACAAAATGGTTATCAGGTATCAATTATGCAGAGTGTTAGAAACACTAGACACTAGTTATCTGCCAGCTCTTACATTCCCCAGATGCTCAAATGATGCATCCAGTTGCACTTTCAAAATATGACTTTCCTCCTTGCAAAAAGCAACCTTCAAGTCTTTCTTAAGGATTTTTTTTAAAAAATGTGATTTGGGATATTTTTAAGCGTGTCTTCGATGAAGGTGGAAGCCACTCTAGAAGGTCAAAGCGGCCTGTGTCTCTTTTATCCTGAGGGCCATGTAAATTCCATGACAGCTTCCTGTTCAAAGAATTCATATTATCCTGCTCTTCTGATGCCCACAACATCTCAAAGGTTGAGTGCTTGTCTAAGTGTTTCCTCATCGGCAAGAATCGCACAACTTTTGACAAAGCAAAAATGACACTCTGGCTGAACCTCATGTCCTTATTATTTGTCCTCAAAGGTATCATTTTCCTCTTCAAAGAGGGAGGCTATTCTTCAGTTTCTTGTGTTACCTGAAGGAGGTCTTATTAAGCAAACTTTCTTTCCAGGTGTCCAATGTGGGGTCCAGTTAGTGGAATCTGGTGGGGATGTGAGAAGACTTGGAGAGTCCCTCCGTCTCTCCTGCCAAGCATCTGGATTTAGCTTTGGTGGCTCCCACATGGGCTGGGTGAGACAGGCTCCTCAGAAAGGACTGGAATGGGTTGCATTCATATACAGAGATTCCAGTGGAATATTCTACTCAGAGAAAGTGAAGGGCCGCTTCACCATCTCCAGGGACAATGCCAAAAGCCAGCTGTATCTACAAATGAACAGCCTCAAACTAGAAGACACTTGGACTGCAAGGCGATCAAACTGGTCAGTCCTAAGTGTTGTGGTCCGCCAGCAGCCTGCAGAGCTGGCAGCGGAGTTGGACAGTAAGGAGGCTGGGGAGGAACATGGGCCAGTCCTGGAGTCTGGGGAACAAGGGCTCTGAGTCAGAGGCAGAGATGGGGTCAGGGCCATCTGGGAGTGATGCACGGACTCTGGAGCCTCCAGAGTCGGGCAGCAGAGAGGCAGAGGAACAGGAGGAGCCTATTCCTAGTGCGCACATGTGCAGAGCTGCCAGAAGGCACAAACAGTTAAAACAAAAGGGACTACTCGGGGGTAAGGCCTGGAGATGATTGGCCCCTCCCATAAGGCTTAAAAGAGGAACAGAGGCACATGGGCACTTTGCAGGAAAGCAACATTGTTATTCCTGTTTCCAGTCGGCATCTCTGTTTGATTCTGGAATCTGTGTGGCTTTGCCAAGTAGGTCTTTGGCAGAGTGTCAAGGGAGATAAAAGGTTGGTGATTATCCCGAAGGACTTTTTGCAACTAATTGGGACTCAGCTGTGAATGAACATACTGTAATTCACAGCTGTTGCAATAAAAGAGGACGACAGAGAACGGGGTGGCTGGATGGAGTCACTGAAGCAGTAAGTGTGAGCTTAAATGGACTCCAGAAGATGGTAGAGGACAGGAAGGCCTGGAGGAACGTTGTCCATGGGGCCATGATGGGTCGGACATGACTTCTTAACTAACAACAACAACAACAAATTATGAGATTCTTGAAAATGTAACCTGATTAAGAAAACAGATTTGAACTAGATTTACCACTTTCAAGTTCTGTCTCTTAACATATCTGTTTCAAAAATGATTATTCCATGATTTATCTGTGCTACTTAGAACCACTTTCCTTAACCTTCAACCAAAAGTACAATAAAGCCCTTTGTCTGCACAATAAATTTAAAAGGAAATATCTCACATATTGTTTCTACCCAATCCATTCTGATCTGGCAAGAGGGACATGCTCTGGGTATCTTTGGCTAGGGAGTATTGGCTGGCAGTGCTAGGTCCAAGTCCAGAGACAGTGAGATCCAATCAAGTCCAAATCTTTATTTGCTTCCACCTAATAGACAGAATCTTGCCAAACTAAAGGTATAACTTTACAAGGTTCAGATTTTACTACATGGATAAAAGGAAGGGATGCTTCACCAACTCCAAAAGCCAATTCTAGTAGCAAATGAACAACTTGAAATCAGACGACACATACTATTATTTAACCGTTTTTGAAAATCACAGGTGTAAAGTCTGTGGAAAGCAATTTATAACTGAATATGCTGAAGGGTCTTTTATCCCAACTGATATGTAAATTGAGGCACAATTTCCCCTTTAAAGGAGCCACATGATATCCCTTTTCAGGTTACACCCACCAACAGAAAGTTTGAGCACTTTCCCATATCCTGTCCTATCAATTCGTTCCATTCATTAGAAGGAGCAAAAATGATCCTGTGGCTAAACTTGGTTTCCTTTCTAGCAATCCTCAGAGGTAATTCTTTCCTACCTATTCGGTTTCATTTCATTTCAATTGTTGTATGCAAGAAAAGTCACTGAATTGCCTTTTATTTTAGGTGTTAAATCTGAGATCCAGTTGGTGGAGTCTGGAGGAGAGGTGAAAAGACCTGGACAGTCCCTTCATCTCACCTGCCAAGCTTCTGGCTTCACCTTCAGCAGCTATTACATGGGCTGGGTGAGACAGTCTCCTGGGGAAGGACTGGAATGGGTGGCATACATAGGGACCGGTTCCAGTCCCATTTACTACTCAGACAAAGTGAAGGGCCGCTTCATCATCTTCAGGGACGATGCCAAAAGCCAGCTGTATCTGCAAGTGAACGATCTCAAACCAGAGGACACGGCAGTCTATTACTGTGCAAGAGACACACAGTGAGAGGAAGTGAAGCTGAAGCTTGGCAAAAACCTGTCATTCATCAGAGCAGCTCTGCAGTCTCAGAAAACTGCAATTTTCTATAAGAGGATTATGGGAAGACTGACTGATTGCCAAAAGGAGAAAGAGCTGATATTGCTATCAGCACCTCTTTCTCAATTGGAGAGGAGGAAACCAAAAAATCTGAGGAAAGAAAATAAACTGTAGTGGTGGGGGGGCTATATAAATTTTCCTTTTTGCTTGAGTTTTTTTTTCCTTTGGGGTTTTATCATTAGGTGAAAAAATTGATAATTAATTTCTTTCTTACTTTCTTTCTTTCTTTCTTTCTTTCTTTCTTTCTTTCTTTCTTTCTTTCTTTCTACTTCCCTTCCCTCCTCATCTTTCTTTCTTTCTTTCTTTCTTTCTTTCTTTCTTTCTTTCTTTCTTTCTTTCTTTCTTCCTTTTTTTCTTTTCTTTTCTTTTCTTTCTTTCTTTCTGCCTTCCTTCCTTCTTTCTTTCCTTCCTTCCTTCTTTCCTTCTTTCTTTCCTTCCTTCCTTCCTTCCTTCTTTCCTTCCTCCTTTCCTTTCCTTTTTACCTTTCCCCCCTTGTTTTCCTGTTCCTATGGTTTGACCATTATTAACTGACTTGCTATTTTAGAACATATTATGTAAAATTGCAAAATGACCACACAAGGGTCAAAATAACCAAGAAAAAAAAAACAAGACATTGATGAAATCCGTACACTTGCCGAGTTAAAAACCAAGCTAATAAGGAACAGCTCACAGGTTTCCAATGTGATGTTTTGGTTCCAACTTTGAAACGCCAATGTGTTTGTATAATTTTATTTTATTTATTTATTTATTTTATCATATTTGTATACCGCCCTACTCCCGAAGGACTCAGGGTGGTGAACAGCCAAGATAAAATACAAAGACATACAAAAGTTAAAAAACTATTAAAAACAGATTAAATAATTTAGGCTCAAAGAACAAATTTAAGACATTCAATTTATCTAAAAACATTTAAAACCCAATTTAAAAGGGAAAGTTAGGCCAGACCAGCCTGTTGGAATAAAAATGTTTTTAGGGCGCGGCGGAAGATGCGTAAGTCTTGGATCCTCCGTATCTCCGGGGGAGATACGTTCCAGATGGCAGGTGCCCCCACAGAGGCTCTCCCCCTGGGGGCCGCCAGTCGACATTGTTTGGCCGACGGCACCCTGAGGAGCCCTCTCTATGGGAGCGAACTGGTTGGTGAGAGGCTACTAGAGGCAGAAGGCGGTCTCATAAGTACCCTGGTCCTGAGCCATGGAGCGCTTTAAAGGTGGTAAGTTTGTGACATCCAATCAAGTCCCATTTTTTATTTGCTTCCACCTAATAGATGGAATCTTGCCAGACGAAAGCTATATCTGTCCAAGATTATGATTTCACTACATGGATAAAGGAAAGGGATGCTTCACCACCTCCAAACATCAATTCTATTAGCAAACAAACAACTTGAAACCAGAGGACCCGGTAAATTATTTAACAGTTTTTGAAAATCACCTGAATAAAGTCTGTGCAAAGAAATGATCTGCTGGGTTCTTTTAGTCCAAGAGATATGTAAATTGAGGTGCAATTTTCCCTTTAAATGGAACATATGGTATCTATTTTCGGGTCACACCCACCAACACAAAGTTTGAGCCCTTTTCCTGATCCTTTCCCGTTGATTTGCTCCATTATTAGAGGGAGGACAAATGATCCTGTGGCTAAATCTGCTGTCCTTTCTAGCAGTCCTCAGAGGTATTTCTTTCCTTCCTGTTCAGTTTCTTTTCCTTTTAATTCTTGTATACAGGAGAGCTCACTGGAATTCTTTTTATTTAAGGGGTCCGATCGCAGGCGAAGTTGGTGGAGTCCGGAGGGGATGTAAGGAGACCTGGAGAGTCCCTCCGTCTCTCCTGCCAAGCCTCCGGCATCAGCTTTGGTGGCTCTTCCATGAACTGGGTGCGACAGGTTCCTGGGAAAGGAATGAAATGGGTGGCATACATAAATTCCCCTTCCAGTGCTATTCACTACTCAGACAAAGTGAAGGGGCGATTCACCATCTCCAGGGACAATCCCAAAAGCCAGCTCTATTTGCAAATGAACAGCCTCAAACCAGAGGACATGGCAGTCTATTACTGTACAGGATACACAGTGAGAGGAAGTGAGTCTGAAACTTGTCGATCCCCAGCCATTCATGAGAGCAGCTCTGCAAGTCCGTTCAGCCTCAGAATAGGGCTGCATTTTTTCAATGAGAGGAGCCTGAGGAAGCTGCCTGGTTGCCAGAAGGAAGAAAGAGCTGATCTTAATGTTAGCTGTTTGCAGGGATGGTATTTACTTACCTTCGCTACCGGTTTGCAAATGTGAATGTGCTCATAGGTTCTGCTCTCAAAATAACCAGTTCTTTCTTTCTTTCTTTCTTTCTTTCTTTCTTTCTTTCTTTCTTTCTTTCTTTCTTTCTTTCTTTCTTTCTTTCCTTCCTTTCTTTCTCTCTCTCTCTCTCTCTCTCTCTCTCTCTCTCTCTCTCTCCACATGCAGAGAGAGAGGGGGGGAGACAAAGTGAGCGGGAGTGGGAGCGGGAGAGAGAGAGAGGGAGGGAGGAGAGGGAGAGAGAGCTGATCTTAATATTAGCTGTTTGCAGGGATGGTATTTACTTACCTTCGCTACCGGTTTGCAAATGTGAATGTGCTCATAGGTTCTGCTCTCAAAATAACCAGTTCTTTCTTTCTTTCTTTCTTTCTTTCTTTCTTTCTTTCTTTCTTTCTTTCTTTCTTTCCTTCCTTCCTTCCTTCCTTCCTTCCTTCCTTCCTTCCTTTCTTTCTCTCTCTCTCTCTCTCTCTCTCTCTCTCTCTCTCTCTCTCTCTCTCTCCACATGCAGAGAGAGAGGGGGAGGGAGACAAAGTGAGCGGGAGCGGGAGAGAGAGAGAGGGAGGGAGGAGAGGGAGAGAGAGCTGATCTTAATATTAGCTGTTTGCAGGGATGGTATTCACTTACCTTCGCTACCAGTTTGCAAATGTGAATGTGCTCATAGGTTCTGCTCTCAAAATAACCAGTTCTTTCTTTCTTTCTTTCTTTCTTTCTTTCTTTCTTTCTTTCTTTCTTTCTTTCTTTCTTTCTTTCTTTCTTTCTTTCTTTCTCTCTTTCCTTCCTTCCTTCCTTCCTTCCTTCCTTCCTTCCTTTCTTTCTTTCTTTCTTTCTCTCTCTCTCTCTCTCTCTCTCTCTCTCTCTCTCTCTCCACATGCAGAGAGAGAGGGGGAGGGAGACAAAGTGAGCGGGAGTGGGAGCGGGAGAGAGAGAGAGGGAGGGAGGAGAGGGAGAGAGAGCTGATCTTAATATTAGCTGTTTGCAGGGATGGTATTCACTTACCTTCGCTACCGGTTTGCAAATGTGAGCATGTGGCCTTCCGCGCATGCACTGAGCATAAAAAATGGATGTGATTACATCCGGGTGGGTGGGCGGAGCCTCCTGCAGTGCTACCGGTTTGCCCAAACCAGATAGAACCGGCTAAATACCACCACTGGCTGTTTGGGAGGTGTTATCCAATTGAAGGGGAGGAAATCAGAAAATCTGAGCGAAGGAAATAAACTGAGTAGTCAATAAGAGAGTGACAGAGAGAAAAAAGGAGAACCCCTGAAAGACAGCAATAACAAAGTGCTCATAGGTTCTGCTCTCAAAATAATCTTTAGTGACACAAAATTGTATTCCTTAATTAGCACTCTTCATTCTTTTATTGGGTTGGAAGTTTTATGCTTTTTCTTTCTTTCTTGAGATTCAGATCTTCTGCCTTTTGTCTTTATGTGTATGTACCAGTTCTTTCTTTCTTTCTTTTTTCTTTTTTCTTTTTTCTTTCTTTCTTTCTTTCTTTCTTTCTTTCTTTCTTTCTCTCTCTCTCTCTCTCTCTCTCTCTCTCTCCACATGCAGAGAGAGAGGGTGATGGAGAGGGAACAGGAGAGGGAGAGGGAGAGAGAGAGGGAGAGGGAGAGGGAGAGGGGAGAGTAGGAGGGAGGAAGTGGGAGAGGGAGGGAGGGGGAGGGAGAAGGAGAAGGAGAAAGAGAGGGAGACGAGGAGAGGGGGAGAGAGAGAGAGAGAGAGAGAGAGAGAGAGAGAGAGAGAGAGAGGGAGAGAGAAACATACATTTGAAAGTTTAAATATGTTTAAAATCATACCCGCCTTTATTAGTACAAATGTGGCCATGTGACAAGTCAGGATTCTCTAGATCTATCACTTTTAAATTCTAACATATCCGCAGCAAAAACTTATTATTCCACAATTCCTCTGTGCTACTTAGAACCACTTCACTCAAAATCCTGCCTCTTATAGTTCTCTTATAGAACTGGTTCTAACTACTTAGGATTACTTTCCTTAACCTTAACTCAAAAGACTGTCTGTTATCTAATGTACAGTAAAGCCCTTTCTTTGCACAATAAGTTTAAAAGGAAATCTCTTTTCTTTCTAGTCATCTCATCTAACCTGGCAAAAAGGACATGCTCTGGGTATCTTTGGCTAGGGAAAGTTGACTGGCAGTGCCAGGCCCAAGTCCAAAGATAAGACCGTGACATCCAATCAAGTCCAATTCTTTATTTGCTTCCATCTAATAGACAGAATCTTGCCAAATTAAAGCTTCAACTTTACAAGGTTCAGATTTTACTACATGGTTAAAGGGTGGGGAATGCGTCACCATCTCCAAAAGTTAATTCTGGTATCAAATGAACAATTTGAAATCAGAGGATGCAGCTAATTATTTAACATTTTATGAAAATCACAGGTGTAAAGTCTGTGCAAAGAAATACTCTGTAACCGAATACTCTGAAGAGTTCTTTTATCTCAACTGATATGTAAATCGAGGCACAATTTCCCCTTTAAAGGAGCCTCATGATATCCCTTCTCAGGTTACACCCACCAACACAAAGTTTGAGCTCTTTCCTAGATCCTGTCCTATCAATTCGCTCCATTCATTAGAGGGATCAAAAATGATCCTGTGGCTAAATTTGGTGTCCTTTCTAGCAATCCTCAGAGGTAATTCTTTCCTACCTATTCGGTTTCATTTCATTTCAATTGTTGTATACAGGAGAGCTCACCGAAATTCCTTTCATTTTAGGTGTTAAATCTGAGATCCAGTTGGTGGAGTCTGGAGGGGAAGTGAAAAGACCTGGACAATCCCTTCATCTCACCTGCCAAGCTTCTGGCTTCACCTTCAGCGGCTCTAGCATGGACTGGGTGAGACAGTCTCCTGGGGAAGGACTGGAATGGGTGGCGTACATAAGCTCCGGTTCCAGTAGTATTTACTACTCAGACAAAGTGAAGGGCCGCTTCACCATCTTCAGGGACAATGCCAAAAGCCAGCTGTATCTGCAAGTTAACAATCTCAAACCAGAGGACACGGCAGTCTATTATTGTGCAAGAGACACACAGTGAGAGGAAGTGAAGCCGAAGCTTGGCAAAAACCTACAAGTCATCAGAACAGCCCTATAAGTCCATGAGCCCACGGTGGCACAGTGATTAGAGTGCAGTGGTGCAGGATATTTCTGCTGACTGCAATTTGGCAGTTCAAATCTCACCAGGCTCAAAGTTGACTCATCCTTCCATCCTTCTGAGGTGGGTAAAATGAGGACCCAGATTGTTGGGGGCAATATGCTGATTCTTTAAACCATTTAGAGAGGACTGTACAGCACTGTAAAGTGGTATATAAGCCAAAGTGCTGTTGCTATTCAGTCTCAGAATAGGGCTGCACTTTTCACTGAGAGGATGTTGAGAAAGCTGCCTTTTTGACAAGAGGAGAAAGGGCTGATTTTGGTATCAGCAATGTGGGAGCTGTTTTCCAATTGGAGAGGAGGAAAACCTGACCAGAAATAAACTGAGGAGGGAGGGGAGAGAGAGAGAGAGAGGGGGGGGGGGAGGGAGAGAGAGTTCTAACAGACAACAATGGCAAAAAGTTCTGCTCTCAAAAAATTCTTTAGCGATACAAAATTGTCCTTAATTTGTACTCTTCATTCTTTTATTCAGTCATGCCTGCTACCTGCAATTTGGCAGTCCGAATCTCATCAGGCTCCAATTGGAGAGGAGGAAAACCTGACCAGAGAATAAACTGAGGAGGGAGGGAGGGAGGGAGGGAGAAAGAGAGAGAGAGAGAGAGAGAGAGAGAGATGGCAAAAATTTCTGCTCTCAAAAAAAATCTTTAATGATACAAAATTGTATTCTTTAATTTGCACGCTTCATTCTTTTATTCAGTCATGGAAAAGTGAGATGGATGAGTGGTGCTGTGGCCTAGTGGTGGAGCTCTCGCCTCACAATCAGGTGGATGTGAGTTTCATCCTAGGTAGAGGCAGATATTTCTCTCTCTGGGCACACTGAGAATACATCCGCTGAATAAAACTCCGCATCGGTGACAGGAAGGGCATCCGGCCAGGAAACACTCAGCTCCATTCAGTTGCCCAGACTCCACCCTGCAAGGGATTATGGGGTCATTAAAAGAAGATGTAAAAGTGAGATGGGCAGCTGCACCAATCAAGCAAATAAGTAAAGATACAAATCAATAGTATAAAGGCTAAAGAAATTTAACATTTTGCTGGAGATTTTATTTTCTTCCTTTCTTTTCTTTCTGTCCTTATGATTTGACCACTGTTAACTGACCTGCTATGATAAAACATATGATGTAAAATTGCAGAGTGACCCCACAAAATCACCAGGGGGGGAAAAAAGCAACCAATTTATCAAATCTGTACAATTGCTGAGTTAAAAACCAAACTAATGAGGAACACCTCACAGGATTCCAACATGATTTTTGCTTCCAACTTGAATGTGTTTGTATAATTCAACGGTGAATTTGAAATTGTGCCTTATGGCCTGCTTTTAACTGTTGATTTAGGTTTCTTCAAAATAAGATGGTCAGGTTAATCATTGTAGAACAAATATTCTGAATTCAGATGTAGCCTCTTTTTAATGTTTGGTCTCTAATATGGCTAACTAAAGAATTTTCATTCCATGATTTCTTTCTCCAACCTAAAAATCTTTTTTTCTTTCTTTTTTTTTTTTTTGGTAATGAGGAGGTCCTTTTGGACCTTGCTTTACTTACTCCAGTGTAAATATGTCTTTTTACCTACGTACTGATAATAAAAAGGGATGTGGTGGCTCAGTGGCTAAGACGCTGAGCTTGTCGATTGAAAAGTCAGTAGTTCAGCGGTTCGAATCCCTAGTGTCGTGTAATGAGGTGAGCTCCCATTACTTGTCCCAGCTTCTGCCAATCTAGCAGTTCGAAAGCATGCAAAAAATGCAAGTAGGAACAATAGGGACCACCTTTGGTGGGACGGTAACAGCGTTCCATGCGCCTTTGGCATTGAGTCGTGCCAGCCACATGACCACAGAGACATCTTCGGGTAGCACTGGCTCTTTGGCTTTGAAACGGAGATGAGCACCGCCCACTAGAGTCAGGAACGACTAGCACATATTATTTATTTATTTATTAGTTTGATTTATATGCCGCCCTTCTCCGAAGACTCAGGGCAGCTTACAATACATTAAGCAATAGCCTTCATACTTTTGTATATACCTGCTTAGTAGGGCTTTCGGGGGGCCCTACGCGGTGTTCTTTTTATACAAAGTCAGTTTATTGTCCCCACAATCCAGGTCCTCATTTTACCTACCTCGAAAGGGTGGAAGGCTGAGTCAGCCTTGAGCCTGGTGAGATTTGAACTTGCAGTAATTGCAGGCACCTGGCAACTAAGTGCTACTTTAACAGCACTTTAGTCCACTGCACCACCAGGCTTGTACTTTGCACCACCAGGCTCATACATATGTGCAAGAGGAACCTTTACCTTCATCTTACTGATAAAAAAAAAAACACACCTAATAATCTGGATTGTTCCTAAAACTGAACCTCATTTGAAAACCACAGCTGAAATCTATGTACAAAGAAACACAGTATATAAGTAATTGCAGTGAGGAGGCTCTTTTATCCCTAGTGATATGTAAATTGAGGTGCAATTTCCCCCTTAAAAGATGCAGTTGGTTTTGCTTTCCAGGCTACACGCATCAACACGAAGTTTGTGCACTTCCCCAAATCAATTCCCCTCCAATCTTTAGAGAGAGCAAAAATGATCCTCTGGCTAAACATCTTATCCATACTAGCAGTCCTCAGAGGTACAGTAATTGTTTCCTCCCTATTCAGTTTCTTTCCATTTTAATTCTTGTATGCAGGAGAGCTCACTAAAATTCCTATCATTTTAGGTGCCCATTCTCAGGCCCAGTTGGTGGAGTCTGGAGGGGACTTGAGAAGACCAGGAGAATCCCTCAGTCTCTCCTGCCAAGCCTCTGGATTCACCTTCAGCAGCTATGGCATGCACTGGGTGAGACAGGCTCCAGGGAAAGGCCTGGAATGGGTTGCACTCATCTATTATGATTCCAGTGAGAAGTTCTACTCAGACAAAGTGAAGGGACGCTTCACCATCTCCAGGGACAATGCCAAAAGCCAGCTGTATCTGCAAATGAACAACCTCAAACCAGAGGACACGGCAGTCTATTACTGTGCTGGAAGCACAGTGAGAGGAAGTGAATCTGTAGCAAAGCAAAAACTTCCCATTTCACATAGCAGAGAGAATTTAGAATTCTAACAATGTGGTCCATATCTCCCTTGGTCATCTTGCTCACCAGGGGGCCCTATTCTCACACTGATAGTGGGGCCGAGGAGGGCATGGAAATCGTACTTCTGTGTACAAATAATATCTCATTTCTGAGGTAGAGCTTTTCCATCTCATATGCTTGGAAATTCACTACATTGATCTCAAGGGAATGTCACTTCTCAAGAGAACACAATTTCCTCCATCATGCCATGTTTAGAACAGAATGTGCCTTGGTAACTGTAGCTGTCTGAAATCTTTGCAAAGCAGAAAATGTCATGTTCATTCTTGGAGTACTGAAAAAGTATCTGATACGAAGTTATGATGTGATTGCTTTGACTTTGCAACTTGGTGGGAACCCCCCATTCTCTCCCTTAGAAAATATGATTTATGCCTTAGTCCATATGGTGTTAACATCAGTTTCTTCAAAACCAAAATTGATTAAGGAAACAAAGGATCCTGAACTCAAACATTTAAGTTCTGTCTGTAACATGTCTCTTAAAAAATTCTTAATTCATTATTTTCTCTGCTGCTTAGGAGCACTTTCCTTAGCTTTAATCCCAAACCCCTTATTTGACCTAATGTAATATAAAGCCCTTTCTATTTATACAATATAAATATAAAAAGAAAGAACTTAGTCTTGATTGTTCTCCAATTTTGGCATCATTTCACAATCATCTTTATAAGATATTCAATGAGATTCAGGGACCATTTTGAGATTTGGATGTCTATGTTTAATTCAACTATTGATTTCAAATTGTTACTCATAGTCTGTTCCACATCGTTGTTTTTGGATTTTTTCCAACAGAACATGGTGAAGGACAACATTTTTTGAACAAATGCTCTGAACTTAGATGAACCATCTTTTCATGGTTTATCTCTAACATGGTGTCAGGTTTTGATGTCATCTCAAATAAATTGCACTCCCAAACAATTAATCTTTGCTGAAGTATTCCATTTATTGAGTACGACAGATCTGGCCCCGACTTAGTCGTAGCCGATACTAACCCTCTGACCCCCAAACCCTTCCCTTTCCATTCCCCAATTCTCATCTTCTCATTGGCCATCTTCCAAGTCAGTCTCCTCAGCTTCTGACTTCACCCCATAGGAATGTTCCCCCCACCATCTCATCTCCTAGGGGATATTATCTACAAAGAAATAAGTAGGTGAAAAGTCAAGCCTCGTCTTTTTATGGCAGCATCAGAATGCTGACACATGGCTATTTAAGGAATGTTCAGCCCAATTTTTTTTCCTCTCACCATTGAACCCTTTCTTGAAGTGAGGAGATTGTATTACATCTTGCTTTACTTACTCCAGTGCAAATATGTACTTTTCCCTATGTAAAAGGTAAATGTAAAGGTTCCCCTCACAGATATGTGCTAGTTGTTTCCGGCTCTAGGGGCCAGTGCTCATCTCCCTTTCAAAGCTTAAGAGCCAGCGCTGTCCGAAGGTGTCTCTGTGGTCATGTGGCTAGAGAGCATTACAATAGTCCAGCTGGGAGGTGACAAGGGCGTGAATGACTGTGCGCAAGGCGTCCCGGTCCAGAAAGGGCTGCAACTGGCGAATCAGGCGAACCTGATAAAAGGCCCCCCTGGCCACCGGCATCATATGCTCTTCTAAAGACAGCCGTGCATCCAGGAGGACGCCCAGATTGCGAGACCTCTCTGTGGGGGGCAAAGATTCACCCCCAATAGTCAGCGATGGCACCTGCTGACTATATCGGGCCGCTGGAAGCCACAGCCACTCTGTCTTGGAAGTGTTGAGTCTGAGCCTGTTCCTCCCCATCCAGACCCGCACTGCCTCCAGGCAGCGAGACATCACATCAAAGGCATCGTTGGGGTGGTCTAGGGTGGAGATGTACAGCTGAGTATCATCAGCGTACAGATGACACTTCACCCCAAAACCATGGATGATCTCACCCAGTGGCTTCATATAAATGTTGAACAGAAGGGGTGAGAGGACCGACCCTTGCGGCACTCCCCATGCGAGGTGCCTCGAGGTCGACCTCTGTCCCCCTGCCAACACAAACTGTGAGTGGTCAGAGAGAAAGGAGGAGAACCACCGCAAAACGGTGTCCCCTATTCCTAACCCCCTCAACCGCTGCAGCATGATACCATGGTCGATGGTATCAAAAGCTGCTGAGAGATCTAATAGGACTAGGACAGAGGAGCAACCCCTGTCCCGAGCCCTCCAGAGATCATCCACCAACGCGACCAATGCCATTTCTGTGCTGTACCCCTGCCTGAAGCCCAACTGGCACAGGTCCAGATGGATAGCTTCATCCAGGTGTCGGGGAAGCTGTCGTGCCACCACGCTCTCAACAACCTTCGCCAAAAAACGAAGGCTGGAGACCGGAGGGTAGTTGGCTAATTCAGCCGGGTCCAGGGAAGGCTTCTTGAGGAGGGGCCTCACTACTGCTTCTTTCAAGGTGGCAGGAAAGGCACCCCCATTCAGAGAAGCACTTATAATTCCCTGGAGCCAGCCTCGTGTAACCTCCCGGGAGGCCAGTACCAACCAGGAGGGACACGTGGCGTCACTAATCTGGTCTGTTCTGCATTGTTGTTTTTGGGTTTTTTTCAACAGAACATGATCAAGGACAACAATTTTTGAACAAATGCTCTGAACTCAGATGAACCATCTTTTCATGGTTTATCTCTAACGTGGCTATTTAAGGAATGTTCAGCCCAATTTTTTTTCCCTCTCACCATTGAACGCTTTCTTGAAGTGAGGAGATTGTATTACATCTTGCTTTACTTACTCCAGTGCAAATATGTAGTTTTCCCTATGTAAAAGGTAAATGTAAAGGTTCCCCTCACAGATATTTGCTAGTCGTTCCCGTTCTGGGGGCTGGTGCTCATCTCCATTTCAAAGCTGAAGAGCCAGCGCTGTCCGAAGATGTCTCTGTGGTCATGTGGCTGGCACGAATAAATGCCAAAGGCGCACAGAACGCTGTTACCGTCCCACCAAAGGTGGTCCCTATTTTTCTACTTGCATTTTTTACGTTTTTTCAAACTGCTAGGTTAGCAGAAGCTGAGACAAGTAACGGGAACTCACCCCATTATGTGGCACTAGGGATTTGACTGCTGACTGCTGACCTTTAAAATTGACAAGCTGAGCATCTTAGCCACTGAGCCACCGGATCCCTATGTACCTACAATAAAACCCAAGATAGTCTTGATCTTTTCTCAGATTGGAGCCTCATTTAAATACCATGAAAGAAATCTTTGTGCAAAGAAGTATGTAAGTAAATGCAATAAGGAGACTCTTTTATCCCTAGTGATATGTAAATCAAGACATAATTTCCCTCTTAAATGAGGCAATTGGTTTGCCTTTTAAGATTACACCCACAAACACAAAGTTTGTGCACTTCTCCAAGTCCTTCGCCATCAATTCCCCTCCAATCTTTAGAGAGAGCAAAAATGATCCTCTGCCTAAACATCTTATCCATACTAGCAGTCCTCAGAGGTACAGTAATTGTTTCCTCCCTATTCAGTTTCTTTCCATTTTAATTCTTGTATGCAGGAGAGCTCACTGAAATTCCTTTCATTTTAGGTGCCCGTTCTCAGGCCCAGTTGGTGGAGTCTGGAGGGGACTTGAGAAGACCAGGAGAGTCCCTCCGTCTCTCCTGCCAAGCCTCTGGATTCACATTCAGCCGCTATTCCATGAGCTGGGTGAAACAGTCTCCTGGTAAAGGACTGGAATGGGTGTTGTACACAACCACCAGTTCTGGTACTATTCACTACAATGACAAAGTGAAGGGCCGCTTCACCATCTCCAGGGACAATGCCAAAAGCCAGCTGTATCTGCAAATGAACAGCCTCAAAGCTGATGACACGGCAATTTATTACTGTGCTACATACACAATGAGAGGAAGTGAATCTGTAGCAAAGCAAAAACTTCCCAATTTAAATAGCAGAGAGAATTTAGAATTCTAACAATGTGGTACATGCCTCCCTTGGTCATCTTTCCCACCAGGGGGCACTATTCTCACACTGATGGTGGGGAGGGGGAGGGCATGGAAATCAAACTGCTGTGTACAAATAATATCTCATTTCTGAGGTAGAGCTTTTCCATCTCATATGCTTGGAAATTCGCTACATTGGTTTCAAGGAAATGTCACTTCTCAAGAGACCACAATTTCCTCCATCATGCCATGTTTAGAACAGAATGTGCCTTGGTAAGTGTAGCTGTCTGAAATCTTTGCAAAGCAGAAAATGTCATATTCATTCTTGGGCTATTGAAAGAGTATCCGATACGAAGTTATGATGTGATTGCTTTGATTTTGACTTTGCAACTTGGTGGGAACCACCAATTCTCTACCTTACAAAATGTAAGGTAGAGAATTTATGCCTTAGTTCATATGGCGTTAATATCGGTTTCTTCAAAACAAAAATTGATTAAGGAAACAAAGGATCCTGAACTCAAACATTTAAGTTCTGTCTGTAACATGTCTCTTAAAAAATTCTTAATTCATTATTTTCTCTGCTGCTTAGGAGCACTTTCCTTAGCTTTAACCCCAAACCCTTATTTGACCTAATGTAATGTTTCTATTCTTTCTATTTATACAATATAAATATAAAAAGAAAGACTTAGTCTTGATTGTTCTTCAATTTTGGCATCATTTCACAATCACCTTTATAAGATATTCAATGAGATTCAGGGACCATTTTGAGATTTGGATGTCTATGTGTAATTCAACTATTGATTGCAAATTGTTACTCATGGTATAAGTATAAGTATAATTTTATTTCTATACTCCCTTCTCCCGAAGGACTCAGGGCGGTGTACAGCCTATTTGAAAACACAAGACAAACATCAATTTAAAATTTAAAATTATTAAATAAATTCGGCTCAATTTAAAACCACAGAAAATTTTATATACCCCAATTTAAAATGTTACGTTGATAGCCCGGCCTGGCGGAACAACAGGGTCTTCAATGAGCAGCGAAATACTCAGAGTTCGGAGATCTTACGTATTTCCGGCGGCAGTTCAATCCACAGGGCTGGTGCTCCCACAGAGAAGGCCCTCCCCCTGGGTGTCGCCAGCCGACATAACTTGGCTGATGGCACCCTGAGGAGACCCTCTCTGTGGGAGCGAACTGGCCGGTGGGAGGCTATTGGTGGCAGAAGTCGGTCTCGAAGGTACCCGGGTCCAATGCCATGGAGTGCTTTAAAGGTGGTGACCAACACCTTGAATCGCACCCGGAAGACCACTGGGAGCCCACTGGGAGACTGCAGGTCGCGCAGGAGGGGTGTCACGTGGGCACAATGAGTTGCGCCCATAACCACCTGCACGGCCGCATTCTGGACCAGTTGGAGCCTCCGAGTGCTCTTCATGGGGAGCCCCATGTAGAGAGCATTACAATAGTCCAGCCGGGAGGTGACAAGGGTGTGAGTGACTGTGCGCAAGGCGTCCCGGTCCAGAAAGGGCTGCAACTGGCGAATCAGGCGAACCTGAAAAAAGGCCCCCCTGGCCACCGCCATCATATGCTCTTCTAAAGACAGCCGTGCGTCCAGGAGGACACCCAGATTGCGAGCCCTCTCTGTGGGGGGCAAAGATTCACCCCCAATAGTCAGCGATGGCACCTGCTGACTATATCGGGACGCCGGAAGCCACAGCCACTCGGTCTTGGAAGGGTTGAGTCTGAGCCTGTTCCTCCCCATCCAGACCCGCACTGCCTCCAGGCAGCGAGATATCACATCAAGGGCATCGTTGGGGTGGTCTGGGGTGGAGATGTACAGCTGAGTATCATCAGCGTACAGATGACACTTCACCCCAAAACCACGGATGATCTCACCCAGCGTCTTCACATAAATGTTGAACAGAAGAGGCGAGAGGACCAACCCTTGTGGCACTCCCCATGCGAGATGCCTCGTGGTCGACCTCTGCCCCCCTGCCAACACGAACTGCGAGTGGTCGGAGAGGAAGGAGGAGAACCACCACAAAACGGTGCCCCCTATTCCTAACCCCCTCAACCACTGCAGCATGATACCATGGTCGATGGTATCAAAAGCCACTGAGAGATCTAATAGGACTAGGACAGAGGAGCAACACCTGTCCCGAGCCCTCCAGAGATCATCCACCAACGCGACCAATGCCATTTCTGTGCTGTACCCCTGCCTGAAGCCCAACTGGCACGGGTCCAGATGGATAGCTTCATCCAGGTGTCGGGGAAGCTGTCGTGCCACCACGCTCTCAACAACCTTCGCCACAAAACGAAGGTTGGAGACCGGACAGTAGTTGGCTAATTCAGCCGGGTCCAGGGAAGGCTTCTTGAGGAGGGGCCTCACTACCACCTCTTTCAAGGTGGCAGGAAAGGCACCCCCACTCAGAGAAGCACTTATAATTCCCTGGAGCCAGTCTCGTGTAACCTCCCGGGAGGCCAGTACCAACCAGGAGGGACACGTGGCGTCACTAATCTGGTCTGTTCCGCATTGTTGTTTTTGGGTTTTTTTCAACAGAACATGGTCAAGGACAACAATTTTTGAACAAATGCTCTGAACTCAGATGAACCATCTTTTCATGGTTTATCTCTAATGAGGCTATTTAAGGAATGTTCAGCCTAATTTTTTTTTCCTCTCACCATTGAACACTTTCTTGAAGTGAGGAGATTGTATTACATCTTGCTTTACTTACTCCAGTGCAAATATGTACTTTCCCCTATGTAAAAGGTAAATGTAAAGGTTCCCCTCACAGATATTTGCTAGTCGTTCCCGTTCTGGGGGCCGGTGCTCATCTCCGTTTCAAAGCTGAAGAGCCAGCGCTGTCCGAAGATGTCTCTGTGGTCATGTGGCCAGCATGACTAAATGCCAAAGGTGCACAGAACGCTGTTTCCGTCCCACCAAAGGTGGTCCCTATTTTTCTACTTGCATTTTTATGTGCTTTCAAACTGCTAGGTTAGCAGAAGCTGAGACAAGTACGGGGGCTCACCCCGTTATCTGGCACTAGGGATTTGACTGCTGAACTGCTGACCTTTAAAATTGACAAGCTGAGCATCTTAGCCACTGAGCCACCACATCCCTATGTACCTACAATAAAACCCAAGATAGTCTTGATCTTTTCTCGGATTGGAGCCTCATTTAAATACCATGAAAGAAATCTTTGTGCAAAGAAGTATGTAAGTAAATGCAATAAGGAGACTCATTTATCCCTAGTGATATGTAAATCGAGACATAATTTCCCTCTTAAAGGAGGCAATTGGTTTGCCTTTTAAGATTACACCCACAAACACAAAGTTTGTGCACTTCTCCAAGTCCTTCGCCATCAATTCCCCTCCAATCTTTAGAGAGAGCAAAAATGATCCTCTGCCTAAACATCTTATCCATACTAGCAGTCCTCAGAGGTACAGTAATTGTTTCCTCCCTATTCAGTTTCTTTCCATTTTAATTCTTGTATGCAGGAGAGCTCACTGAAATTCCTTTCATTTTAGGTGCCCATTCTCAGGCCCAGTTGGTGGAGTCTGGAGGGGACTTGAGAAGACCAGGAGAGTCCCTCCATCTCTCCTGCCAAGCCTCTGGATTCACCTTCAGCAACTATGGCATGAACTGGGTGAGACAGGCTCCTGGTAAAGAACTCGAATGGGTTGCCCGCATCTATACTGATTCCAGTGAGAAGTTCTACTCAGACAAAGTGAAGGGACGCTTCACCATCTCCAGGGACAATGCCAAAAGCCAGCTGTATCTGCAAATGAACAGCCTCAAACCAGAGGACACGGCAGTCTATTATTGTGCTGGCAACACAATGAGAGGAAGTGAATCTATAGCAAAGCAAAAACTTCCATTTTAAATAGCAGGGAGAATTTAGAATTCTAACAATGTGGTACATGTCTCCCTTGGTCATCTTGCCCACCAGGGGGCACTATTCTCACACTGATGGTGGGGAGGGGGAGGGCATGGAAATCAAACCGCTGTGTACAAATAATATCTCATTTCTGAGGTAGAGCTTTTCCATCTCATATGCTTGGAAATTCACTATATTGGTCTCAAGGGAATGTTACTTTTCAAGAGACCACAATTTCCTCCATCGTGCCATGTTTAGAACAGAATGTGCCTTGGTAAGTGTAGCTGTCTGAAATCTTTGCAAAGCAGAAAGTGTCATATTCATTCTTGGGCTATTGAAAGAGTATCCGATACGAAGTTATGATGTGATTGCTTTGACTTTGGAACTTAGTGGGAACCACCCATTCTCTCCCTTAGAAAATATGATTTATGCCTTAGTCCATATGGCGTTAACATCGGTTTCTTCAAATCCAAAATTGATTAAGGAAACAAAGGATCCTGAACTCAAACATTTAAGTTCTGTCTCTAACATGTCTGTTAAAAAAAAAAAAAAATCTTAGTTCATTATTTTCTCTGCAGCTTCAGAGCACTTTCCTTAGCCTTAACCCAAAACCCCTTTTTATTTATAATAAATACAAAAAGAAAGACCTTAGTCTTGATTGTTCTTCATTTTTTGCATCATTTCACAATCACCTTTTTAAGGTGTTCAATGAAATTTTGAGGAGATTCAGGGACCATTTTGTGACTTGGATGTCTACGTATAATTCAACTATTGATTTCAAATTTTTACTCATGTTCTGTTGTTTTTTGGTTTTTTTCAACAGAACATGTCAAGGGAACAACTGTGGAACAAATACTCTTAACTCAGATGGACCATCTTTTCATGGTTGATCTCTAACATGGCTATTTAAGGAATGTTCAGCCCAATTTTTTTTCCTCTCACCATTGAACCCTTTCTTGAGGTGAGGAGGTTGGTTTAGATCTTGCTTTACTTACTCCAGTGGAAATATGTCCTTCCCCCTATGTACTCACAAGTAGACACAGGATGGTCTTGAGTGCTCTTCAGACTGGAGCCTCATTTGAAAACCATGAGAGAAATCTTGTGCAAAGAAATATGTAAGTAAATGCAGCAAGGAGGTTCTAGAATAGAATAGAATAGAATAGAATAGAATAGAATAGAGTAGAGTAGAGTAGAGTAGAGTAGAGTAGAGTAGAGTAGAGTAGAGTAGAATAGAATAGAATAGAATAGAATAGAATAGAATAGAATAGAATAGAATAGAATAGAATAGAATTCTTTATTGGCCAAGTGTGATTGGACACACAAGGAATTTGTCTTTGGTGTATATGCTCTCAGTGTGCATAAGGAGAATCAAATACATTCATCAATAATAAAAAGATACAACACTTAGTGATAGCCAAGGTTACTAATAAGCTATCAAATCATATTAGGAAACAAATAAAAACAGTATAAATTGAAAGATACAAGCAACATGATTATAATAATAAGCAGGAAGAGATAGATACTGGTAAGGAAGAGAAGAATAATAGTAATACAGCCTTAGTAAATTATTTGACAGTGTTATGGGAATTATTTGCTTAGCAGAGTGATGGCGTTAGGGAAAAAAACTGTCCTTGTGTCTAGTTGTTCTGCTGTGCAGTACTCTGTAGCATCTTTTTGAGGGTAGGAGTTGAAACAGTTTATGTCCAGGATGCGTGGAGTCTGTAGATATTTTCACAGCCCTCTTTTTGACTAGTGCAGTACACAGCTCCTCAATGGAAGGCAGGTTGGTAGCCATTGTTTTTTCTGCAGTTCTAATTATCCTTTGAAGTCTGTGTCTGTCTTGTTTGGTTGCAGAGCCAAACCAGACAGTTATGGAGGTGCAGATGACAGACACATTATGTCTACTTAATATGGGGATATTTACATATCCCTAGTGATAGGTAAATCAAGGCACAATTTCCCCCTTAAACAAAGCAATTGGTTAACCTTTTAAAGTTACACCCACCAACACAAAGTTAGTGCACTTCTCCAAGTCCTTTGCCATCAATTCCTCTTCAATCTTTAGAGAAGGCAAAAATGATTCTGTGGCTAAAGATGTTGTCTATACTAGCGGTCCTCAGAGGTACTGTGATTCTTTCCCCCCCTATTCAGTTTCTTTTTATTCTTGTACTCAGGAGACCTCACTAAAACTCCTTTCTTTTTAGGTGCCTGTTCCCAGGCCCTGTTGGTGGAGTCTGGAGGAGATGTGAAAAGACCTGGAGAGTCCCTCCGTCTCTCCTGCCAAGCCTCTGGCTTCACCTTCAGTGACTACGGGATGAACTGGTTTAGAAAGGCTCCGGGAAAAGACCTGGAATGGCTTTCACATATCTTTGCTGATTCCCGTGAAAGGTTCTACTCAAACAAAGTGAAGGGACGCTTCACCATCTCCAAGGACAACGCCAAAAGCCAGCTGTATTTTCAAATGAACAACCTCAAACCAGAGGATACGGCAGTCTATTATTGTACGAGACACACAGTGAGAGGAACCAAAGCAAAAACTTCCCATTTACATAACAGGGCTGAGAATTTCTTTGAAACCTTATAATTCTAACCATGTGGGACATGCCTCCCTTGGTCATCTTTCACACCAGGGGACGCTACCCTCACACCAGATTCCAGGCAGGACATGGAAATTAAACCACTCTGTACAAATAATATCTCACTTCCAAGGCAGAGGTTTTCCTATATTTTTGACATAGCAATAGCACTTCGACTTATATACTGCTTCACAGACCTTTTTATTCCATCAAGCGGGCTTGGCCTGATCTCTTCCCTTTTTAAATATGTAAATTTTAATCTGTTTTTAAATTATTGGGGTATTTTAATTTGTCTGGGCCAAATAATTTAATTTGATTTTATCGGGTTTTTAAATTTTGTGTATTTATGTATTTTATTGTTGGCTGTTCACCGCCCTGAGTCCTTCGGGAGTAGGGCGGTATACAAATCAAATAAACTAAACTAAACTAAACAGTGCTTTACATCCCTCTCTAAGCAATTTACAGAGTCAGCATATTTCCCCCAGCTATCTGGCTCCTCATTTTACCCACCTCGGAAGGATGGAAGGCTGAGTCAACCTTGAGCCTGGTGAGATTCGAACTGCCAAATTGCAGGCAGCCGGCAGTCAGCAGAAATAGCCTGCAGTACTGCACTCTAACCACTGCACTACCGTAGCTCAGAAATTCCCCAAATTAATCTCAAAAGAATGTCACAATCTGTTCTTTAAAGCCATGTCTGAGTTCAGAACAGAATGTGCCTTGGTAACTGTAGATGTCTGAAATCTTTGCAAAGCAGGAAATGTCATATTCATTCTTGGATTATTGAGAGAGTTTCCAATATGAAATTATGACGTGATTGCTTTGATTTTGATTTTGCAGCTTTGTGGGAGGCTGAATTCTGTGTCTTTACAAATTGTGCTTTTTAGTTTGCATGTAGTTAATATAGTGGTGGGTTTCAATTTATGTTACTACCGGTTCGCCGTGCATGCACCCGGTTCGTGCGTGTGTCTGCCTTCAGCGCATACACCCGGCCTTCCACGCATGCACCTTGTCCATGTGCCTTCCGTGCATGCGCCCACCCTCCCTAAAAAAACATGCTTAAATAGGATGGCATAGAGCCAGGGTGGGCGGGCCCACCCACGATTTCCGCTACCGGTTCGGGCGAACCGGTCCAAACTGGTTGAATACCATCTCTGAGTTAATATAAGTTTCTTCAAAGCAAAACCTTGTTAAAGAAACAAAGGTTCCTGAACTGAGTTGTACTGTACTTTTAAGCTCTGTCTCTAAGATTTCTGTTTAAAAAATTCTTAGTCCATGCTTTCTCTGCTGATTAGGACTACTTTCCTTAGATTTAACTCAAAACACTTTCTTTTATTTCAAGAAAGCTTGTGGTATTTGTACATGCAAATTAAAAAAAAAAAAGAATAGACGTTCCTTTCCTTTCCTTTCCTTTCCTTTCCTTTCCTTTCCTTTCCTTTCCTTTCCTTTCCTTTCCTTTCCTCTTTCCTTTCCTTTCCTTTCCTTTCCTTTCCTTCCCTTCCCTTCCCTTCCCTTTCCCTTCCTCTTTCCTTTCCTTTCCCTTCCTTTCCCTTCCCTTCCCCTCCCTTCCCTTCTCTTCCCTTTTTTCTTTCTTTCCTTTCCTCTTTCCTTTCCTTTCCCTTTTCTCTTTCCTTTCCCTTCCCTTTCCCTTCCCCTTCCCTTTCCCTTTCCCTTTCCCTTCCCTTCCCTTCCCTTCCCTTTTCCTTTCCCTTCCCTTCCCTTCCCTTCCCTTCCCTTCCCTTCCCTTCCCTTTCCTTTCCTTTCCTTTCCTTTCCTTTCTTTTCCTCTTTTATTTCCTTTCCTCTTTCCTTTTCTCTCCTCTTTCCTTTCCTTCCCTTCCCCCCATATCTTTATTTGACAATGAGGAGCAATTACAGCCTAGTGAGAACTTTAGTATTCTTTTGTTCTAGAGAGTTTGCTGGAAGAAAATATAAAATAATGAAGATGGTTTTAATATCCCCGTTTCAACTTCACTGCCTACAAAGTGAACTGTTTACAAAATGTGTGGTGGAAGCCAAAATAATTCAATCCTTGGCTGTATAAACAGAGGCATCAAATCAAAATCACGCCAAGTATTAGTATCACTTTATAAAACCTTAGTTAAGACCACACCTGGAATACTGCAACCAATTTTGGTCACCGCATTACAAAAGAGATGCTGAGACTTTGGAAAAAGGGCAAAGAAGAACAAAGATGATTAAAGGCCTGGAGACTAAAATAAATGAAATACGGTTGCAGGATTTGGGTATGGCTAATCTAGAGAAAAGAAGGATTACTATTTTAGGAGCTGCCACAAAGAAGAGGCTGTGTGTGTGTCAAGTTATTTTCCAAAGCACCAGAAGGTAGGACAAGAAACAACGGATGGAAACTAATCAAGGACAGAAGCAACCTGGAATTAAGGAGAAACTTCCTAACAGTGAGGACAATCAACCAGTGGAACAGGTTGTCTTCAGACATTGTAGGTGCTTCATCACTGGAGGATTTTAAGAAGACACTGGACAGCAACTTGTCTGAAATGATATAGGTCTCCTGCTTGAGCAGGGGGTTGGACTAGAAGACCTCCAAGGTTCCCTCCAGCTTTATTCTGATCGAAAGTGATCTGCCATAAGGCAGGAAATGAAACTTTATGATCATCTTTCTAAATATCCAAACTGCCATACAAATATGATGGGAAAATCTGAATCTAAAGAATCTCCTAGGGCAGGGGTGGGCAACTGTGGCCCTTTTACAACCTGTGGACTTCAACTCCCAGAATTCCTGAGCCAGCTTGGCTGTTGTTGTTGTTGTTGTTGTTGTTGTTGTTGTTGTTGTTGTTATTATTATTATTATTATTATTATTGCTGTAATTTACTAGAACAATTTACTTAGAAAAAGGAATTCAGGATCTTATGTCCTTGAATCCATGGAGAAAATTATGATTATGATTGCCCTCAATCTTTCCCAGCATTAGGCTGTTCTCCAGTGAGTCCTTCCTTCTCATTAGGTGACCAAAGTATTTTGAGTTTCATCTTCAGGAACTGGCCTTCTAAAGAGCAGTCAGGGTTGATCTTTTCTAGGACAGACCGGTTTGATCACCTTGCAGTCCAAGGGACTCGCAGGAGTCTTTTTCAGCACCAGAATTCAAAGGCCTCAATTCTTTGATGCTCAGCCTCCCACCGACCAGTCCGCTCCCACAGAGAGGGTCTCCTCAGGGTGCCATCAGCCAAGTTATCTCGGCTGGCGACACCCAGGGGGAGGGCCTTCTCTGTGGGAGCCCCAGCCCTGCGGAATGAACTGCCCCCAGAAATACGTAAGATCTCCGACCTCCGGGTATTTCGTTGCGCATTGAAGACCCTGTTGTTCCGCCAGGCTGGGCTATCAACATAATAATTTTAATTGGGGTATTTTAAATTTTTGGGGTTTTAATCTGGCCAAATTTATTTCATTATTTTAATTTTTAATCATTGTTGTGTCTTGTGTTTTTAAATTGGCTGTACACCGCCCTGAGTCCTTCGGGAGAAGGGCGGTATAGAAATTTATTTATTTATTTATTTATTTATTTATTTATTTATTTATTTATTTATTTATTTATTTATTTATTTATTTATTGATGGTCCAGCTTTCACAGCCACACATTACAACTGGGAAAACCATAGCCTTGACTATGCGTGCACTTTTGCTGGCAGGGTGATGTCTCTGCTTTTTAGTATGCTGTCTAACTTTGCCATAGCTTTCCTCCCCAGGAGCAAGTGTCTTTTAATTTCTTAGCATCTTAGCCCCTGAGCCACTGTGTCCCTTTATTCTTTATTTATTCTTTATTCTTGGATTACCTAGTGTTTAATATGAAGTTATGGTGTGATTACTTTGATTTTGACCTTGCAACTTGGTAGGAACCCAAATTCTGTGCTTTGCAAATTGTGATTTGTGCCTTAGTTTGTATGCAATTAATATGAGTTTCTTCAAAACATAATCTAGTTAAGGAAACAAAAGTGCTTGAACTTAGATGAACCATACTTTTCAGTTCTGGCTCTAACATTTTTGTGTTATACTTAGGCCATGTTTTCTCTTAGTTACTTAGAACCGGTTTCTTTAACCTTTATCCAAATTACAGACTTTTAGCTAATATAATGTAAAGTCCACTATAGTACTCATAATATATTTTAAACAGAAAAAGCTTCATCCTGATTGTCCTTATAGGTTTTCATCATTTCAAAATTACCTTTATAAGATTTCCAAAGAAAGTTTATGGGAAAAAAGAGCAAATGGGGGAGGAGAGGAGAGGAGAGGAGAGGAGAGGAGAGGAGAGGAGAGGAAAGGAAAGGAAAGGAAAGGAAAGGAAAGGAAAGGAAAGGAAAGGAAAGGAAAGGAAAGGAAAGGAACACAGAGAGGAGAGGAGAGGAGAGGAGAGGAGAGGAACACAGGAGAGGAGAGGAGAGGAGAGGAAAAGAAAAGAAAAGAAAAAAAAAGAAAACGAAGGAAGACAGAGAGGAGAGGAGAGGAGAGGAGAGACTGTCTTTATATTTCTTAGCACTGAAATATTATATGAAAATCAAAGATGTAAGGAGTGTGTAAAGCAAACTATGAGATCTCTGCAATGAGAAACTCTTTTATCTCAACCAATATTTAAATTGAGGCTCATTTCCTCTTTAAATGAGACTTTTCAGGCTACACTCATCAACACAAAGTTTGTGCACTTTCCTAAATCATTTCCCATCAATTATCTTCCCTTTATTAGAAGAAGCAAAAATGATTCCGGAGCTAATCCTGTTCTTTATATCAGTCCTTGGAGGTCATTATTTCTGATTATTACACAGAATTTTCTTCTTCTTCTTCTTCTTCTTCTTCTTCTTCTTCTTCTTCTTCTTCTTCTTCTTCTTCTTCTTCTTCTTCTTCTTCTTCTTCTTCTTCTTCTTCTTCTTCTTCTTTCTATCTTAATTCTGAAATACAGGAGAGATCGCTGAAATGCCTTTCATTTTAGGTGTCCGATCTGAGGACCAATTGATGGAGTCTGGAGGGGATGTGAGAAGACCTGAGGAGTCCCTCCGTCTCTCCTGCCAAGGCTCTGGATTCACCTTCAGCAGCTATGACATGCAGTGAGTGAGACAGGCTCCAGGGAAAGGCCTGGAATGGATTGCAGGTATCTATACTGATTCCAGTGGAAAGTTCTACTCGGACAAAGTGAAGGGACACTTCACCATCTCCAGGGACAATGCCAAAAGCCAGCTGTATCTGCAAATGAACAGTCTCAAACCAGGGGACACGGCAGTCTATTATTGTACAAGGAACCCAATGCCACACAATGAGAGGAAATGAATCTGAAGCTAAACAAAAACTTTCTTCAGATTTTCTTCTTTAATCTGGGAAGATTTGCTTCAGACTAATTTACATCGTCCAACAGAAACAACTTCGGGACTTTTTTTTTTTTTCATGGATATAAATAAAGCTGAGAACTTTTACAAGAAAAGAGATGTGAGAAAAAAAATAAACAGAGAAAAAAAAACTAAAGTTATAATTGAAAACCTCACACAAAAAGAAAATGAAAAACTGGCGAAAAGAGAGAGAGAGAGAGAGAGAGAGAGAGAGAGAGAGAGAGAGAGAGAGAGAGAGAGATCTGATAGAATCTCCTGAGAAGAAAAAAAGATTCTATTCTACGAAGATCAATTCAACTCAAACCTTTATTGTCAGACTACAACATGTGTACAATGAGATTGGCTGAGCCTCACTCCGTGCACCAACACAACTCACAGTGAAAGACAGAAAATCCCTATCCCAGTGAATGCTGCTAACAAACACCCAATCCCAGTGGTGAAATGTAAAATTTGTTACTACCGGTTCTGTGGGCGTGGCTTGGTGGTGGGTAATATGACTGAGTGGGCGTGGCCAACTTTGTTTTTTTTTTTTTACTTTTAAAACCATCCGCTGAAGAGGTTGTAAAAAAAATGCTTTTAAAAGCCTCTGATGATCCCAGCTGACTTGCCTGATCAGCAGAGGCTTTTTCTTTTTTTAAAATAAGCCTCTGACGATCTCAGCTGAGCCGCTCAATCATCAGAGGCTTTTTTTTTTTACTTTTAAAAACATTTTTTTTTTCAGCCAAAGAGGTTGTAGAAAAAATGCTTTTAAATTTTTTTTAAAAAAAGCCTCTGATGATTGTGTGGCTCAGCTGGGCAATGGGGGGGGGCAGGGATTTTTGCTACCGGTTCTCCGAACCACCCGCCTCCATCACTACCGGATCAGGCGATCCGGTCCAAACCGGCAGCATTTCACCCCTGCCCAATCCTATTGCAACATGTGAACTTATTGCACATCACACCAGCCCAGTGGTGGGTTTCAAATTTTTTGACCACCGGTTCTGTGGGAGTGGCATGGATTGGTGAACGTGGCTTGGTGGGCGTGGCAGGGGAAGCATACTATAAAATCTCCATTCCCTCTCCAATCCAGGGGAAGGTTACTGCAAAATCCCCATTTCCTCCCAATCAGCTGGGACTCGGGAGGCAGAGAATAGATGGGGGCAGGGCCAGTCAGAATTTTTACTACCGGTTTTTTTTTTTTTTTTTTAATTTGATTTATATGCCGCCCTTCTCCGGAGACTCAGGGCGGCTTACAGTGCGTTAAGCAATAGCCTTCATACTTTTGTATATTTATACAAAGTCAGCTTATTGCCCCCACAAACTGGGTCCTCATTTAACCTACCTTAGAAAGGATGGAAGGCTGAGTCAACCTTGAGCCTTGGAGAGATTCGAACCAGCAGTAAATTGCAGGCAGCTGTGTTAATAACAGGGTGCTTTAAACCACTGTAGTACCAAGGCTCTCTTCTCCGAACTACTCAAAATTTCTGCTACCGGTTCTCCAGAACTGGTCAGAACCTGCTGAAACCCACCTCTGCACCAGCTCCACAAGTCAATCATATTATGTTGTTGTAGTTACTTTTCATTCAGGATTCTGACAGTCCACGGATAAAAATTGTTTTTCAGCCTGTTTGTGAGGCTGCCTATGCTTCTATATCTCCTTCCTGATGGTAGGAGAGTAAAGAAGTGATGACCAGGGTGAGAGTCGTCCCTCAGGATTTTCCTCACTCTTCTAAGGCAGCGAGCCCTAGCGATGTCGTCTAGTAGTATCAACTAGATGTTTTGTGCTGTACTCACCACCCTCTGTAATGTTTTTCTATCCACAGTTGTCAAACCAGCATGCCACACCAAAGCATACCTCCAGATAAGCTGGAGGGAGTGACCTAAATTTAATGTTTTAATTAATTAGGATGGACTTTTAAAAGTTTAATATACAGTATATACTGATAGAAGGAGCGGTGCGGTGGCCTCGAGGTGGAGCTCTTACCTCACAATCAGGAGGCTGTGAGTTCAATCCTAGGTAGAGGTGGATATTTCTCTCTCTGAGCACAATGAGAATGTATCTGCTGAACAAACCTCCGCACTGGCGACAAGAAGGGCATCCGGCCAGTAAACACTCTGCTAGCTCCATTCAGTTGCTCAGACTTCACCCCGCAAGGGTGATTATGGGGTCGTTAAAAGATGATGATGATATGTATGTACTGATAGAAAGCTTTAAGTTAGTTTTGTATGTATAGAATGAGTATGTATGTAAACGCATGCCCTTGGGTTCTTTAAGTAATGTTGAATAATAATCCAATGTTGGTAAAATATCATTGACTAGATTTGAAAACATGAGAATGAATGGTATATTATCCCCCACACAGCAAAGAGAAGTCAGAAATGGTTAAACTGATTCTTTTATCCAAAGAAGAGAATATATTTAATTTTGTCTCTATTTTGAAATGAAATAAAATGGGGGAAAAAATTGAAATTTTGATTCTGTTTTTGTAAACTAAGGCTTATTGTTATATCTATATCTATATCTATATCTATATTTGTTTTCTCAGGTTTTCGCGGGTGTTTGTATGTAGGTCTTTGGTTATTCGGGTCTTCTCCCACGTAAAATTGGAAGTGTCTTGGCGACGTTTCGACGAAGTCTCATTCGTCATCTTCAGGCTGGTGTTCTCGGCTTCGTGCTTCCAGGAGCAAATGTGTAAAAGCCAAAAAGTTGTGGTTGTAATGTTGTTACCTTCTACTGCACTAAAAAGAGTCAGAAGTCGGTGCCCTTTTCTTTTCTCTTGTTACACGGTACCCAGTATAGTGGATTCTTCTTACCTTCGCTACTGGTTCAGAATTGGGAGCGCGTATGTGTGTGCGCTCGCTTCACTCGTGCATGGCACTTCTGAGCATGCACAGAGCGTCCATGATGACATCTGGGTGGGCGGGACAGATCCTCCCGCTGCTGCCACCACTGACTATACCCCTTCTTTTTTCTTCCTCCTTTTCTTATTTTTTCATGCTTTTTTTCTTGGTATTTTATACTTTGATAAACCAATAAAAAGTGACCCCCAAAAAAACCCACATCCTTTTTTCAGAGCAGCTCTTTAACTTGATTCAGTCCCCATTGCTGAATTAGCCAATCAGGAATGAAATAATGTCAATAGTAAGAGTAATACTAGTACTAATAAGAATGCCACCAATTAATCAAGGAGAGAAGCAACTTAGAACTAAGGAGAAATTTCCTGACAATTAGAACAATTAATAAGTGGAACAACTTGCCTCCAGAAGTTGTGAATGCTCCAACACTGGAAGTTTTTAAGAAGATGTTGGATAACCATTTGTCTGAAGTGGTGTAGGGTTTCCTGCCTGGGCAGGGGGTTGGACTAGAAGACCTCCAAGGTCCCTTCCAACTCTGTTATTCTATTCTATTCTATTCTATTCTATTCTATTCTATTCTATTCTATTCTATTCTATTCTATTCTATTCTATTTATATTTATTCAGCCCAATTGTGGGCTGAATAAATAATACATAAATTATAAATCACTTTGCATTCGCCGAAGAATTCCATTTGCTCTATAGTTGGAACGTGGAAAAATAATTCCAAACTCAGATAGGTTGTGCTTTTTATGTTCTATCTCCAACATGTGTCTTTCAAAAATATTTTTGTGTGACTTGATTATATGGGACACTTTTGAAAAAAGTGAAATTTGGCAAACTCTTTTTTAATTACTTTATTGTACACCTGTCCTCCTCTCTAAAAATTTGAAAAGAAATGAAAAAAGAGAAGGGAAGGAAAAAGTAAAGGGAAGGGAAGGGAAGGGGAGAGAAGTAAAGGAAAAAGGGAAGGGAAGGAAGAAAGGAAAGGAAAAGAAAGGAAAGGAAAGGAAAAGAAAGGAAAGGAAGGGAAGGGAAGGGAAGAGAAGAGAAGGGAAGGAAGGGAAGGGAAGGGAAGGGAAGGGAAGGGAAGGGAAGGACCCATTGTTCAAGTTTGTCAATATTTTTTTGGATTCTGAGTTTGTCTTCTGGGGTTGTTGGCTATTTCTGCCAGCTTAGTGTCATCTGCAAATTTGATGAGTTCCCCTTCTATTCCCTCATCTCAGTCATTTATGAAGATATTGAAGAATACAGGGCCTAAAACAGAGCCTTGTGGTACCCCACTGCTTACTTCTTACCATGTGGATATAGTACCAAGACTACACGTTGAGTTTGGTTTGTCAGCAAGCTATAAATCTATTTGGTGGTGATGTTGTCTATTCCTCATTTTTCTATCTTGCCAAGAAGAAGGTTGTGGTCTAAGGGAAATAGTCTGGCTTTCCTGGACTGTGAAGTACACAATGAGGAGACTTTTTTTAATACCTAGTAATATGTAAATCAAAGCACAATTTCCCCTTTTAAGGAGGCAGTTGGTTTCCCTTTTCAGGCTATACCCACCAACACAAAGTTTGTGCGCTTCCCAAAATCCTTTGCCATCAATTCTCCTCCCAACTTTACAAGGAGCAAAAAATGATCCTGTGGCTCAACTTGCTATCCTTACTTGCAGCCCTAAAAGGTCATTGTTTCCTCCCTATCGAGTTTTTTTTTTCTCCAATTTTAATTCTTGTACACAAAGAGTTCACTCAAATTCCTTTCATTTTAGGTCTCCGATCTGAGATCCAGTTGGTGGAGTCTGGAGGAGATGTGAGAAGGCCTGAAGATTCCCTCCATCTTTCCTGTCAAACCTCTGGATTCACCTTCAGGAACTATCACATGACCTGGGTGAGACAGGCTCCTGGGAAAATACTACAGTATGTTGCTCACATCTACAGTGATGCCAGTGGAAAGTTCTACTCAGACAAAGTGAAGGGACGCTTCACCGTCTCCAGGGACAATGCCAAAAGCCAGCTGTACCTGCAAATGAACAGCCTCAAAGAAGAGGACACAGCTGTCTATTACTGTGCAAGAGACATACACAGTGAGAGGAAGCAAGGCGAAAACTGCCCATTTCACAAAGCAGCTCTGCAAATTCATTTGAAACCTTCTTAGAACATGGCACATGCCTCCTCTGGTTATCTTGCGTTCCAGCCAGAGGTGGGTTTCAGCAGTTTCTGACCAGTTCTGGAGAACCGGTAGTGGACATTTTGAGTAGTTCAGAGAACCGGTAGTAAAAATTCTGACTGGCCCCGCCCTCATCTATTCTCTGCCTCCCAAGTCCCAGCTGATCTGGAGAAAATGAGGATTTTGCAATAACCTTCCCCTGAAGTGTGGAGGGAATGAAGATTTTACAGTATCCTTCCCCTGCCATGCCCACCAATGGCTACCAGTACCCATAGAACTGGTAGTAAAAAAATTTGAATCCCACCACTGGTTCCAGAGGCCACTAATCTCACACTGATCTCACACTGATGTAAGGGTGGAGGAGGGCATGGAGATAAAACCACTGTGTCCAAATAATATCTTATTTCCAAGGCAGAGCTTTTCCACCTGGTATGCTTAAAAATCCACCAAAAATACCTCAAGACAATATCACTTCTCAAGAGACCACCATGTGATCCATAAATCTATATCTGAGTTCAAAACAGATTCAGGTAGCCCTCGACCTAATCCAATTCTTCATTTTCTTCCACCTAATGGTGGTGCAGTGGTTACAGTGCAGTACTGCAAGCTACTTCTGCCGACTGCTGGCTGCCTGCCATTTGGCAGTTCAACTCTCATCAGGCTCAAGATTGACTCAGCCTTCCATCCAGGGGTGAAATCTACTTACCTTCCCTACGGGTTCAGAAGTGCATGCACAGAGGGTAAAAAATAGGTTACTTCCTGGTTAAAACCAGGAAGTAACGATGACCAGGCAGATGGGCGGAGCCTCATGCTGCCTTTGTTACCGGTTCTCTGAACCACCCACCGCCATCGCTACCAGTTCGGCCAAAGTGGTCTGAACCGGTAGCATTTCACCCCTGCTTCCATCCTTCCAAAGTCAGTAAAATGAGGACCCAGATTATTGGGGGCAATATGCTGACTCTGTAAACTGCTTAGAGAGGACTGTAAAAACACTGTAAAGCGGTATATAAGTCTAAGTGCTATTGCTAATAGACAGAACCTTGCCAGACTAAAGCTATATCATTGTAAGGTTCTGATTTTACTACTTGGAGAAAGGGAAGGGATGTCTCACCATTTCACCATCTCACCATCTCCCAAAAGCCTACTCTATGAGCAAATGAAGAACTTGAAACCAGAGGACCTTATTATTTAGCTTTAAAAAAACAAAACAAAACACTAAACATTAAAGTCTATGCAAAGAAATCTATAACCAAACACCCTTTGGGGTCCTTTTATCCCGAGTGATATGTAAATTGAGGGACAATTTCCTCTTTAAAGGAGCCACATGATATCTGTTTATAGGTTATATCCACCCACAAAAAGCTTGTGCACTTTCCCAGATCCATTCCTATTAATTCGCTCCATTCGCTAGAGGGAGCAAAAATGTTCCTGTGGCTAAATTTGGTGCCCTTTCTAGCTGTCCTCAGAGGTATTTCTTTCCTACCTATTCGGTTTATTTTCCTTTTACTTCTTGTATACAAGAGTTCACTGGAATTCCTTTTATTTTAGGTGTCAAGTCTGAGGTCCACTTAGTGGAGTCCGGAGGGGACATAAGAAGACCTGGAGAGTCCCTTCGCCTCTCCTGCCAAGCCAGTGGATTCACCTTCAGCAGCTACTACATGGCCTGGGAGAGACAGGCTCCAGGGAAAGGCCTGGAAATGGTTGCAGATATTGGTAGATCCTCATCTCCAACTCGCTACTCAGACAAAGTCAAAGGACGCTTCACCATCTCCAGGGATGATTCCCGCAGCCAGCTGTATCTGCAAATGAACAACTTGAAACCAGAGGACACAGCTGTCTATTACTGTACGAGAGAATCACAGTGAGAGGAAGTGAATCTGAAACCCGCCAAGAACTTTCTCTGCCTCTGAACAGCTTGTTTCAGTCATAGAAGTTGGAATTTGCATATGAGAACAAAGAAGGAGCTTTTAAATCTGTATTATATAGTAAGTGGGATGCTGGAATACATTCACTGAGCTGATCTTGGAAGAAGCCATGTGTAATCTTCTCTGTAGCTGCTGAGGGAGAAGAAGGAATTTTCATGGCTGTGGAATAAAATGTGAAGTTTAAACAAGAGTGTTTATTTCCTTCAGGGGGAGAAATGTGGATTCATTTCTTACATTTCTTAAATATATATACATAACATAGCATAGCATAGCATAGCATAGCATAGCATAGCATAGCATAGCATAGCATAGCATAGCATAGCATAACATAACATAACATAACATAACATAACATAACATAACATAACATAACATAACATATATGTATTTATGTAAAGGTTCCCCTCGCACATATGTGCTAGTTATTCCTGACTCTAGGGGGCGGTGCTCATCTCCATTTCAAAGCTGAAGAACCGGTGCTGTCCGAAGACGTCTCCGTGGTCATGTGGCCGGCATTGCTAAACACCAAAGGCACAAGGAACGCTGTTACCTTCCCACCAAAGGTGGTCCCTATTTTTCTACTTGCATTTTTTACATGCTTTTGAACTGCTTTTGGCAGAAGCTGGGACAAGTAATGGGAGCTCACCCATTATATATTGTCATATATAACAATAAAAAATAAAAATAAAAAACAAAAATACAATATCTGTATAAACAGTGTGCTGTCAGAGTACAATTGACATTGAGATATAGTATTGGTAATAGTACGAATAATATTCTTAACATCAATAATGATCACATAATAATAGTAATATTTCATTCCGTACATTTCTTAACATGATATGCACCTCAGTAACTTTGATAAATTTAAGTCCCTCAACTTTTAGAAATTAAAAGAAAATTAACAGGGAGAAAAAAGAAGAATGAAATAAATCCTATTGTCTTATCTTGTAGATCTGTAGATTTTGCTCGGTGACTATAGTCTCCAGACTATAGAAAGGAAAATCGGCTCCATGCATTCCACATTGCAAAGCAAAGAATTTAATTTAATCAAATGCAACCTTGCTCATTGTAGTAATAATCAACATGTCCCTCTGCATACAGAGGAGGAATTATTCTTTTGTATCTGTACTAAGTGATAGTGGGTAATTGTTTGTTTGTTCGTTTGTTTTTAAATTTGATTTATATGCCGCCCTTCTCCGGAGACTCAGGGTGGCTTACAATGCGTTAAGCAATAGCCTTCATACTTTTGTATATTTTATACAAAGTCAGCTTATTGCCCCCACAAACTGGGTCCTCATTTAACCTACCTTAGAAAGGATGGAAGGCTGAGTCAACCTTGAGCCTGGTAAGATTCGAACCTGCAGTAATTGCAGGCAGCTGTGTTAATAACAGGGTGCTTTAAACCACTGTACTACCAAAGCTCCTCTCCTTTTCACTTTTATATTTCTGTTGCATTCTAACTTAGGGAATACAAAGTGATACATTTCCCTTTCTCTGTCCACATTCATAATAGCAATAGCACTTAGACTTATATACCACTTTACAGTACTTTACAACCCTCTCTAAACAGTTTACACAGTCAGCCTATTGCCCCCAACAACCTGGGTCCTCGTTTTACTGACCTAGGAAGGATAGAAAGCTGAGTCAACCTTGAGCCTAGTGAGATTCGAACTGCCAAATTGCAGGCAGCCTGCAGTCAGCAGAAGTATCCTGCAATATTGCATTCTAACCACTGCGCCACCACGAATCATAATGTTGGCTATACAGCGATTTCTTGAATTTGACTATGGACATCCAGCCAATTGTATTCTGTAAACCATTCTTAATTGCTTAATCTATATCACACGAAACTGGCTTTATTACCAGATGATAGTTTAATAAAAAGCATTCACACATAGACAAAAATACTTTTTAAAATCTGTATAAAATCATTTTTTTAAAAAACAATAATAATAAGCCATCCTTTCTTTCTCTAATGTAGATATTAAATCATTTTTGATGGACGAATGTCTATTTGTGTTTCAAGATTAGAAAATGAACAAATGCAATTCCTTCCTTCCTCTGTTCTAAATCAGATTATCATATGTTTAACTAGTAAGAATATTAATTTGATGGGTTGTAGGATTTGTCCATCATCACAAACATGTTTGTGGATTATATGTTTATAGAAGTGTCTCTTGGAGATCCTTCATTTGTACTCAGCTTCTCTTCTCAGCTCCCTCTCTCCCTCATCATTTAGCATTGTGACACTCAATCATATTCACCATAAAGGAAGATATTTTTGGAATCTGCAGAAATGTAACCTCATTTCTAAGGCTGATTATATCTAATTAGAGGGCTGGAGGCTAAAACATATGAAGAACAATTACAGGAATTGGATATATCTAGTCTAATGGAAAGAAGGACTAAGGGTGATATGATAGCAGTGTTTCAAAATTTGAGGGACTGCTACAGAGACGGGGGGGGGGGTCAAACCATTTTCCAAAGCATCAAAAGACAAGATAAGAAACAATGGATGGAAACTAACCAAGGAGAGAACTTATAACTAAGGAGAAATTTCCTAACAGTGAGAGCAATCAACCAATGGAATAGCTTGCCTTCAGAAGTTGTGGATGTGCCATCACTGGATGCTATAAAAAAGAGACTAGACAACCGTTTGTCTGACATTGTATAGGGTCTCCTGTTCAAGCAGGGGGTTGGACTAGAAGACTTCCATGGTCCCTTCCAACTCTATTATTCTGTGTTTCTATGGTCTGTTATTTGCGTAAAAGTTCCTTCAATGGATCTCAAAGGAATTTAGCTTTTTGAAAGACAAAAAACCTGAATGGGAAGCCGTGTCTGATTTTTTACAGATTACAGATTTGGAAGGGACCTTGACCTACAAGATGACCTTATAGGTCATCTAGTCCAACCTCCCACCCAAGCAGGAGACCCTACACCATTTCTGACAGATGGCAGTCCAGTCTCTTTTTGAAAGCTTCCAATGATGAAGCTCCCACAACTTCCGAAGGTAACTTCTGTTCCATTGGTTGATTGTTGTCACTGTCAGAAAATTTATCCTTATTTCCAGGTTGAATCTTTCCTTGTTCAGTTTCCATCCATTATTCCTTGTCTGGCCTTCAGGTGCTTTGGAAAACAGCTTGATCCCCTCCTCTCTATGGCACCCCTCAAATATTGGAACACTGCTATCATGTCTCCCCTGGTCCTTCTCTTCACTAGACTTAGCCATGCCCAGTTCCTGCAGCCGTTCATCGTATGTTTTAGCCTCCAGTCCCCAAATCATCTTGGTTGCTCTTCTATATCTTTTACAATAGATAACATAGAGCAAATATTTTGGATAAGACAAAGGGAATTATTTATCGTTCTCTTTGAACTGAGAGAATATTCATAATATGACTTGGATTCAACTTTGTAATTGGGTGGACCCAAATATTGTGGATGACAAATCATTTTTCAAGGCTTAGTGGCCATTCAGCATATGTTGGTTGCTATCCAATAAGGTATACAGTAGCTCAGTGGTTAAAACGCTGAGCTTGTCGATTGAAAGGTCAGAGGTTCAGTGTTCAAATCCCTAGTGCCATAACAGTGTGAGTTCCCATTACTTGTCCCAGCTTCTGCCAACCTAGCAGTTCGAAAGCACGTAAAAAATGCAAGTAGAAAAATAGGGACCACTTTTGGTGGGAAAGTAACAGTGTTCCGTGTGCCTTTGGCATTTAGTCATGCTGGCCACATGACCACGGAGACATCTTTGGACAGCGCTGGCTTTTCGGCTTTGAAACGGATATGAGCACCGCCCCCTAGAGTCAGGAACGACTAGCACATAGGTGCGAGGGGAACCTTTACTTTATCCAATAATGAAATGTGGGTGTGGCTTGGTGGGGGGGGTAATGTGACTGGGTGGGCGTGGCCAACTTTTTTTTTTTTTACCTTTAAAAGCATTTTTTCCTACAACCTTAAGAGGTTGCAGAAAAAAATGCTTTTAAAAGTCACTGACGATCAGGCAACTCAGCTGAGATCGTCAGAGGCTTTTAAAGGCACTTTTTTCATACAACCTCTTCAGCTGAAGAGGTTGCAGAAAAAAATGCTTTTAAAAGCCTCGGACGATACCAGCTGAGCCGCGCAATCACCAGAGGCTTTTTTTTTTTTTTACTATTAAAAGCATTTTTTGGCTGAAGAGGTTGTAAAAAAAGTGCTTTTAAGAATAATTTTAAAAAGCCTCTGATGATCGCACAGCTCAACTGGGCATGGGGGTGGGGCAGGGATTTTTGCTACCGGTTCTCCAAACCACCCGCCACCATCGCTACCAGATCGGACGATCCGGTCCGAACCAGGAGCATTTCACCCCTGGCAATAACCTACCTATATTTTTTTGTTTTAAGCCCAGCTGATAGGCGCGATCGTAATGTGCATGTGCGGAAGTGTGAGTTTGGCGCACATGCGAGCGAAGTGCATGCACAGCGCACGCACAGCAAATCGGTTGTTACAACTGGTGAATCCCACCACTGCTTACAACATTGTTGAATGAGAAGCATTCAAACACTGCTCTGTATTTAAGTCTTTGGGGTTTCTTCAAAACAGCCTATTAAAGTGGGGGAAAAAATATAAAATCTTTCCTGATCCGTTCATGTTCTATTTCTAATGTGTCTTTCTCAAAAATTCTTACTGCATGTTCCTCATCAGTTAGCTTGAATCAGTTCTGAGAAGGGGTGAACTTTTCAATAGAACCTGTGCTTCTATGACGTAAAGAAGGCCTTCATTTTCTTCAGAGTGGAAAGTGACTGAAAAATCACCATTGTAGGGAGCGTGCAAGGAAAACTATGAGGCAAATGCACCAAGGAGCTCTTTTATCTCAACTAATATGTAAACCAAGGCACAATTTCCCCTTTAAAGGAGTCAGATGGTTTTACTTTTAAGGCTACACCCAACAACACAAATTTTGTGCATTTTCCCAAATCATTTCCTACCAATTCCCTTCCGTTCATTAGAGGGAGCCAAAATGATCCTGTGGCTGAACTTGGTGTTCTTACTGGCACCCCTTGGAGGTAGTGCTTCCCTCTACATATACTTTCCTTCCATCTGTTGTTATTGTATTTAGGAGATCTCATTGAAACATCATTCTTTTTAGAAGCCACATCTCAAGTCCAGTTGGTGGAGTCTGGAAGGGACTTGAGAAGACCTGAAAAGTCCATTTGTATCTCCTGTCATGGCTCTGGCTTCATCATGAGGAACTACTGGACGCACTGGGTGAGACAAGCTCCAGGGAAAGGATTGGAATGGCTTGCTGTGATACACAGAAAATACCTGTCACCCGGAAAATAATTGACAGAGAGTTGAGAGATAAGACAAGAAAAAAGTTTATTTCTTTGCAAAGGTCCCTCTCAAAGTGAGAGAGCAAATTACAGTGTCTTGCTTACCGTCTTTTATACAATTTCAGGTTACATCGTACAGGATACAAGCCAGGATACAAGCATGTCCCTTGAGTACAATTTCAGACTTACTGTATATGTAATATCAGGGCATATGAGGGCAAAATCCCCTGAAAGCATATTTCTTGCCAGATAAACACATTCTCAAGAACACAGGAATTACACAGTTCCTTTCTCATGTTCTTAAATGTCAGCTAAATTATATAATCAGGTTATACAGAGTAAAATAAAGCCTTGACATGATTTCAAAATGGCGTAACTTAGGCTATACTTTTTTACAGGAATAATCCTAATTTCTTTATTTCTCACACTTGCAATAATGGGTACAACTGAAATTTACTACTCAGACAAAGTCAAGAGACACTTCACTATCTCCAGGGATGATTCCCTCAGTCACGTCTATCTACAAATGAACAACCTGGAACCAAAGGACGTATCGCTCAGCTGATCATCGGAATTTTTTTTTTTACATTTTTTACTACCAGCTCAGCAAACCAGTAGCCTTTTTTACTACCAGTTTGGGAGAACCGGATCGAACCGGGAGCATTTCACCCCTGCCATAATGTACATAACATTGCAAAGCAGGGTTTTCTTGAATCAAATGTAACCCAGCTCATTGTACTATTAATTAAAAATGTTTGGCTTGCTCCTTATAAGGACATCCCCACAATCTATTTCTCTGTGTACCACTGCTATGCGTCTTTACGCATACCTGTGAACATACAGAGTATGTTAAAAAGAAAATCTACAATGTGAATGGAGAGACTATTCATTTATCCAAAGATATCTCTAAATGAAGGGATAATACACAATTGTTCTTTCTTTCTTCTATGTCTGTTGCATTCCAGATTGGGTGAATGCAAAGTGGCTCATTCATCTTTCCCTGTCTACTGTGAGAATGTTGGATAAATGGTGATTTCATGCTTTTGACTCTGTATCGAGTGGGCATACTAAATAGCATACTAAACAGCAGAGACATCTCCCTGCCAACAGAGGTGCATATTGTCAAGGCTATGGTTTTCCCAGTTGCAATGTATAGCTGTGAAAGTTGGACCATAAGGAAGGCTGAGTGCCAAAGACTTGAGGCCTTTGAACTATGGTGCTGGAGAAGACTCCTGCGAGTCCCTTGGACTGCAAGGCGATCCAACTGGTCAGTCCTAGAGGAGATCAACCCTGACTGCTCTTTAGAAGGCCAGATCCTGAAGATGAAACTCAAATACTTTGGCCACCTCATGAGAAGGAAGGACTCACTGGAGAAGTGCCTAATGCTGGGAAAGATTGAGGGCAAAAGAAAGATGGGACGGCAGAGAATGAAGTGGCTGAATGGAATCACTGAAGCAGTCAGCGTGAGCTTAAATGGTCTCCGGGAGATCGTAGAGTCACATTTTAGGTAGCATATAAATTTGATCAGCTTAATAATAAAAATTAATTAATTGATTAATTAATTAATAATTATTAAATAATTTTCTCCGTGGATTCAAGGACATACGATCCTGAATTCCTGTTTCTAAGTAAATTGTTCTAGTAAATTACAGCAAAAAATAATAATAATAAGGGGCTCCAAGATTCTAATTGTTAGTCTTTATGATTTGTTAACATTTGAATCACTTTTGAGAAATGGGGGATTCTTTGTTTTAGCTACTCTAGTGTAAATGAGCCCTTTCTCATATTAACTCACAGAAAGAGAAGAGCTTTCCCCCCACTTTTCTGAGGACTGGAGTGGTATTTCTAAATCACCTGTGTACATTATATGCAAAGAAATCAATACACAGATGGGCTTTTTAACCAAAGCAATATGTAAAGTGAGGCACAATTTCCTCTTTAAAGGAGCCCCAGGCAACTCCCATGGACACAAAATCATTCCACTTTCTTGAATCCTCTCCTATCAATCCCCTTCATTTAACAGAGGAAGCACAAATGTGGCTAAACTTGGTGTCCATACTAGTAATCCTCAGAGGTAATTCACACACACTCCATATAGACTTTTTGAGGGATGCGGTGGCTCAGTGGCTAAGATGTTGACCTTGTCGATCGAAAGGTCGGCAGTTCAGCCGTTTGAATCTCTACTGCTGCGTAACAGGGTGAGCTCCCGTGACTTGTCCCAGCTTCTGCCATCCTAGCAGTTCGAAAGCACGTAAAAAATGCAAGTAGAAAAATAGGGACCACTTTTGGTGGGAAAGTAACAGTGTTCCGTGTGCCTTTGGCGTTTAGTCATGCCGGCCACATGACCACGGAGACGTCTTCGGACAGTGCTGGCTCTTCGAATTTGAAACGGAGATGAGCACCGCCCCCTAGAGTCGGGAACGACTTGCACATATGTGCGAGGGGAACCTTTACCTTTATATGGACTTTAGATCTGTTGTTATAAGCAGGATGTCTCATTTTTCTGTTTTTTGTATTTTTAGGAGTCCGATCTCAAGTAGAGTCTGGCAGGGATGTGAGAAGACCTGGAGGGTCCCTCCGTATCTCCTGCCAAGCCTCTGGATTCCCCTTCAGCAGCTACCATGTGCTCTGGGTGAGACAGGCTCCTGGGAAAGGCCTAGAATGAGTGGGATTAATAAATCCCACTTCCAATGTTATTTACTACTCAGACAAAGTGAAGGGATGCTTCACCATCTCCAGGGACAATGCCAAAAGCCAGCTGTATCTGCTAATGAACAGCCTCAAACTAGAGGACACGGCAGTCTATTATTGTACAAGGGACACAGTGAGGGGAAGTGAATCTGAAGCCAGACAAAAACCTTCTTTTCTTCAGAGAAGCTCTGTAAAAAAAATATTTTTTCCAATAAAAATATAGCTTCAGTCATTGGAATTCCTTTTTCCAGGTCTTCCTTTTGCTATTCAACCTTCATTCATTCTTTCCCTAGGAACAATACCAGACATCCGGTAAAGGTGGCCAACTGACCATATGCCCCAGAAGTGATTCGTGGGGCTCCCTGAATGGTTTTTCTCTGAACTATCATTTAATCCATTCATTCCTGAACTCTCTCTCTCTCTCATTTCACTCTCCCACATTTCTTTGTACTCTTTCCCCCCATATAAATTTCTTTGAATTCCTAGGATTCTGTCATTTCAGGAACTGCTTTTTTTTTTTTTATTTGATTTATATGCGGCCCTTCTCCGGAGACTCAGGGTGGCTTACAATGCGTTAAGCAATAGCCTTCATTCTTTTGTATATTTTATACAAAGTCAGCTTATTGCCCCCACAAACTGGGTCCTCATTTCACCTACCTTAGAAAGGATGGAAGGCTGAGTCAACCTTGAGCCTTGGAGAGATTCGAACCAGCAGAAATTGCAGGCAGCTGTGTTAATAACAGGGTGCACTAAACCACTGTACTATCAAGGCTCTTCTTGCTAAACCACTGTACTATCAAGGCTTTTTTGACCTGTCAGTCAAATTATCTGCCCAAAACTACTTATGCATTTAGGTTTTCCATTTACTTTTCTTATCTCTAATAAGTTAATTAGATCCGCTACATAGAATTTAGATCTGTTCTTGCATGGAAGATATCTTATCTATGTCTATGTCTATGTCTATGTCTATGTCTATGTCTATGTCTATGTCTATGTCTATGTCCATGTCTATGTCCATGTCTATGTCTATATAGGAACACAGTGGCTAGGATGCTGAGCTTGTCGATCAGAAAGATCAGCAGTTCGGCGATTCGAATCCCTAGCGCCACACAATGGGGTGAGCTCCCGTTACTTGTCCCAGCTTCTGCCAACCTAGCAGTTTGAAAGCATGTAAAAAATGCAAGTAGAAAAAATAGGGACCACCTTTGGTGGGAAGGTAACAGCGTTCCATGCGCCTTTGGCATTTAGTCATGCCAGCCACATGACCACAGAGACATCTTCGGACAGCGCTGGCTCTTCGGTTTTGAAACGGAGATGAGCACTGCCCTCTAGAGTCGGGAACGATTAGCACATATGTGCGAGGGGAACCTTTATCTTATTTATGTGTGTGTGTGTGTGTTTGCGCATACATATACATATATCTACCTACCTTCCTACATATACATACATATGTATATATGAGTCCAATTTCAACTCAATTTGAGTTTGGAGGGGATGTTTAATTCTATCTCTAACATGTCTGTTTCAAAAATTATTAGTCTATGCTTTCTCTGTGCTACTTAGAACCACTTTCCGTCATCTTAAACCAAGTTTGTCTCTTACCTAATTTAAGATAAAGCCCTTTGTATGCACAATAAATTTAAAAGGAAAAAGCTGAAGCTTGACTGTTCTTAACTTTTTGCATTGTTTGCATCATTTCATATATATATATGAATGTATATGTATGTATCAGGGTGGGTTCTACTTACCTTTACTACCGGTTCACTGCGGGAGTATGCATGCACAACCTCACTTCACTCACGCACACGCTTCTGCACATGCGCAGATCACCCATGATGATATGGTGGCAGGTGGGCGGAGCCTCCCACCAGTTTTACTAATGATTCTATAGAACCTGACAGAACTGGGAGCAACCCACCACTGTTATATGTATGTATGTATGTATGTATGTATGTATGTATTATGTATGTAGACACATACACACAACACACACACACACAAGATGGCTTTTTAAAATCAAGACACAATTTCTTCTTTGAAGGAGCCCCAACCCAAAGTTTGGATACTTTCCTGAATCCTCTTTTTATCAGTTTCTCTATTGTTTAAATTATTATTTTTTTAAAAAAAAAAACACTTTTCCTATCTGGAATCCTTTCCTGTCAATTCCCCTCAATTCATTAGAGGGAGAAAAGATGGTCTTTTAAGAGTGAAACCTCATCTCCTTACTAGCAGTCCTCAGAGACACTTCTTCCCTCTCTAAAGAGTTTCTTTCCACTTATTCTTCTTGTATACAGGATATTTCAGTCAAGCCCCTTTCTTTCTTTCTTTCTTTCTTTCTTTCTTTCTTTCTTTCTTTCTTTCTTTCTTTCTTTCTTTCTTTCTTTTTTTTTTAAATTTGATTTATATGCCGCCCTTCTCTGGAGACTCAGGGCGGCTTACAGTGCGTTAAGCAATAGCCTTCATACTTTTATATATTTATACAAAGTCAGCTTATTGCCCCCACAAACTGGGTCCTCAATTTAACCTACCTTAGAAAGGATGGAAGGCTGAGTCAACCTTGAGCCTGGAGAGATTCGAAGCAGTAAATTGCAGGCAGCTGTTAATAACTGCTTTACTGTAGTACCATTGCAGACAGTGTTAAATTACAGTGCTTCTGCCTGTTGAGTTAAACCAGGCTCCTTTCTTCTAGGAGTCCGGTCAGAGGTCCAGCTGGTGGGGTCTGAAGGGCCTGTGAGAAGGCCTGGGGAATTCCTCCATTTCTCCTGTCTTGCCTTTCAATTAGCTTCCACATCTTTTACAGGAAACGGATGAGGGAGGCACCTTAAAAGGGGCTGCAATAGATGGCAAAAATCAAGGTTCTTATATTATTCAATACATGGATAAATGGAAAGATGTTTCACCATCTCCAAAAAGCAATTCTATTAGCAAAGGAACAACTTGAAATCAGAGGACACTGCTTATTACTTAACATTATTTGAAAATTATTTGAAAAAGGCTGTGAAAATATCTACAGACCCCTCACATCCTGGACATAAATTGTTTCACCTTCTACCCTCAAAAAGACACTATACCAAAACACCAAAACTGCACACCAAAACAACTAGACACAAGGACAGTTTTTCCCCAAACTACTTACTAAGATTGTATTGCTATGATTCTTCTCTTCCTTACTAGTATCTATCTCTTCCCACTTATTACTATAACCATGTTGCTTGTATCTTTTTTTTTTTTAATTTGATTTATATGCCACCCTTCTCCGGAGACTCAGGGCGGCTTACAATGCGTTAAGCAATAGCCTTCATCCTTTTGTATATTTATACAAAGTCAGCTTATTGCCCCCACACCTGGGTCCTCAATTTACCTACCTTAGAAAGGATGGAAGGCTGAGTCAACCTTGAGCCTTGGTGAGATTCGAACCTGCAGTAATTGCAGGCAGCTGGTCTTAATAACAGGGTGCTTTAGATCACTGTACTACCAAGGCTCATCTTTCAATTATATTGTTTTTATTTGTTTCCTAGTACGATTTGATAGCTTTTTAGTAACCTTGACTGTCACTAAGTGTTGTATCTTTTTATTCTTGATGAATGTATTTTATTCTCCTTATGTACACCGAGAGCATATGCACCTAAGACAAATTCCTTGTGTGTCCAATCACACTTGGCCAATAAAGAATTCTGTTCTATTCTATTCTATTCTATTCTGTTCTGTTCTGTTCTGTTCTGTTCTGTTCTGTTCTGTTCTGTTCTGTTCTGTTCTGTTCTAGTGTATTCTAGTGTATTCTAGTGTATTCTATTCTATATCATGTGTGTAAAGTCTACACAAATAAACTATAAGTGAGTGCCCCGGGGGGCCCTTTTATCCCAAGTGATATGTAAATCGAGGCACAATCTCCTCTTTAAAGCTCGTGGTTTCCCTCTTCAGGCAACACCCACCGACACAAAGTTTGTGCATTTGGCAGAATCCTTTCCTATCAATTACGCTCCATTCATTAGAGGGAGCAATGATGTTCCTGTGGCTAAATTTGGTGTCCTTTCTAGCGGTCCTCAGAGGTAATTCTTTCTTGATTATTCAGATTATTTTCCTTTTAATTCTTGTATACAGCAGACTTGACTGAAACTGCCTTCATTTTAGGTGTTCGATCTCAGGCCCAGTTGGTGGAATCTGGAGGGGATGTGAGAAGACCTGGAGAGTCCCTCCGTCTCTCCTGCCAAGGTTCTGGATTCACCTTCAGTAATGCCTACATGCACTGGGTGAGACAGGCTCCAGGGAAAGGCCTGGAATGGGTGGCATATATAAATTACCCTTCCAGTACTATTCTCTACTCAGACAAAGTGAAAGGCCGCTTCACCGTCTCCAGGGACAATTCCAAAAGCCAGATGTATCTGCAAATGAACAGCCTCAAAGCTGAAGACACGGCCGTCTATTACTGTGCAAGAGAGACACAGTGAGAGGAAGTGAATCTGAAGCTTGGCAAAAACCTACCACTCATCAAAGTAGCTCTGCAAGTCCATTCACACTCAGAATAGGGCTGCATTTTTCAATATGAGGAGTCTGAGGAAGCTGTCTGATTGCCTAAAAGAAGGGGCTGATGTTGATATCAGTTCTTTGGGGGTTGTTTTCAAATTGAAGAGGAAGAAAATAAAGTGAATAGTGAGGGGGGAGAGAGAGAGAGAGAGAGAGACCTCCTGGAGGACAGACATGGCAAAGTGCTCCCAAAAATCTTTACAGATGCAAAATTGTATTCCTTAGTTGGAACCTTTTAGTATTTTATTGGATTTGTAGTTCAGTCCTCAGATCTGCCTTCCACCTTTGTGTGCATGTATTAGTATCTCTCTCTCTCTCTCTCTCTCTCTCTCTCTCTCTCTCTCTCTCTCTCTCTCTCTCTCTCTCTCTCTCTCTCTCTCTCTTTCAGCAAACACATAAACATGGAGAGAGAGAGAGAGAGAGAGAGAGAGAGAGAGAGAAAAAACCCACAAACATTTGAAAAATTTAATATGTTTAAAATCATACCCTCCTATATCATAATCATAATCATAAGTTTATTTGTCAAGCATATATAAGATAACAGGTACAAGTATAAACACAATTTGAATACATGAAAAGAGTAAGAGTAAAAAGGAATATTAGGACAGGGACGGTAGGCATGCTGGTGCACTTATGCACACCCCTTATAGACCTCTTAGGAATGGGGTGAGGTCAACAGTACCTTAATTTGTCAAAATATGATTTGAGATTGACTTTGTGAGTTGGGTGTGTCACTGCGTTATTTGTATTTGCCAGTTGAGCTTCCATTCTGAACAATACGGTAGCCTACCAGAGAACATTATCAACAGAGATAAGACTGTCTTGTGATTTTTGAAGCTACTGCGCATGTCTACATTCTTTTCTTTTCTAATTTCCTGACTTACTTCTTCCTTTGTCCGTCTATGAGATACAGCTACTGGTAAAATGTAGTTAGTTAGTTTTTTACTTTTATAATAAAATGTTTCTTAGAATACATTCGGGTTTTCTTTCTTTGAGAGTATACACCATGGAAAACAAGATCCATTCATCTCTAATTAATTACAGTTTCCCCAGGGGGGGAACGAGGCTGATTCACGCTTCGACAGGGTGGACCCAACTACTCTGACTTATCAATCATTTTTCAAGGTTTAGTGACCATTTAATATATTGGCTGCTTCCAATAAAGAAATAAAGGTTAAGAATTTATGTTAATAGTAAATCAAATATGGTTTGATGGTGGCTCCCCTCCTGCGCGAGCTGCACTGGCTCCCTGTGGTCTTCCGGGTGCGCTTCAAGGTCTTAGTTACCACCTTTAGAGCGCTCCATGGCTTAGGACCGGGGTACTTACGAGACCGCCTTCTGCCACCAATAGCCTCTCACCGCCCAGTACGCTCCCATAGAGAGGGGCTTCTCAGGGTGCCGTCAGCCAAACAGTGTCAACTGGCGGCCCCCAGGGGAAGAGCCTTTTCTGTGGGGGCACCCACCATCTGGAACGAGCTCCCCCCAGAGATACAGAAGATTCCAGATCTGCGCACTTTCCGCCGTGCCCTCAAAACATTCCTGTTTCAGCAGGCCGGCCTGGCCTAACTTTCCCTTTATATCGCTTTCGATTTTATTTTAAACTGGGATGTCTTGAATTATCTAGGACCAGAGTTTTTAGTATATTTTAATTGGTTTTTGTTTAATTAACATTTGTATTACATGTATTTTTTATCGTTCGCTGTTCACCGCCCTGAGTCCCTCAGGAATAGGGCTGTATATAAATTTAATAAATAAATAAATAAATAAATAAATAAATAAATAAATAAATAAATAAATAAATAAATATGTAGATTAAGAGACACATATAGATGATATATTAGGAATATAGGTATAAGGGATAAGTTAAAGTAAGAAAGAGAAAATATGGATATAGACTACTGATGTGACATGTTGAAAAGAAGATGTAAAGATGGATTTTTGTTTATTTGTTTGTGTGTTTTGTTGTTGTTTGTTTGTTTGTTCATATCAAAAAAAATGTTTAATAAAAAAAAAATCTTCCTAACTCAGATTTGCTTGCCTTTTGTATCCTGTCTCTAATGATTTTCCTTAAACAAGATCTTAGGCAACTCCATGCTCTGTTACCTTGAATAGTTTTTCAAGTCTTTGTTTTACTTAAAGTAAAGGTAAAGGTAAAGATTTCCCTCGCACATATGTGCTAGTCGTTCCCGACTCTAGGGGGCGGTGCTCATCTCCATTTCAAAGCTGAAGAGTCAGCACTGTCCGAAGACGTCTCTGTGGTCATGTGGCTGGCATGACTAAATGCCAAAGGCGCACAGAACACTGTTACCTTCCCACCAAAGGTGGTCCCTATTTTTCTACTTGCATTTTTTAATGTGTTTCCGAACTGCTAGGTTGGCAGAAGCTGGGACAAGTAACGGGAGCTCACCCCATTACACGGCACTAGGGATTCAAATTGCTGAACTGCCGACCTTTCTATTGACAAGCTCAGCGTCTTAGTCACTGAGCCACCATGTCCCAAAAAGAGCCTGAGTGGCGTAGGAGGCTAATGCCTCCCACTAAGGCAGCATTTAACATCCAGCTGCCTGCAATTACTGCGAGTTCAATTCTCACCAGGCTCAAGGTCGACTCAGCCTTCCATCCTTTCTAAGATGGGTAAAATGAGGACCCAGTTTGTGGGGGCAATAAGCTGACTTTGTATAAAATATACAAAAGTATGAAGGCTATTGCTTAACGCATTGTAAGCCACCCTGAGTCTCTGGAGAAGGGCGGCATATAAAAATAAATAAATAAAAAATAAATAAATAAATAATATATGTTTTACTGACCGTAAACTAAACCTCTCCTATTAACTCAGAGGGGGGAAAATATTCTCCAAAGCACCCGAGGGCAGGACAAGAAGCAATGGGTGGAAACTAATCATGGAAAGAAGCAACTTAGAAATAAAGAGAAATTTCCTGACAGAACAATTAATCAGTGGAAGAACTTGCCTCCAGAAGTTGTGAATGCTCCAACACTGGAGGTTTTTAAGAAGATGTTGGATAACCATTTGTCTGAAGTGGTGTAGGGTTTCCTGCCTACGCAGGGGGTTGGACTAGAAGACCTCCAAGGTCCCTTCCAACTCTTTTATTCTATTCTATTCTAAATATCTTTCATTTTAGGTGTCCAATCTGAGGCCAGTTGGTGGAGTCTGAAGGGGATGTGAGAAGACCTGGGCAGTCCCTCCGTGTCTCCTGCCAAGCCTCTGAATTCACCTTTAGTAGCTACACTGGGTGAGACAGTACCCAGGAAAAGGCCTGGAATGGTTTGTATGGATATATACTGATTCCAGTGGTATTTACTACTCAGACAAAGTGAAGGGACGCTTCACCACCTCCAGGGATGATGCCAAAAGCCAGCTGTATCTGCAAATCAGCAGCCTCAAACCAGAGGACATATATATTATGCAGGAAGGCCAGTGGGACAATTGCTACAGTGAGAGGAAGCTAAACAACAACCAAAAAAAAAAACAACCATCCTTTCTTCAGAGCAGCTCTACAACTTGATTCAGTTCCCATTTCTGAATTAGTCAAGGAGGAATGAAATAATAATAATGTCAATAGTAATACCAGTACTAATAAGAATGCCACCAATTACACTCTCCACCTGGACTGAGAAATCCTAATAAATCACCTTGCATTCTCCAAAGAATTCCACCTGCTCTATAGTTGTAATGTGGAAAAATAATTCCAAACTCAAACAGGCTTGCTTTTAATGTTCTATCGCCAACCCATGTTTTTCAAAATATTTTTTTGTGACTTGATTGTCTGTTAAACTGAATCAGTTTTGAAAAAAATGAAATTTGGCAATTCTTCTTTTTAAAAATGGAATGGAATGGAATGGAACGGAATGGAACGGAACGGAACAGAACGGAACGGAACGGAACGGAACGGAACGGAACAGAATAGAAAATAGAATATAAGGAATGGAATGGAATGGAATAGAACAGAAAATAGAATATAAGGAATGGAATGGGAATAGGAATAGGAATAGGAATAGGAATAGAATAGAATAGAATAGAATAGAATAGAATAGAATAGAATAGAATAGAATAGAATAGAATAGAATAGAATAGAATAGAATAACAGAGTTGATCACCTTGCAGTCCAAGGGACTCGCAGGAGTCTTCTCCAGCACCATAGTTCAAAGGCCTCAATTCTTTGGTGCTCCACCTTCCTTATAGTCCAACTTTCACAACCATACATTGCAACTGGAAAAACCATAGCCTTGACTATACACACTTTTGTTGGCAGGGTGATGTCTCTGCTTTTTAGTATGCTGTCTAAATTTGCCATAGCTTTCCTCACTAGTTGTCTTTTAATTTCTTGGCTGCAGTCCCCATCTATGGTGATCTTGGAGCCCAGGAAAATAAAATCTGTCACTACCTCCATTTCTTCCTCATCTATTTGCCAGGAATTCAGAGGGTCGGATGCCATGATCTTAGTTTTCTTACTGTTGAGTTTCAAGCCAACTTTTGAACTCTCGTTCTTCACCCGCATCAATAAGCTCTTTAATTCCTCTTCGCTTTCTGCAATTAGAATGGTATCATCTGCATATCTGAGGTTGGTAGGGATGCTTTCTACCAAATGACCTTTAATGGATGAAATAAGACCTGATACAAATTTGTTCTCTGTTACTTTCCATTGTTTTTCAGAAGTGCTGAGATTTTTCAAGTCTTTCTTTTACTTACTGTAAACATGTCCTATTAGCTCAGAGAGAAAAAAATATATATCATATGTGTAAGATGTGTTGAAATAAATATATACATGTATGCAGTAAGAGACTCTTGATTTATGTAAATCGAGGTACAATTTCCCCTTTAAAAGAGCCCCATGATATCCTTCATCAGGTTACACACCCAACAACACAAAACATATGCACTTTCTCAGATTTTTTTCCTATCCATTCATTAGAGGGAGGAGAAAATGATCCAGTGGCTAAGATTGGTTGCCTTACTAACCGTTCTCGGAAGTAATTGGATTTTTTTCCCCCTCTATTCAACTTCTTCCCATTTTAATTCTTTATTTTTATTTTTTTTTATTTTATACACAGACAAACATTTAATACATCAATCATTTTTTCTGTGCGACACCTCGGTGTTTCCTCCATGAAAACATCTTTTTGCAATTTCTTCTATCTTCATTATCACCCGGTCTATTACAACATATCTCCAAAATACAATATTCTAGTCATACCATTTTTGCATAACTATTAATTTATTTATCTATAACTCTTTTCTAACCAATGATAAAATTGATTCCATATCTTAAAATATTCTGAATCCTCTCTTTCTTTAATCATCATAGTTAATCTATTCATTTCTGTGCAATCTAGAATTTTTTTAATTACTTCTCCTTCTAAAGGTATTTTCTCTGCTTTCCAATTTTGTGCAAAAGCAATCCTTGTAGCTGTTATTACATATATAATCAAATAAATATTTTCTTTCCAAATTTTCTCTGGAAGGATACTTAATAGGAAAAGTTCTGGTTTTAAATCAATGCCTTGTTGTGACATTTCTTCCAACCATGCCTTATTTTTATTCCAATAGTTTTTAGCTTCTGGACATTTTAATTCTTGTATACAGGAGAGATCACTGAAATTCCTTCCATTTCAGGTGTCCAATCTGAGGTCCAGTTGGTGGAGACTGGAGGGGATGTGAGGAGACTTGGAGAGTCACTCCGTCTCTCCTGCCAAGGTTCTGGATTCACCTTTGGAAGCTCTTCCATGTACTGGGCAAGACAGTCTCCTGGAGAAGGACTGGAATGGATGGCATACATACATTACAGTTCCAGTACTATTTACTACTCAGACAAAGTGAAAGGGTGCTTCACCATCTCCAGGGACAATGCCAAAAGCCAGCTGTATCTGCAAATGAACAGCCTCAAACCAGAAGACACAGCAGTCTATTACTGTACGAGGGACACAGTGAGAGACAGCTAAACAAGAACCTTCCATTCTTCAGAGAAGCTCTACAACTTGATTCAGCCCCAGATCCTGCATTACTCAAGAAGAATGAGTTATTATGTAGTGAGAACTTTAGGATTCTTTTGGTCTAGGTCCAGTTAAACTGGAAGAAATGGCAAAATGGTGAATTCCAGAACATAATTCCAGTTTCACTTTCTCTGTTTACAAGACGATTTGGCTTCAGAAATCAGAACTGGAATGGAATTGAATCCTTTAGTATCATGGCAGAAGGAAGGACATGACACTTTAAGATTATCCTTCTGACATATGGATGAACAGTTGCAGGAACTGGACATAGCTACTCTAGTGAAGAGAAGGACCAGGGGAGACATGATAGCTGTCTTTCAATATTTCATCACGGGAGGTCTTTAAGAAGAGACTGGACTTATCTGAAATGGAATATGGTTTCCTAAACACAGTAGAGTGGAGTGGAGTGGAGTGGAGTGGAGTGGAGTGGAATGGAATGGAATGGAATGGAATGGAATGGAGTCAGTGATGGGTTGCCCCCAGTTTGCACCAGTTCTATAGAACCGGTAGTAAAACTGGTGGGAGGCTCCGCCCACCAACCCCGACGGCACCAAAATGCTTCTGTGCATGCGCAGAAGAGTGTGTGCGTACAGCCCCGCTACAAACCGATAGTAAAGGTAAGTAGAACCCACCCCTGAATAGAATAGAATAGAATAGAATAGAATAGAATAGAATAGAATAGAATAGAATAGAATAGAATAGAATAGAATAGAATAGAATAGAATAGAAGTAACAGAGGTGGAAGGGACCTTGTAGGTCATCTAGTCAAACCCACCACCCAAGCAGGAAACCCTATATCATTTCTGACAGATGGCAGTCACATCTCTTCTTGAAAGCTTCCAGTGGTTAAGCTCCCACAACTTCTGAAGGCAAGCGGTTCTATTGGTTGATTGTTCTCACTGTCAGAAAATTTATCCTTATTTCTAGGTTGAATCTCTCCTTGATCAGTTTCCATCCATTGTTTCTTGTCTGGCCTTCACTGCTATCATGTCACCCCTGGTCCTTCTCTTCACTACACTAGCCATGCCCAGTACCTGCAACTGTTCTTTGTGTGTTTTAGCCTCCAATCCCCTAAATTTCCACTAAATATGATTTGCATCTCCATCATGCAGAGAGCAAGAAAGCACGTTGAATTTTCAAGATATGACTTTCCTTCTGACAAAATCAACCCATTGCTCCACATGTTTCTTAAGGATGAAAATAAATATACTTTAACTGATGTTGGGACATTTTCAGTCATGTCTACAATGGAGGATGAAGATATATGTAGAAGGTCAAAGAAGCGTGTGTCTCTTTTATCCTGAGGGCTATGTAAATTCAGTGACAGCTTCCTGTTCAAAGGAACCATATCATCCTGCTCTCCTTCTGCACTCAAAAACCGAATGTTGAGTGCTTGACTGAATGTTTTCCCATCAGTAAGAATCCTCCAATCTTTTTAGCACGCAATAATGGCACTCTGGTTGAACCTCATATTCTTGTTAGTTGTCCTCAAAGGTATTATTTTGTCCTCCAAACAGAGGAGTTATTCCTCAGTTTCTTGTGTTTACCTGCAGAAAGTCTTATTAAACAACCTTTTCTTCTAGGTGTCCAATCTGAGGTCCAGTTGGTGGAGTCCGGAGGGGATGTGAGAAGACCCGGGGAGTCCCTCCGTCTCTCCTGCCAAGCCTCTGGATTCACCTTCAGCAGCTTCTGGATGCACTGGGTGAGACAGGCTCCAGGGAAAGGCCTGGAATGGGTGGCCTACATACGTATAGGCTCATCTCCTTCCACTTACTACTCTGACAAAGTCAAGGGACGCTTCACCATCTCCAGGGACGATGCCAAAAGCCAGCTGTATCTGCAAATGAACAGCCTCAAACTGGAGGACACGGCTGTCTATTACTGTGCGAGACACACAGTGGGAGGAAGTATATGTGAAGCCAAGCAAAAACTGCCTATTTCCCCCAGCAGTTCTACAAATTTATTGCCTAATTTAAAACAACAGCTTTATTAATTCGGATTCTCCTCTCTTCGTGTCTTCATTTTGCACCTCAACCTTCATCCATTCAATCTATAGGAATGAGCCTCTCCTTTTTTTTTTCATGTAATGAACCCCACATTTCGATTTCATACTCAATCCAGGTTGATCTTTACTCAGTCCTGACCCTCTCCCTCTCATTTCACCACCCATGTTTCTTTGGCCCTTAATTTAGTAATGTCATCATAAATTTATCTAAGCGCCAAGTGTTAGATAAACTTTTTTCATTCGTCCTCAGTGTATCCAGATGTTTATTGGTTTTCAAACAAGGGCAATATCCGTGTGAGATGGTAGGAATGGAAAGGATCTTTACAGATTAACAGAGTTGGAAGGGACCTTATAGGTCTAGTCCAACCCCCTGCTCAAGCAAGAGACCCTACACCATTTCCGACAAATAGCAGTCCAATCTCTTCTTGAAAGTCCCAAGTGATGAAGCTCCCACAACTTCTGAAGGCAAGCTGATCGGTCAGTGTACAGAACTCTTAACAGTAACAGAGTTGGAAGGGACCTTGGAGGTCATCTAGTCCAACCCCCTGCTCATGCAGGAGACCTATACTAGGGATTCAAACCGCCAAACTGCCTACCTTTCTGATTGACAAGCTCAGCATCTTAGCCACTGAGCCACCTAGCCGGGCTAAGCCTACAGCATATGGTATTCCCAGGCGGTCTCCCATCTAAGTACTAACTAGGCCTGAGCTTGCTTAGCTTCTGAGATCAGACGGGATCGGGTAATATGGCCATAGACTATTTATTTCACCTATAGCAGCTTCATCAGGGATGAACTACACATTACACCTGAGAATATAAGTATCTGCTAGTTCTAAGGAAACAAGTTTGCCCCTCCATCTTCCCTGAGTCTTCCCACCACCCAGTTTCGGGTCGACGTTCGGGGCTCAGGACCCTGGACAGCACCCCGGTCTTGGGGGAGCTGGTTGAATTTTTTAAAGCAGATTTGGGTTAATGTCAGAGTTCCAAGTAACACCCCCAAGGAAAGAAGACTCTGAGGCTTGAAGTTCTTCAAAGTTCCATTTTATTGGAGATGCCATATTGGCACATCTGGGAAAACCCAAATCTGAAAGCTTCCAGGTTTTCCCCACCCAAAGGAAAGTTCAGCACCCACATGTCTATCATATTGTCCAATCAAAACACCTTCCCAACTGGAGATGCCTCCCAGTCACACCCCTCAACATGTGCAGGGCAACGTGTCCTTGACTCTCTGAGAAAGGAATGTTATTATGACTATATATCACTCTGGCTCCATACAATTCCCCCTCCCAGTTTCCCACAGTAGGAAACATGGCAGGCCTGAAGGCCAAATGAAAAAGATGGCTTCCAAGCCTGACAAACTGCTTATAATGTATTATTTTTATTTATTGCTTGAGGTGGGGCTATTGAGCTCATTCTATTCAGTCTAGAAACTCTGGACAACTCCTGGAAACATTATCCCAAGCCCTATTTTTTTTACTTATATAATGAAGGTCTCTTCAGACCCTGAGCCTGATGACTCTCTTCTACCTGCTTGGCACAAGAGGGCAGCAGTGTCTAACAAACTGACATTCTCCATTTAACATCAATGAAAGTGTGGTTTCATCAGTTAACTTGATGATTTCCTCTGCTGATTCCGAATGATCACTCAATAGGTCTCTGGAGACCTTTCTTCTCCAAGGGACTTTCTCATAATGCTTTTTTATAGCTCTGAAATAAAATTGTTTCCCTTTCTTCCTTTTTCATTTGCAGGCCAAGCTTGAGATGTTTGAAACAGCTTCTCTCTCTTGCTTCACTGCCTGCCCTCTTTGTTTATTCATAACTATGGATGGAGATGACAGAAATACGAATTCTCTATGATTGTTCTCACTATCAGAAAATTTCTCCTAGGTTGAATCTCTCCTCAATCCTTCTTGAGGAGGAGGTTGGACAAGGAGACCTCCGTCCCCACCAGCTCTATTCTGATGGATCTTTAGATGTAGAAAGAAGGATCCTCAAGGGTGAAACCTGGTCTCTTTACGAGCAGTCCCCAGAGATAATTCTTCCCTCTCTAACTGCTTCCTTCCATTTATGCTTCATGTTGGTGCAAGAAATGTCCATCTGGGTTCAGTTCCAAATGGGAAGAAAGACACTGGAAACATGGAGACTGCTTGGAAAGATGGTTTTAATGGTGGACAGGATCACATGCCTTGAAGATCTTGGGGGAAGAAAAAAAGGGGGGAAGAGATGCTGAGAGTGCCTGGTTGTTGTTTTTTTTTTTAATTTTTTAATTGAAATTTATTATAATACAATACAGTACAATCAGTCAGACAGTGTTATTTTTCTACACAGGTTAGATTGCTTCTTCTTTTACTTTTCATCATAATATAATGTAATTTATATATGCATCTTAAGATTTATATTAACTTTTATCTCTTCTATATTCTATTATCAACCCACCTGTACCAATCATCCCACACCATATAATATTCTGAGTCTTCTTTCTCATTTAATTCTAACGTTAATTTGTTCATTTCAGCACATTCTAGAACCTTCTGAATAATATGTTCCTCTGGTGGTGTGTCTTTTCCTTTCCAATATTGGATATAAGCTATTCTTGCTGAAGTGAGTATATGTATGATTAGATATCTCTCCCCCCCCCGATATTTCGTCTTTAGTATTCCCAGGAGAAATGTTTCAGGTATCAATTCGATTTTTTCATTGGTTGATTCTTGTAGCCAATTTTGAATTTTTCTCCAATACCTCATTGCTTCGGGACAGGACCACCACATATGAAAGAAGGTACCTTGGTGACATCTACACTTCCAACATTTGGGGCTTACGTTTGGATAGATTTTTGCTAATCTTGCGGGCGCTAGGTGCCATCTGTATAGCATTTTATATTGGTTTTCTTTGTATGTTGCCGCTTTTGTTAATTTATAGCTACTATTCCAAATCATCTCCCATTCGTCCAAATTTATATTACTGTATGTCCAATGTGCCTGGGTTTTATGGCCTCTCTGGACTTTTGAATTTGAGCTTGTATTCTGATTGGTTGTCAGACTCCCATGTTGCCATTATTATTATTTCAACTTGTATCACTGCTCATCGTAGCGAATCAACTCTGGGCAAACTGACAGAAACACCAAAGAAAATAGCAACCAAGAACAAGCAATATATAAAATGATATATGAGTGCTGAGTTAAAACCAAATCTAATAAGCAATAACATCCCTCAGGCTCAATATGTTTCTTTTCTCCCTGTGATTTTTTTTCCCATTCAATTATCACTTACAAAATTGTTGAATGAGAAGCATTCTAGCATTAGTTTGCATTCAAGTCTTTTGGGTTTCTACTACCAGGAGCCTTGGTAGTACAGTGGTTTAAAGCACCCTGTTATTAAGACCAGCTGCCTGCAATTACTGCAGGTTCGAATCTCGCCAGGCTCAAGGTTGACTCAGCCTTCCATCCTTTCTAAGGTAGGTAAATTGAGGACCCAGTTGTGGGGGCAATAAGCTGACTTTGTATAAATATACAAAAAGGATGAAGGCTATTGCTTAGCACATTGTAAGCCGCCCTGAGTCTCCGGAGAAGGGCGGCATATAAATCAAATTAAAAAAAATAATAATACTGTATTAAAGGGGGGTGGGGGGAGATAAAATATTTCCTAAACTCAGATGTGTTATTCTCTTTGTGTTCTATTTCTAATGTCTGTTTCTCAAAAAAATTTTGTGCATGTCCATAATTTGTTACTTTGAACCAATTCTGAGAAGTGATGAAATTTTCCAACTCTTTGTTTTAATTGTTCTAATGTAAAGGATGCTTTAATTTTCTCAAGAATTGAACGTTATTTAAAAATCACCCATGTAGAGAGTGTGTGAGAAAAAACTATGAGGTAAATTCACTGAGAGGAACTCTTTTATCTCAACTAATATGTAAATTTGAGGCACAATTTCCCCTTTAAAGGAGTCAGTTGGTTTTACTTTTAAGCCTACACCCACCAACACAAATTTTGTGCACTTTCCCAAATCTTCTCCTATCAATTGCCTCCATTCCTTAAAGGGAACAAAAATGTTCCTTTGGCTGAACTTGGTGCTCTTACTTGCATCCCTTGGTGGTAATGTTTTCCTCTCTATATTTTCTATATTCCTTCCATCTGTTGTTATTGTATTTAGGAGATCTTATTGAAACATCTTTCTTTTTAGGAGTCAAATCTCAAGTCCAGTTGGTGGAGTCTGGAGGGGACTTGAGAAGACCTACGGAGTCCCTCCGTCTCTCCTGTCATGGCTCTGGCTTCATCATGAGGAACTACTGGACGTTCTGGGTGAGACAAGTTCCAGGGAAAGGACTGGAATGGCTTGCAGGAATGGGTACAACTGCAATTTACTACTCAGACAACGTCAAGGGACGCTTCACCATTTCCAGGGATGATTCCCTCAGTCAGGTCTATCTGCAAATGAACAACCTGAAACCAGAGGACACAGCTGTCTATTACTGTGGGAGAGGCACAGTGAGAGGAAGTGAATCTGAAGCCCGTCAAGAACTTTCATTATCTCTGAGCAATTATCCAAATTGATTCAATCACAGAAGTTTGAATTTATGTACTGGAAGGGAGAAGGACCATATTCAGTACTCTACAATTCAGTACTGAGATCTTGGAATTAATGCACTGAGCTGATGTTGGAAGAAGCTACATGGAATTTTGTTGGTACTTGGTTGAAGAACTAAAGAAAAAAAGAAATTTCATGGTGGTAGAAGAAAATGGGACATTTAAAGTTAAAAGTTTAATATTCCTTAACGGGGGAAATGTGGATTCATATCTTTCGTCACTTTCTTCTATTATTTTGAAATTCTGTTCCTTTTGTTCTCTCTGTATCATCAACTCTCTGTCAGCTTGGAAGCCATTTTTCTTTGAGGCTTCTGGGCTGCCATATTTAGTGCCTGGGAATTTGGGAGAGGGGATTTCAAGGAGCAGTGGAAGATTAGCCACAATGGCATTCCTTTCTCCGAAAGTCAAGGACATGTTACCCTGCACCTGGAGGGGAGTGACTGGGAGTAGTCTCCAGTTGGAATGAAGTAATGATTGGACCATGTGATGGACAATTGGGTACACGGGTTGGATTTGGGGTTTTCTTTGGGCTAGGGAAAACCCGGAACTCTCAGATTCAGGTTTTCCCCAGATGTGCCAATATGACATCTCTAATAAAATGGATCTTTGAGAAAATGATATTCTCGGAATCTTTTTCTTTAGAGGTTGTTACTTGGAATGCTGACATTCTCCTCCATTTAATACTCCTTTTTAATTCCTTTTCCATTAATTTGTAGCCAGTCCCCTTTGTTTTGGTCAATGTTGCCAAATTACCTCAGTTTCATTCTTTTCTACATGTTCTTCATTTTTCATTCTTCTCCATCAATTTATATTCAAACTGCTTAGACCTGAATTTCTTTCCTTATATTAGCTGTCTATTAATCTATACTCAATCTCCTAAAGCCAAGTTTTAGTAATTTCAACCCTTCTCTCCCAGAAACCTCCTTTATCTCTACATTTTGGGTCATCTTCCTGTCTTCTTCTTCTTACCATGACCTATTAACTAGGAGTTGCCTCAACTTGATGCACTCAACATTCACTTTAAGATAAGGGATAAGATGAGATGAGATGAGATGAGATGAGATGAGATGAGACGAGAAGAGAAGAGAAGAGAAGAGAAGAGAAGAGAAGAGAAGAGAAGAGAAGAGAAGAGAAGAGAAGAGAAGAGGACACTTTTGAAAACCCCAACCTCTAGAAATTAAAAGAAAAAAAATGAAATAAATCTCAACTTGTAGAACTCTAGATTTTGATAAGTGAACAAAATCAGTCCCTTAATGTCCACAATGCAAAGCAAGAATTTTATTTAATCAATGTATCCCAGCCTATATATGAGCCTCGGTGGTGCAGTGGTTAGAGTGCAGTACTGCAGGCTACTTCTGCCAACTGCTGGCTGCCCTCAATTTGGCAGTTCAAATCCCACCAGGCTCAAGGTTGACTCAGCCTTCCATCCTTGCAAGGTGGGTAAAATGAGGACCCAGATGGTTGGAGGAAATATGCTGACTCTGTAAACCACTTAAAGAGGGCTGTAAAAGCACTGTAAAGTGGTATAGAATTCTAAGTGCTATTGCTATTGAATTTATAAATAAGAATGTTTGTCTTGCCCCAAATAAGAACATTACCATAATCTATTTTTCTGTGTGTAGGGCTGGATGGGTGTATGCATTCAGCCACACGCACAGAACCGGTAGTAACAAATTTTACATTTCACCATTGCCTTAACCACTATACGAAACTGGCTCTTGTGTAATATATGATATAGGACTGAAATGATCCCTAACCACTGGGGATGCTGTCAGGGACTAATAGATGGTGGAATCCAACAATATTTGGACAAGCATTAGGTTCCCCACTTCTACCTTTCAGGAGCTTTGCTTTATCATTAAACAGTCTTCCATAATATTGTGGCCTCCAAATGTTTTGGGTGAACTCTCAGAATCCCTGTCAATGATATTGGGAATTCTGAGGGTTGCAGCCAAAATTGTGGAAACCTTTTGGGAAAAGTGTATTTTCTAAAACTAACTAATAACACTACTTTTTTTTGGGGGGGGAGTAGTACCATAAAATTATATGTCAATGGAAAGATAATTTAATCAAGAATGTCATGCAATAACTTTTATGAAGGATTTGCTATAAGAATAGCAGTTACAGTAGAAAGAAGAAAAGTGAAACACGTAGAAAAATGAGATGTACAAAAATTATCACCATAGGAAAAAAGAGATATACAAAAATTATCACCGTGTCAGTTAATACTTAGTTGGGTAACCTTTAGCCTAACTTACGGCCTTACAATGTCTTCCCATGGAGTGAACCAAGTCTTTTAGTTCTGCAGCTGTTATAATGTGAAACCAAGATTGAATGATGGCTTCTATTAACTGGGTTTTATTGCTGGGTCGCTTCTGACTAACAAGTTTCTTTAGTCGGCTCCATAGATTTTCCATTGGGTGAAGGTCTGGGCTATTCCCAGGCCATTCCAGCAGTGGAATAGGATTATCTTGAAACTCGGAGGGTTTCCGGTTACATCATCATGTCAAGCAAGATGGGTATGGAGATCGCTCCTGTCCCCTCCTTGTAAACTTTCCAGCCTGGGCGGTTTTTTTGTGCCGGCGGCGGCCTCGGAGAGGCAGCTGTAAGCGGAGAGGAGCAGAGAGCGTGTGTGGAGTGGCAATCCGACGCGCGAAGGCGAATCTCTCCTGTCACAGGCTGGGAAGACGGTGCCAGTAATGGCGGCCCCAAAGCGATGACTACCTATTTTGGAAGGGAAACCCGATCGCAGACAGGCAAGGAGCCCTCTTCTTATGTAAATTAGTCTACATTGTGGCGGACCTTTGATCCTTTTGATCTCCCTATTGTGAGTGCTGTGGTGGTGGAGGAATGTTCTGAGTGCCCTTTTACGATTGGAGCTAAGACGAGGAAAGCGGCTGCTAGTTTATTACACCAGGAACTTCGAGCCGCTATTAAATTGTGCTGACTGAAAGAAATATTGGATTTGTACTCGATTGTATTGTTGGATGGTTTATTTCCTCCCTCCCTGCAGACAAATTAAGAATTAAATTAAGAACGGTGGTCGAACGGACAGATATATCCCCTGGTAGAGAAATACTCCTCTCCCTTCTTTTCTATTATTAGAAGGTGTGTGTATGGAACAGTACTCTACCCCCCTCTAGTGGCAAACTGCACAATCACATTATATACTGTGCTCTTAGGAGAGAAGAAATTTGAATCTGTTTGATATTTGATTATACCTGTCTGAATGAATTCCCCCCCCCCCATTGATTATTATCTTTATTGACTAGACTTGACCTGAAGGATTTGGAATATAATATATTTGCTGAATTGACTAACTTAAAAGCTGATTAAGATATTTTGAAAGTGATCGGGAATATCCCTATAAGCAAGATGTCAAGTGCAACAATTGTAATGATTGGGGAAAAAATCGGGGGAAAAAGTTTTGACACTCCCAACGGTTGCTACTCCAGCCACACCTACATCATCATCTTCATCATCATCTAAATCTTTGGAGGACTTAGCCGCTGCAGGGAAACCTCCATCGTTATTAAGTCTACAAAATATGCTGCAGGCAATGTACGAGGTGATGGCAAAAAATCAAGAAGATATTTCCAAAAATTTAGAGGACTTAACGTCAGACCTTAAAGGGGAGCTGGGAGCTGTTAGAAACGATATCAAAATGTTGAATGAGAGACTGGAAGGTGTTCAGGGGGTGTTGACACAACAGGAGAGTAAAGTTCAAGATGTAGAGAAGAGAGTGGGACGATGTGAGGAGAGACTGGATGGAAATGAAAGAGAGCAGCTCTCGGTGAACAGGGCCCTGGAAGAAGAAATTATATTTCTTGAAATGGAAATGTCTGCCTTCTACTTGAGGATACAAAATGTGGTGGAAGAACGGGGGGAGCCTTTAAGAGATATTGTAGCGGATATTTTGGCTGGGATTCTGGAGATAACTAAGAAAGATGTCCTGAGAGATATAGACGATGTTTTCCGTGTATTTACAAGCTACGCTAGGAGGCAGAGACTTCCAACAGAGGTTCATGTTAGACTATCAAAAAAAGCTCTTAGGGAAGAAGTGATTTTGAAGTCCAGAGAGAAAACGGTGACATATAAGGACAAACAATTGATAATATTGAAGCAACTCCCCAGATGGGTACGGGAAATACGACGAAACTATCATTTCTTAACCACTCAATTAAGAAAACACAAAGGACTATACAGGTGGTTATTACCGGAAGGGTTACAATTTACTTGGGCTGACAAAAAAGTGAGAATTGATAACCTTAGAGATGCCGGAGAATTTTTTATAAATCATTTGAACCCTTTAGAAGCGGAGGTGGGAGAAGAGTCAGAGGGGACGAGTGGGGAAGAATTACTAGAGGAGGAAGAGAGAGGGGAACCAGAACAGCCAGGTGGGAGAAAGAAAGGAAAAGGACAGATGCAGACACAGGCAGAAATAGGAGCCGAGGGACTAAACCAGAGAGAAACAAGACAAACAAAAAAGAAACTTCAAGTAGAAGGCAAGTAAGGGCAACAGAAGGGAGAAGGGATGGCGGAGGAAATTCGACTATTGTCAGTTAACATTAATGGGCTGAATAGCCCGAACAAGAGAAAAAAGATCTTTAATAAATTAATAAAAGCACATTTGAATATTATATGCCTTCAAGAAGTACACTTGAAAAGAGATCATCTTTATTTACTGAATTATACCAAATTGGGTCAATTATATACATCTCTAGTGGAAACTAAAAAAAGAGGAGTAGCGATTTATGTTCAAAAGCATATAAACTCGAGACTAATTTTTGCAGATGAAGAAGGGAGACTTTTGATAATTGAAGTAGAAATTTGTGGTAAAAAAAAAGCATATTGGTTTATATTTATGCACCTAATGGGAATCAAAAAGTTTTTTTTCAGAATCTTTATAGTAAATTGGTAGAATTTGATTACTCACATATTTGTGCAGTGGGGGATTTCAATGCCATAGATGATAAGGATAAAGATTATATATCTGGAAATAAGAATCAGGAGGGAAAAAAGAGATCAGCAAAGAAAAGATTGCCTACTATTTGCCATCAAATACAAGAGGAATTTGGACTTAGAGATATTTGGAGGGAAAAACACCTGGAAGATAGACAGTACACATATTTCTCCGCCAGGCACTCATCTTGGTCGCGGATAGATGTGGTTTGGATGTCGGGGGAACTGAGGCAGGGAACACAGAAAGTAGAAATAGGCATTAATGAGTGGGCAGACCATAATCCACTATGGATAACATGGGGAGGCTTGAAAACAAGGCCCAGGTGGAGAATGGATGTAAGGGTCCTCAAAGATGAACAATTCTTAAGTTATTTAAAGAAGGAGATGGGTTTTTTCTTTCAGGAAAATAATAAGGAAGATGCGAACTTTTTAAATGTTTGGGAAACAGCTAAAGCAGTGTTTCGGGGTTTAGTGATTAATTATATAGCTGGGAAACGGAAGAAGGAGAGGGCTAAACAAGATAAATTATTAGAAGACTTGACCAAAAGTGAGGCTATGCTGCAACAGGACCCAAACAATAGAGAACTCAATATGAATTTGAAATTAGTACGACATCAAATTAACTTATTAGACCAAGAGGACTTGGAAAAAAATATTAGGTGGATGAAACAACGGCAATTTGAAAATGCAAACAAACAGGGAAGATGGCTTACATACCGATTAAAAAAAGAAAAGGAAAGGAGTAGAATTCATAACTTGAGAGATGGGAATGGTGAATGGATTACAGGGGAAGAAGGGAAGAAAAGATTAGCGCAGGAATTTTATTCCAATCTATATAGAAAAGAGGATAAATCTGAGCAGGAAATAAAGAAATATTTAGAAGAATCTGATCTACCCAAAATATCAGACATGTCTAGGGAAATACTGGACAGGGAGATAACCAAAGGGGAAATTGAAAGGGTTATGGGAAAACAAAAAACAGGAAAGACTCCTGGTACAGATGGCCTCCCAATAGAATACTACAAGGCACTTTGGGAAGTCTTAAATCCTTATATGACAGACCTATTTAATGGGGTAATCCGGGAGGGACAGATTCCAAATTCCTGGTCAGAAGCATTAATAACCCTCTTGCCGAAGGAAAGCAGTGACCTATCCCTGATCCAGAATTATAGACCTATTTCGCTTTCTTAATGCAGATTACAAATTATTTGCGGCAGTGCTAGCAGAAAGGCTAAAAGGTTTCCTAAATCACTTTATACATGAAGATCAAAATGGTTTCCTTCCTTGTAGGCAGATTAGAGATAACGTGAGAATAATTATGAACGTCTTGGAACATTATGAAACCCATATTGATAAACAATTGGCTTTGGTCTTTGTGGATGCGCAAAAGGCCTTTGATCGAGTGAGTTGGAGTTTTTTAGTGGGTTTATTACAATATATGCAATTCGGGGAAAGGTTTATTCAGGCAATTCGTTCAATTTATTCAAAACAGTCTGCTAAGATTCTAATTAATGGAAATGTTTCTGAACAAATCTGCATTGAGAAAGGAACTAGACAGGGGTGCCCGCTTTCTCCGTTGCTAATTTATTTTAACATTAGAACCTTTATTGAGGGAAATTAGGCGTAATTTGGGGATAAAAGGATTGCATATTAAAAACCAACAATATAAGGTACAAGCATACGCTGATGACCTAGTATTTATATTGGAAGACCCCATTTTATCGGGTCAAAATTTGATTAATGAATTAGGAAAATATGGAAATGTAGCGGGTTTAAAAGTAAATAAGAAAAAAACTAAGGTTATTACTAAAAATTTGACAATAATGCAGGGGAAGGAATTAGAAGCGAATTTGGGATTCCAAATTGTCAATAAATTACGATACCTAGGTATTATATTATCAGCTAAATGCACAACAATTAAAGAAGATAATTATTTGAAATTACTCCAGCGAACAGAACAGGATTTAGAGAAATGGAAGAACCTTCAGACGTCTTTACTAGGTAGGATCGCGATTATAAAATCCTATATCCTCCCAAAATGGACATATTTATTTTATACAGCACCAGCTAGATTAGACAATATTTTTTTCAAAAAGTTAAATCAATGTGTTCTCAAATTTATCTGGCAAAATAAAAAGCCCAGAATTAAACTTAAGAGGTGAAAGAAAGAGGGGGATTTGGCTTACCAAAATGGGAATATTATTATCAGGCTGCAAATTTAGTTTGGGTAAGGGAATGGATTCTACTGAGAAGAAGACGGTTGTTGATTCTGGAAGGTTCGGGGTTACAACAGGGTTGGCACTATTTTCTTTGGCAAAATAAGGTTAAAAAACATATAAGTTTTGCAGGACATTATGTAAGGAATATTCTAATTGATACATGGAGGAAAGTTAAGGGTAAACTCTACTTTTCAACTCCTTTCTTGGTTGGTCCCGTTAGAAGCTACAACATATAGTTCGCTTTATAATAGAGAAAAACACCTATCCTATCGGGAACTGTTGGATGCCCAAGGCTGTTTAAAAACAAGAACTGAGTTAGAGCTTCAAGGAATAAAACTGGATTGGTGGTCTTATGCCCAGATTAGCTCTAAACATAAGAAAGACAAGGAAAAAAGTGGTATAGATATGACCCAGCAAGAAATAGATAGTATTATATTAGGAAAGGAGGAAAGTATACTATCTAAGATCTATAAATTCTTAATAACTTATTGGATAGGGGATGAGATTGTTAAAGACTCAATGATTGCCTGGGGGAGAAATATTGGTTACTCAATTGAATTGATAAAATGGGAAGAAATTTGGACGAAACAATTGAAATTTCTGATGGCAACTACTTATAAAGAAAACTTGTATAAAATGGTGTATAGATGGCATCTCCCTCCCGCTCGATTAGCCAAAATGTTTCCAGGACTCTCCCCAAATTGTTGGAAGTGTGGGGAGATAGGTACTTATTATCATGTATGGTGGACCTGTCCTAAGGCAATCGAATTTTGGAGATCTATACAGAGGTGGATATTAGAAATCACGGGATATAAATTACAATTGAAACCTGAATACTATCTATTAAATATTAGGCCAGATAAGACAGGCACGAATATATGGTGTTTGACTACATATATCACAACCGCAGCAAGAATATGTTTTGCTCAACATTGGAAGGGGAAAGACCTACCGGCTGAAGACCTGATTCTAGGGAAAATTATCGAATATGCGGAAGCTGACAGGTTAACAAAAATTTTGAGAGATCAAAAGGACTCCGTATATTTTCAGTGCTGGGACCAATGGTATACTTGGTTGAATAATAGAATAAAAAAAGGATAAGGTTAGTGTAGATTTTTTTATTATTATTTTTTATTTGCATATCTTGACTGAAATTAATATATTCTGTAAAGCTCCCATCGCGATCTGTGTGCGAATAAATATTTTGTTGTAAAGAAATAAATAATTTTTATTTTTTTTAAAAAAAGAAACTCGGAGAAAAAAAAGTGGTGTTATTAGCCATCAAACCTCAAAAATACACTTTTCCCAAAAGGTTTCCACAATTTTGGCCACTATTGTAGCTAGTGACTACCAGATTGCAGAGAACTGCTGTAGTATAATATGGCCCACTATAGATAGCAGCTCGAAAGAAGAGCTGATGACTGCAAGATCCTTTGCCAAACTAATTAAGTAAGCCTCGTTCATGCATGTGCCTTTCCTTCATTTGTATTGCAGCTGAATGTATCTGGGTTTTTTTTTCCCCCTTTCTTGATTAAATTGTGTCATCAATGTTTGTTCTGCAAAGGCCAGTGACCTTCCAGATTGTTAATTTTCAGCATCAAATGGGCCAACAACTTTTTTCCCCCCTTCAGGACTTTGAGATCTAAATTGTGGGCACAAGGACGAAAGTTAGGCAGCACTGCATATAAGTATTCAGCCTCTTGCTGAAAAACACTATAACCTGTGTTATAGATGAGGAAGTTTAGCAACAGATGAGGAAGGTAAGGAAGAAGCAGCATGCTGAGATTACAGAGCTGTCAGCATGTCATTCAAATTTTATTGGCTGGGGAACAAAGGTCCCTTCATTTAAGGAGCCTTGAGAAACGGGGTGGCGTGTGAGCATTGCATCTTTTTGATTATTCATCATTTCTCTTCTCTTTGCCTTCCGCAAAACAGAGCTTGGATAGATCCTGCAAACAGAGCTTGGATAGATCCTGCAATAAATCGGAATCCGATCTACCTCTTCCAAGATACCAAGCCTAAATCCCGACCATGCTGGATCTATACACAGCTGTCCTTGGGCTTTTGATTCTTCTGCCCTTGGTGGGAAAATTTTTCTTCCCTTATTTTTGGTTGGATCTGAAAAACCTGATTCGGTACATATTAATGGGATATCGATGCTACACATACATGAACCATGTTCCCCCGATCACTTTCTTAGAAATCTTTTTGGCCAGAGTGAAGAAATATTCAGATAAACCCTTGATTCTCTTTGAAGATGAAGTTTATTCCTACCGAGACATTGATAGACACAGCAATCAGATAGCCAGAGTAATGAAGGACTATGTGGGGCTGAAAGAAGAGGATACCATGGCTGTTTTCTTCAAGAACATCCCTGCCTATATCTCAGTTTGGATCGGATTATCAAAGATTGGCTGTACCATGGCGTGTGTCAACTATAACATCCGACTCAAATCTCTGATACATGTGCTGAAATCTTGCAAGGCTAAAGTTCTTCTATCAACTCCAGGTGAGAGAATCATGTAGGAAAATGCTTCCATAGAAAATACCCTGTGTTCCCCAAAATAAGACATCCCCTGATAATAAGCCCAATCAGGCTTTTGAGCACATGGCAATAAGGCCAAGCTCTTATTTCAGGTTTCAAAAAAATATAAGACAGGTCTTATTTTTGGGGAAATACAGTAGTAAATATGTCATAACTACTGGTCCTTTCTCTCCTTTTAAAATAGAGTAGAGTGGAATGGAATGGAATGGAATGGAGTGGAGTGGAGTGGAGTGGAGTGGAGTGGAGTGGAGTGGAGTGGAGTGGAGTGGAATGGAATGGAATGGAATGGAATAGAATAGAATTCTACTTAAATTGATTGTTTCCTAGTATGACTTGATTGCTTATTTGTACCCTATGAATAGAATAGAATAGAATTCTTTATTGGCCAAGTGTGATTGGACACACAAGGGATTTGTCTTTGGTGGATATGATCTCAGTGTACCTAAAAAGACAAGATGTCAGCCTTCCAAATTAGGCTCTTTTCCAGCGCTGACATGATTGGAATTAATGAAAGAGAAGAAGCGTTGATTTATTGCTGAGATGAACTTTTACCTAGTTTTCTGCATACAGCTGATAGTGTTACCTGGGTGATGGAGGGAGGGGGGCAAATTCCTGTGAAAGAACGTGCTGGGACGAAGAGATGGATCTGCATGATGGCCAATGGGACATTGGGGTTGGAGAGCGGAAGGGGAGGGTGTTGGAAGGAGGGGCCAGTTTGGCTGCAAAAGAGTTCAGAAATGTTGTTCTCTATTCTTAATAAAAAAAAAGATTCATTAGAGACTTTGTGTTTGAAAATGAAGTTTATTTAAGATAGCAACGAAACCTGACAGACAGCCAAACTCCTCCAAACCCAGGCTGGCTGAGTTTAAATCATCCCGTTCCCTCCCAGACGTCTGGTCGGACGGATTATGGCTGAAGCCAAGCTCTCGGAGGAAAGCCTACTTCAAGCAACGGGAGGAGCAGAAGCGGTCGTGATCCCAGCCAACTTGGAAAATACAAAGGTTCAACTTTCTCCGCCTTCTCCCCCCCGGCAGAACTTCAAGCAAAGAAACGTGAGCCAGATAAGTACCCGGGGACTGTGCCAAAAGCCTCCGAGGCGGGATTTCCCTTTGCAAATGTAAAAGATAAAGAAAAGCCCCTAAGTGAATTGGGAAGGGCGAACTGGGGATGGGAATGGCAGCGAAGCCCAGACAAGGCAGCACCTCCCTACCCCAGGATGAGAAGCGAGGCAGAGGACTATCAACACCAAGGCCGGCCCTACAGAGCTCAGCACAGAGAGGAGAGGGCAGAAAGGGAGGAGCCGTCCCAAACCGACTCGCTGAATGGTTCCGGGTAGCGATAAAAGTCGACAGAGGGCTGCGGGTGAGTGACACATCAAAACCACCAGAGGGAAAGGAAAGAGGCCGACCAGACCAGGGGCCACTCAACAGATGAGAAACCCCAACATCACAGCCCTCCTACAGACCAACTGCCCCACGGAGCCCACTGAAATGCTACAGATGTGGAGGAAGCGGCCACATAGCAGCAAGATGTGGAATGCCTAGATCGGGACCAGCTCCACCACCCAAAGCACGACCGGAACGAGGGCCCAAGCGCATCACTCACGTACCGCGGGAAGCTCCCCAAATCCCGGAGTTTTTCGCTCATCTGACCGAAACCAGAGGAATCCCAGATGAGGGAGATCAGTCCCCCGAACCCTATGAACGGAGGATGAAGGGAGGACGACCCGATGGTGAGTGGACCCGTCCATCCTTTTCTTTTCCCCATACGCCTAACAGCCCCCAAAACAGGGGCCCAAGAGACTTTCCAAGCCCTAATAGACTCGGGTAGCACACGGTGCCTAATCAACCTACCCACAGTTCTAAAGTTGGGAATCCGAGCTAAACAGCTCAAACAACCAATTCGCTTTGAGCAAGTTGATGGGTCCCTAGTGGGAGGAGCGTACACCACACACTTGACTGAACCCGTGAGACTAGAACTAGCAGATCACTGGGAGACGATCCGCTTCATAATAGCCCCCAAGATGAAGAACCAGTCATATTGGGACTCTCGTGGCTGGACAAATGGGGCCCAATCATTTGGTGGCAAGAGGGGACCCGCAGGCTGAGAATAGCAAAGGGGCCCCAACCCCTGCCGCCCTGACCAGAAGAATTCCCTCCCACGCTGAAACCCCAAAGCAGCCCTCCACTACAGAAGAAAACACCACCAACACAAGGGTCCCTCCCAGAAGGTGCAGCAAAGCAATTGGCAGCCGCACCCACCACCGCTTGTAATGCAAACCAGATCCCAGGGGAGTACCAAGACCTTGCGGAGGTATTCAGCGAGGCCGAGTGTGACATTCTGCCCCCCCACCGCGAGACCGATTGTGCCATTGAGATTATCCCGGGAGCGAAACTACCCAAACCTAAAATGTATGCCATGACGCCCCGAGAAATGCAGGAAATGCGGGACTACATAGACAAAAACTTACAAAGGGGATTTATTGAGCCAGTAAAACCAAGGGTAGCAGCACTGGTCATGTTTAAAGAGAAAAAGGACGGCTCCATGAGACTGGTGGTCGACTTTCGAAGTATCAACGCTGTTTGCGTACACAACTTGTACCCCCTCCCCCTCATGAAGGACATGCTAACCCACCTAGCTAAAGGGAAGGTTTTTACCAAACTAGACCTTCGAGAAGCTTATTACCGAGTACGCATAAAGGCAGGAGATGAATGGAAAACAGCATTCAACTGCCCCCTGGGTAGTTTCCAGTTCAAAGTAATGCCCTTTGGATTGCAAGGAGCCCCGGCAGTGTTCATGCAGTTAATAAATGAAGTCTTACATGAACACCTTTACAAAGGGATCCTCGTCTACCTGGACGATATTCTCATCTACACGGAGACCATAGACGAACATATACCTCTCGTCCGCCAAGTACTGAAAAAACTGCTAAGGGCAAACCTATATGTCAAACTATCAAAATGCAATTTCCACCAATCATGGCTAGGCTACCTGGGCTACTGAGTATCAAATGAGGGGATAGAGATGGACACAGCCAAGGTCCAATCAGTTCTACAATGGCAGCCCCCTCGCACCCGCAGACAACTGCAAAGTTTCCTAGGTTTTGCAAACTTCTACAGACAATTCATCCCCTCGTTCGTGAAGATTGCCAAACCTTTGACGGACCTCCTAAAGACAGGAGGCCCAGCGACGAAACCTCGCCCGGGACAACCCCTACAATGGAACCTGACCTGCCAACAGGCATTCGAGATGCTGAAAGGAATGTTTGCAAAAGAATCTGTTTTAAAACACCCGGATCCGGAACAGCCTTTTGTCATCCAAGCAGACGCAAGTGATGTGGCAGTAGGAGCCGTGTTACTCCAAAAGAACAACCAAGGTGATCTACAACCCTGTGCCTACACCTCTCGCAAACTCACCGATACAGAGAGACGATGGGCGGCGTGGGAGAAGGAAGCGTTCACAGTAAGATGGGCCTTGTTGACCTGGCGGCACCTACTAGAGGGAGGCCAGAAACTGTTTGAAGTCTGGACTGATCATAAAAACCTAGAGGCCCTAAAAACCCCACGGAAACTGTCACCCAGGCAAGTACGGTGGGCACAATACTTCAATCGCTTCAATTTTGAGCTTAAGCACATCCCAGGAGGGAGAAATTTCCTGGCTGACACCCTCTCCCGGATGCCCCAATACAACAGTGAGCGGGAGCAGGTAGTGAATGCCATTATCCCCTCCACCCAAGCTGCGGCTCAAGTGATCACCAGACGGCAACAATGTGACCAGCAGGGCCAACTTGCAAGTGACTTAACTGCAAAATTAAAAAATGAAACGCTGACAGACCCCTGGTATCGAGACAATCAACATCTCTTGACAAAAAGAGATGAACTAGCATGGAGGGAGACAAAGCTCTATGTCCCACAGACTTTACGCATCCTGATTCTCAAGAGGAGCCACGATGTTAAACCAGCAGGACACTTCGGGTTCCTAAAGACTCTGCACCTAGTACAAAGGCAGTTCTGGTGGCCCCACATGAGAAGGGACATAGACAGTTATGTAAAAAGCTGCACCATTTGTGCCACGATGAAGACAAGACCAGGGTGCCCGCCTGGGCTGTTGCAACCAGTAGCTGAACCGACAAGACCATGGGAGGAGATTGCAATGGACTTTATAGTAGATCTACCGAGGAGCAGTGGAAATACAGTGATCTGGACTGTAATAGACTTATTCTCCAAACAGGCACACTTCATTCCTTGTAGTGGACTGCCTTCAGCCCGTCAGTTATCCAAACTGTTCCTGAAACACATTTATCGCCTACATGGAGTCCCCAGGAGAATCATTTCCGACAGAGGGGTCCAGTTCACAGCAAAGTTCTGGAGGGAGTTTCTACGCTCCATAGGGTCATCCCAAGGGCTCAGCTCAGCATTTCACCCGAGCACCAATGTGGGGGCGGAAAGACTGAACGCTATGATAGAACAGTATTTAAGATGTTATGTCGACTACCAGCAGTCCAATTGGGCAGACCTCCTATCTTTTGCAGAGGTCGCCTATAATAATGCTGTCCACAGCAGCATGGGGCTAACCCCGTTCAAAGTAGTGAGTGGCATGGAATTTGTCCCCATGCCAGAGTACCCGAGGGAGCCCCCTTCCTCAGTCAGTTTGACCGACTGGATGGCAATGTTGAGAGAAACTTGGGAGAATGTTAAGAGGGCGCTGGCAAAGGCGGCTCAATCTTATAAGGAACAAGCGGACAAGCACTGAACTCCCCAAAGACCATTTCAGTTGGAAGAGAAAGTTTACCTCTCCACCAAGTACTTGAGACTGAGACTCCCAAGCAAGAAATTGGGCCCGAAATTTATAGGACCATTTCCTATAATAAAAATAATCAACCCCGTTACAGTGCAATTGCAGTTGGCATGGCTTTTGGGGAAAATTCACACCGTTTTTCACAGTAGCCTTCTAAAACCTGTAGTGGGGTCTAATTTAAGGCTGACACCACGTGAACCCCCTGTGCCCCTGGTTGTTGGGGGCCAAACACATTTCGAAGTGCAGCAAATTCTTGATTCAAGATGGCACAGGGGGCGCCTCCAATACTTAATTAAATGGAAGGGCTACCCATTGTCAGAGGCTTCCTGGGTGAAGAGCTCAAACATCCAAGCTGACCGCCTTATAGCAAAATTCCATGCAGACCACCCGGGAAAGCAGGGGGGGTTCGCAGCCAAGGAGGGGCTAATGATGCTTATCTTGTTGTGGTTTTTCCTATGGGGCAGGTTACGTCGCAGAAGTGAAGGGAGAGGGGCCGGATGTCAGCATTCCAAATTAGGCTCTTTTCCAGTGCTGACATGATTGGAATGAACGAAAGAGAAGAAGCGTTGATTTATTGCTGAGATGAACTTTTACCTAGTTTTCTGCATACAGCTGATAGTGTTACCTGGGTGATGGAGGGAGGGGGGCAAATTCCTGTGAAAGAACGTGCTGGGACGAAGAGATGGATCTGCATGATGGCCAATGGGACATTGGGGTTGGAGAGCGGAAGGGGAGGGTGTTGGAAGGAGGGGCCAGTTTGGCTGCAAAAGAGTTCAGAAATGTCGTTCTCTATTCTTAAAAAAAAAGATTCATTAGAGACTTTGAGTTTGAAAATGAAGTTTATTTAAGATAGCAACGAAACCTGACACAAGATACATTTGCCAAGAATCAGAAGGTACAACATTTAATGATAGTCATATCATAATATAGACGCTATAGAGCACTGCACACCAGAACAACTAGACACAAGAACAGTTTTTTTCCCTGAACACCATCACTCTGCTAAACAAATAATTCCCTCAACACTGTCAAACTAGTTACTAAGTCTGAATTAGTATTAATCTTCTCATTGTTCCTATCACCCATCTCCTCCCATTTATGACTGTAACCTTGTTTCTGGTATCCTTAAGATTTATATTAACTGTTTTCCTATGACTATCGTTAAGAAACAAGGAAGGTTGTGATTGTGGTTGTGGTTGGAAGCAATCTGATGAGTGAAAGTTTATTAGCAACTGAGCCCTATTTAGCAAAGGAGTCAATTTCTACCACCACTGCATTTCCACCATGTCTTCCAGTGCAGCTGGGTTGAGAAATAAAAGATTTATCACCTTCTGGTCCTAGAAGAAAACTGGTCATTTTCTGAATGTCTTTCTATCACAATTAGACCTGACATGACATGGGATATTTCTGCATGAAATGGTGCCATTCCTACAGCACCATCTTTCTCAACAACTACCTGAAATGGGATTCGGGGATAATGTTTTGCAGCCAAATTTGGCCAGCTGTATCATTAGGTATCATGACTGTTCTGTTCCTTGGCACTTTGATGATGATGTTTGTCCATCGTGTTAGAAGAGGACCTTGACATCTAACAGGTTGTGCGCTGTCCACGGTGTGTCCGCAGGTGGCTGGTAAGTAAGGCCTATACGGGTATGAAATGTTCTGCCACATGTCTGGCAGACATGTGTGGGTTGCAGCGTTTGCAGTTCTGGCTTTGCGGAGTGCTCACGTCTCTTCTGCTATGGTTGTTCTGCTGTCTTCAGATGTCTGTCAGCCTGCGTGATCAGCGTGCGCCATGTCGATCGATCTTGTGCCAGGGTTTCCCAGGAGGTGGTGTCGATATCCAGGGACTTGAAGGAGGCTTTTAACTATTTTCCTACCTTTATCTCCTCAGCTGATTTGTGCGGCAAATCACAAATTCGGAGGATTTGTTACTCCTCCGAAGAAACCCGGATGTCGAACCCCGGCCGGGACTCGCCATATATGGGAGGGCTGGGGGAACCGCAGTCATCAGAGATAACCACATTGACGTCTGGGCCGGTGGGAGGTGATCCAGGCAGCGGACAGCACTTGCGAGGCATCGGACAGCGAATGGCGACTACTAGCAGCAATGAAAAGGCTTCCAGCTCCCTTCCCTGCCTGGTGCCATTTGATGACATTATGGGACATCAGAAGCACATACAGAGTGGGAATTACAAAGACTGCTGATCAGCTGATGGGGGGGTTGATGACAGACTACCGGATGGTGGCTTGAATAGGAAATAGGGGATAAATAGCACTGCATGGCGATCGCACCAAGACTGGAAGTGAAGATTTCTTTAGATTGTGCACACGCGCAGCGCTCGTTAGGTACGGGCGTGCACAAAATGCCCAATCACCGAACCAGTTGTTAAACGGGGAGGATCCCACCACTGCTTTCAACATGTCTTTGTATCGCTTCCTTTGTCCCCCGTGGGATCGCTTTCCTTGAGACAGCTCACCATAGAGGACCTGTTTGGGGATGCGATGGTCTGGCATCCTTGCAACATGGCCTGCCTTGTTGCACTTTACTCTGATTCTAAAGTGTATGGATTTTATTTTATCATGTTTAATCCCACTGCTATTTGGACCAACACGATATTTTGCAAAACCTATTGAATCTCGTTGTTATTGATGGTGGTTTTTTTTTTTTATTCTCAGTGATTTAGAACCAATTTTGTGACAGATGGACTAATACATTATTATTCCAACTCTTGCATTTTTCTTTGCATTATATCTTCAACATGATATTTATGGTGTTAAAATTATAGAACAGAACAGAACAGAACAGAACAGAACAGAACAGAATAGAATAGAATAGAATTTTTTATTGGTCAAGATTGGACACACAAGGAATTTGTCTTTGGTGCATATGCTCTCAGTGTACATAAAAGAAAAAATATGTTCATCAAGAATCATAAGGTACAACACTTAATGATAGTCATAGGTTAGAAATAAGCAATCAGGAAACAATATCAGTATAACTCGTAAGGATGCAGGCAGCAAATTTCTTTGCAGAGATTGTGCCATGTTTTTCCTTAGTTCTAGTATTTATGGAAGAGGCTCAAAAAGAGATGTAAAAAAGGTGTTGAGACTCTAGAAAGAATGCAGAGAAGAGCAACAAAGATGATTAGGGGACTGGAGGATAAAACATATGAAGAATGGTTGCAGGGTAAGTCCAGTCTTATGAAAAGAAGGACTGGGGTGACATGATAGCAGTCTTCCAATATCTCAGGGGCTGCCACAAAGAAGAGAGAGTCAAGCTAAGTCAAGGCTAGAAGATCTCCAAGGTCCTTCCAACTCTGTTATCCTCTCCTCTCCTCTCCTCTCCTCTCCTCTCCTCTCCTCTCCTCTCCTCTCCTCTCCTCTCCTATCCTATCCTATCCTATCCTATCCTATCCTATCCTATTCTAGATTTTCAAAAACAAGGCCGTCAATTCAATCAAATATTTTTTCTTTCCTTTTTCAAGATTTAAAAGAAGCCATTGAAGATGTCCTGCCTACTTTAAATGATGAAGGGATACGTGTTTTCTATCTGAGTGAGGATTCCCCAACTGAAGGTGTAGAGCCACTGCTCAAACGGATCAAATTAAGTTCTGCTGAATCAGTGCCCTTTTCCTTCAGAGCCAAAGTAACACCTAAATCTATATGTTTCTATATCTTCACCTCTGGGACCACAGGTGAGGAGCATGAAAGGTGGAATGGTTGCTGGGAGACCTAGAAGGATAAACTATGCTGTTGGCAGGAAAGACTCTCTGTTGACTTCTGCTTGTATGATTGCATGGTTTTTATGATATGCATAGCCTAGATCAGGGTTAGGTAATAAGTAACAAGGTTAGGTAAGAGGTCTTGTGTGTCTGCAAAGCTTCCTGCTCACCTGACATCATCATGCCATCATGTCCACCTGTCCACTTTGCATCATCATCATCTTATCCAGTGGTGACATTCAATTTTTTTCCCTAGCAGATCTGTGGGCGTGGTTTGGTGGTGGAGGTCCTATGACTGAGTGGGTGTGGCCAATTCAATGTCACTCATGGCCATGCCCACTCAGTCACATGATCCCCACACCAAGCCATGCCCAAAAAACCTGGTAGGAAAAAATCAGGGGTGAAATCCAATAGGTTCTGACAGGTTCCAGTAGCAGAAATTTTGAGCAGTTTGGAGAACCAGTAGCAGAAATTTTGAGTACTTTGGAGAATTAGCAAATACCACCTCCGGCTGGCCCCAGAGTAGGGTGGGAATGGAGATTTTCCAATATCCTTCCCCCAGGAATGGGGCAAGAATGGGGATTTTGCAGTATCCCTTCCCCTGGAGTGGGGTTGGAATGGGGATTTTGCATTATCCTTCCCCAGGAGTGGGGTGGGAATGGAGATTTTGCAGTATCCTTCCCCTGCCACATCCAAGTCACCCCCATCAAGCAACACCATGCTCACCAAGGCACGCCCACAGAACTGGTAGTAAAAAAAAAATTGGATTTCATCACTGGAAAAAATGTGTATCAGCACCAGAAGAGCTCATAGTGAATGCTGTGGCAGGGAGAAGCCGAACTTTTCTCCCTCCATTCACTCCATTTCCACTCCCTCCATGCTGCTCCTTTTATGGTCCCCCCCGGAAGGGTAGTCCCTTCCAGGGACTACCTTAAAGGGACAGGCTGGAGCAGCCTCTCTGTGAATGGAGGGTGAAAAGTTTGGATTCTCTCTGCTGCAGCATTTAACATTAATGGGTCAAACGGCCAGAAGGGGTGAGCGGCGAGCGGGCGAGCAGGCAGGCATGGGCAGAGCCAACCAGGGCTGGTTTTTACTGGTTCGGCAAACCGATTCAAATCGTCCCTACCGGTTCTCCCGAACCGGTCCAAACCAGTCAAATTTCACCCCTGATCATGTCATCTAGTGATGCTGTTGTTGAATGAAAATTGGCATGCTTCAAAGCTTTAGTTCATTGATCTGTCCTCCTCCTCCTCCTCCTCCTCCTCCTCCTCCTCCTCCTCCTCCTCCTCCTCCTCCTCCTCCTCCTCCTCCTCCTCCTTCTTCTTTTGCCAGTGAGTGCTTTTGAAATGTCAAAGTCATATAATCCCTAAATCAGCCATGAAGTGAAGCATACAATCAGGAAACTAATTGTCAATGGTCATTTCTTGCGTTTTCTTTAAATTCATTGCATCCTTTATTTCATATTCTCTTTTTCACTTTCCTCCAGGACTCCCCAAAGCTGCTATCATTTCCCAGAAGAAAGCAATCACGGCTGCCCATCTGTTTCGCCTGTCCAGCGTCCATAACAAGGATGTTGTTTATTCTCCACTCCCTCTGTACCACTCAGCTGGATTCCTTGGGTTAATGGGGACCATAGACTTGGGTAGGCACAAAGGACCAGGGAGCCTGGAATACACATAAAGAGACCTTAACCCTCAGAGTGTTATCAAGAGACACAGAGTTCTTATATCATCTTATATTTTATGTATAGCATAAAACAGAGAACATCACAGCCTGCCTCAGATACTTTCCCAGCAAGATAATAATAACTCTGCATGAAGGAGTTAGGGAAAAAAAGGAGGAGGCAAGCAGGAAGACATGAAGGCTGTAGTGTCAATTATTTACCAACAGTAATGATGTACAGGCAGGGGAGGGATTCAGCTGGTTCAGACCAGTTCGGGTGAACCAGATGTTAATTTTAATCTGGTTTGCTGAACCGGTTGTTCCAAGGATTGGCTGATTCTGCCCACCCTATCCTACCCCTCTCAGGAGTCTCCACGTGGCCCATTTTGGATGCCAAGTAAGTGCAGGGTGCACTTGGAAGCTCTGGGAGGGTGAAAAATGGGTCTACCAGAAGTAGCAGAAGTCTGGAAATGGGCCTGGTTCCAGCCTCCGGAGAGCCTCCAGAGCCCAGGGAAGGCCGTTTTGCCTTCCTGGAGGCTCCAGGAAAGCCTCCTCAGCCTGGGGAGGGCAAAAAACAGGCGTACCGGAAGTACCAGAAGTCCAGAAACAGGCCCATTTCCAGCCTCTGGGAGGGTGAAAATGCCCCCTGCCATGGTGCAGGAGACTAAGTAGGCCATGCCCGCATGGCCACGCCCACCCAACAACCGGGCAGTGAACCGGTTGCTGAAATTTTTCATTCCAATCCCTGTGTACAGGTAGTCCTTGACTTAAAACAGTTCATTTAGTGACCATTCAAAGTTACAACAGCATTGAAAAAAGTGACTTATTGACCATTTTCACATGACTATTGTATGGGATTTCAACTCACAATCTCCCTAATGGAAGGACATGAGAATGACATCACTTTTTGTTTGGTAATTTATTTATTGAAATATTTGTTGCCAGTTATTCCTAATAGGTAATTCTAGGATGGGTCATAGTATCAGTTTTATGCAGAGGTGGGATTCACTTACCTTCCCTACTGGTTCGCAAATGTGAGGGTGCATGCACATGTGCTTGCTTTGCTCACTCGCACCTCCTCTGCACATGTGTATGGCCTTCCATGCATGTGCAGTGGTCGTGCACTACATCTGGGTAGGTGGGTGGAGCCTCCCGCAGTCGCACTACCAGTTCACCTGTACCAGTCCGAACCGGCTGAATCCCACCTCTTTACCACTTTACCTCTTAAAGTGGTAAAGGCTACCCAGCTAAACAAAGAAGCAGAAAACAACTAGTAAATCATTGAATAGAGGATGGGTGGATAGATTGGTGGACCAAATATGTGGGGATCAAATATTTTCTGATCACAACTGTATAAATTGTAAAAAAGATATATATAAACCTAAATGGCCTATTTCTTGCCAACATCCCAACCTATTTGGAGATCTGATTGCAGAAGAATGACATTCACAGAAGCAGGAAACTTGCTGAGAAGAAAACCTCTTAATTTATATATTTATTTATCTGATTTATATCTTGACTTTGTCCTCTTCAAATGTCCTGGAGCCAAATCATTTTAGGCCTTTTTAAGCAGGCCTAAAATGGGATTCAGCCAGTTCGGACCAGTTTGAGTGACCCGAATGCTAATTTTATATCTGGTTCGTCGAACTGGTAGTTGAGATGACTGGCTGGACCCTCCCACTCTTCCCCTCCCATCCCCTCCCATCCCCTCCCAGGAGTCTCCACATGGCCCGTTTGGATGCCAGGTAAGTGCAGGGCCTGCATGGAGGCTCTGGGAGGGTGAAAAATGGGTGTCCTGGAAGTTCCGGGAGTCTGAAAATGGGTCCATTTCTGGCCTCCAAAGGGCCTCCAGAGCCCAGGGGACGCCATTTTTGCCCTCAAGGGCAAGGAAAGTCTCAGGAGCCTAGGGAGGGCAAAAAATGGGCCTCCTGGAAGTTCCAGAAGTTCAGAAACAGGCTCTGGACCCTAGGGGAGGCCGTTTTGGCCTTTCCGGAGGCTGGAGGAAAGCCTCCGGAGCCTGGGGAGGGTGGAAATGCCCCCCCCCACCATGGTGCAGGAAGCCAAGTAGGCCACACCCACCATGGCTATGCCCACCCAGCAACTGGGCAGATATCCAGTAACTAGGGGAAGATGCTATTGAAAAGCTGCAGGGTGGAGCATTTCAGCTCAGGGTTCTAACCTATTGATAACAGCAACTTCATGAACTTTCTCTCTCTGTTTATGTAAGGAGCTACACATGTTCTGAGGTCTAAATTCTCTGTTTCTCATTACTGGGATGACTGCAGACGTTATCATGTCACTGTGATCCAGTATGTGGGAGAAATGATGCGCTACTTGTGTAATGCACCAAAGGTAATTGATAAGATGGACTAATACTTCAGAAAACAATATTGCAAAGAATGAGAAGGGAACTGCTTGCCGGATTGTACGTAGCAGTGTCCAGGCAATGCAGATGCAAATCTAGGAGATAACTATGCTTGTATCATATTGTGGAGTCCAAGGCACAGTTTGTCATGAATGCTAAGTCTGTTTATGTATTCCTTTCTCCTATTTCCATTCCTTGTCCCTTCATGTAACCGAATTCCCTCCCCTTTTTCCTATTTCATGAAAAAAATAATAATTATACTTGCCAAACAGCAGGTCATAGAACAGATATATGTAGCTATACCGATACGTATGTATCTATAAATCTATCGATTATAGAGGTAAAAGGGGGGGGGAAGAATGGTATTATTACTAATATTTCACAGAAGAATAGTGTTATATCTTTATATGGGAATATATAGTGTATTTTTTGGAGTCCCCCCCCCCAAAAGAGGGTGAAAATTTGGGTGCATCTTATACACCGAATGTAGCCAAAAACGTGAGGTACAGAGGCAGTAATGGTTTGTGGCAATCCCTGCAGCCTGGAACAGCTGATTGGAGGTATTCCAGGAGGCCGATCCACCCGCCAATCAGCTGCTCATGCTGAATCGGGCTGCAATAATGTGCTGAAGCTGACTTGGCTGTTTGCTATTTGCTGCAAGGACTCAGAGTTTGCGGCAGCAATCACATCCAGAAAGAACACAGAAGTAACTGATTCAGCAGGATCAAATAACTTCTCTTTATATATAACCAGTGGTGGGTTGCTCCCGGTTCACACCAGTTCACAAGAACTGGTAGTAAAAATTTGTACTAGTTCGGAGAACCGGTAATAACATTGGCTGGCCACGCCCCCCAACCGGTCCCCAGCCTGATCGCCGCTCGCTTGCCCCACCCACCTCATCAGAGGCTTTTTAAAAAAACTTTTAAAAGCATTTTTTCTATAACCACTTTGGCCGAAAAAATGTTTTTAAAAGTGAAAAAAAAATCCTCTGATTATCGCACGGCTCAGCTGGGATCGTCAGAGGCGTTTAAAAGCATTTTTTTCTGCAACCTCTTTGGTCAAAGAGGTTGTAGGAAAAAAAATGCCTTTAAAAGCCTCTGGCAATCCCAGCTGAGTTGCCTGATCGTCAGAGGCTTCTAAAAGCATTTTTTTTCTGCAACCTCTTAAAGTTGTAGAAAAAATGCTTTTAAAAGTAAAAAAAAAAAAGTTGGCCACACCCACCCAGTCACATTATCACCCCCACCAAGCTATGCCCACAAAATAAGCCAAGCCCACAGAACCAGTATTAAAATATTTAGAACCCACCCCTGTATATAACATAACATATGAAGTAAATATACAATACCAAAAGCAGGTTTTCCAACGTGGTAATAAAGACAAGCAAAACACAAGCAGAGGAGAGGAGTTTCCGTTTCCGTTTTACTTTCAGTGCAGCATGCAGCTTTAGTACAGAACAGTTGAGCTAAGCCACACCCAGGCTCCTTGCTGTCTCCTTGTTGCTCACACAGGAAATACTGTTTCAATTTCCAAACAGCCCTCAACTCTCTCACACACTGACAAGACACTAGCCAGATGAATGCCGATGGAGGCTGGTAGGCTGAGGCAGAATTTTTTTTTCTTATTTTCCTCCCCCAAAAGTAAGGTGTGTCTTATACTCCGGAGCGTCTTATACTCTGAAAAATATGGTATACTTGCCAAGCAGCAGGTCATAGAACAGATATATGTAGCTGTACAGATACATATGTATCTATAAATCTATCTATTATAGAGGTAAAAGAATTGTATTATTACTAATCTTTCTCAGAAGAATAGTGTTGTATCTTTATATGGGAATATATACTTTAGGTTGACTGATGCTATGGTGCAGTGGCACTATTTCTTCTTATATTCCTCACAACAAGGTCTTAGCAGGTTGTAAAACATCTGAAAAAAAGCTTTGTGAGCTGATCCAGAAATATGGAGGTAAAACAAAGAAAAGTATTCTAAGAAAGGTGCCTAAGAGTTTATTAATGCCTGTCTGATATAATCTGGTTTAGGGTTGCTTAGCTTTGCATTTGTGTGACCAGTTTCATTTCAAACTGGCCAGTTCCAAGGCTGAATTAATCTTTTATAGATCTGGAGAATTCAACTCCAAGAAAGGATTACAGGGAGTTTTCAAAAGTAGAAATATTTGTGGAGAGCTTAGTAAATGACAACATTTTTTCTATTTATTTATTTATTTATTTATTTATTTATTTATTTATTTATTTATTCGATTTGTATACCGCCCTACTCCCGAAGGACTCAGGGCGGTGAACAGCCAAACAATAAAATAACATAGACATAAAAAATTTAAAAACCAGATAAAATCAAATTAAATTATTTTGGCCCAGACAGATTAAAACACCCCAATAATTTAAAAACAGATTAAAATTTACATATTTAAAAGGGAAGAGATTAGGCCAAGCCCGCCTGCTGGAATAAAAAGGTCTTCACAGTGCGGCGGAAGGTGCGCAGATCCGGGATCCTCCGTATCTCCAGGGGGAGCTCATTCCAGACGGTAGGTGCCCCCACAGAGAAGGCTCTCCCCCTAGGGGTCGCCAGCCGACATTGTTTGGCTGACGGCACCCGGAGGAGTCCCTCTCTATGAGAGCGTACTGGCCGGTGGGAGGCTATTGGTGGTAGTAGGCGGTCCCGTAAATAATATTGAGGAGTTAGAGAGGGAATAGGCATTGTTACAGCAACAGTAAACAAACAGTAAACAAAATAGTCATTTCAGGTGTGAAATTCAATTTTTTTTCCCTACCGGTTCTGAGGGCGTGGTTTGGTGGGCATGGCAGGGGAAGGATATTGCAAAATCTCCATTCCCATCCCACCCTGGGGTCAGCCAGAGGTGGTATTTGCCGGTTCTCCAAACTATCAAAATTTCCGCTACCAGTTCTCCAGAACCAGTTAGAACCTGCTGGATTTCACCCTTGAGTCATTTGGTTATAAATGCTAGAATGTGGTAGCTCCTAATATTTCTGCTAGGCTTTAGTCAATGTTGAATCCCTGCTACTTGCTCAGAGATGCTATTCAAGTTAATACTAAGGTATTAACCAGAATTTGAAAACCAAACCTGTGACTGGTGACATGGATTTCTATCTGTTTAAACTAAAGGCATCATAGCTACAGTAGTGGCCAAAATTGTGGAAACTTTTGATGGCTAATAACACCACTTTTTTTTGAAGTTTCAAAATAATCATATTCCACTGATGGAATGACCTGGGAATAGCCCAGACCTTAACCCAATTGAAAATCTATGGAGCCGACTAAAGAAACTTGTTAGTCAGAAGTGACCCAGCAATAAAACCCAGTTAATAGAAGTAAATATACAATACGAAAAGCAGGTTTTCCAATGTGGTAGTAAATACAAGCAAAACACAAGCAGAGGAGAGGAGTTTCAGTTTCAGTTTTAGTTTTAGTCTCATAGCAGCATGCAGCTTTAGTACAGAACAGTTGAGCTAAGCCACACCCAGGCTCCTTACTGTCTCCTTGTTGCTCACACAGAAAATACTGTTTCAATTTCCAAACAACCCTCAACTCTCTCACACACTGACAGGAACACTAGCCAGATGAATACTGATGGAGGCTGATAGGTTACCCAACTAAGTATTGACATGGTGGAAATTTTTGTATATCTCATTTTTTCTATTTGTTTCACTTTTCTTCTTTATACTGTAACTGCTATTCTAATAGCAAATCCTTCATAAAAGTTATTGCATTACATTCTTGATTAAATTATCTTTCCATTGATATATAATTTTATGGTACTACTCCCCAAAAAATAAAAAAAGTGGTGTTATTAGCTAGTTTTAGAAAATACACTTTTCCCAAAAGGTTTCCACAATTTTGGCCACTACTGTATGCAACTGTAGTCTGAAATAGGTAAAGTTTCCTCGTAGATTTGATAGACTAATTGTAAACAATCTTTATGGACTGCCACTCCTTCCCACCATCTTATACAATGTTCATCAAGCAATCTCTTAAAAAAACCTGGTTAGCTGCATAATATAGTATTTATTTTGGAGAACTCTAATTTCCTTGATATCTCACCGTGCAGAGGGACAATGACCGTGACCATAGGGTGAGAATGGCCATTGGCAATGGGATGCGACTTGAGGTTTGGAAGGAGTTCCTGAATAGGTTTGGACCCATCAAAATCGTTGAAATTTATGGAGCTACAGAAGGAAGTGGTGGATTCATTAATTATGCAGGAAAAGTTGGAGCAGTGGGAAGGACCAATTTCTATATTAAGGTAATGAGAAGAAAATATCTGGGCCACTTCTAGCCACTTAGACCTCGAGCCTGTATAGACATAGAAATGTAGGGTCAAAAATTATATATTTAGAACTATTTGAAATGTAATTGGAGTATTTTAAGAAAAAGACATACCTAACCCCAACCCCAATCCTAACCCCAACCCTAACCCCAACCCCAACCATAACCATAACCATAACCATAACCATAACCCTAACCCTAACCCTAATCCTAACCCTAACCCTAACCCTAACCCTAACCCTAACCCTAACCCTAACCCTAACCCTAACCCTAACCCTAACCCTAACCTTAATCCTAATCCTAATCCTAATCCTAATCCTAATCCTAATCCTAATCCTAATCCCATGAAGTTCCTTTTGCTCATCGAACCCATATAAACCTGTCATTTGGCCTGTTCGGGGCTCATATTTCCACTTGTCTGTTCAATTTCAGAAATTACTTAACTATGAATTTCTGCAATATGATGTGGATGCAGATCAGCCTGTGAGAGATGAGAAGGGGCTCTGTATCCGAGTGCCTACAGGTATGTTTTCTAAAACAGATGAACAAAAAAGAAAACGAGACATACTTAAGATAAATCAGACTTTACATTGTCAAGAATTCACCCCGTAGAAAGAGATACGTCCTTCAGTGTAATCGTTTCAAACCTGCTCCTCCAAATCAATTGAGCTTCAATTGATTCAAAACTTGAATCATTGAATGGCTTCAATCAATGGCTTCAAAACTGCCATAAATAGTTTAGAATAGAATAGAATACAATTTTTTATTGGCCAAGTGTGATTGGACACACAAGGAATTTGTCTTGGTGCATACACTCTCAGTGTACATAAAAGAAAAGATACGTTCATCAAGAATCATAAGGTACAACACTTAATGATAGGCATAGGGTACAAATAAGCAATCAGGAACAAGATCAGTGTAAATCGTAAGGATACAAGCAAGAAAGTTACATTCATACAGTCATAAGTGGAAGGAGATGGGTGGTGGGAACGATGAGTAGATTAATAGTAGTGCAGACTTAATAAATAGTTTGACAGTATTTGTTTAGCAGAGTGATGGCATTCAGGAAAAAACTGTTCTTGTGTCTAGTTGTTCTGGTGTGCAGTGCTCTATAGTGTCATTTTGAGGGTGGGAGTTGAAACAGCTTATGCCCAGGATGTGAGGGGTCTGTAAATATTTTCACAGCCCTCTTTTTGACTCGTGCAGTATACAGTTTATAGTTTACTTTATTGTCACTGCACATGGTACAATGCTGTCTTCAGTGTACACTATAACTATAAAAATAAAAACACAAACATACATCCTTTACCTTCTATATAATTGAAATTGAAAACCCGATATTGCATTATACCGTAGAATTCAATATGGTTATTGCCCTGGGATAGAAGTTGTTTTTCAGCCTATTTGTCCTTGTCTTTATTTTTTTTTTATTGAAAAAGTTTTACAAATACAAATTTTCCCATTCCCCCCCCCTTTCCCTCCCTAACCCTCCCTAACCCTCCCCTCCTCCCATGACTTCCCCAAGGTGAAATCCAAATCCAAATCATATTGTATCATACTTTACTTCCCATCTATTCTACCCCCTGTGTACTATACATTTCTACACAACATTGAACTATTGTACCCCCTATATACTATACATTTCTACACAACATTCAACTAAAAGCTATCTGGTACTTCCTAGTTTGATATTTATTCTGCACATAATCTATCCATTTCTTCCATTCCCATACATAAGTCTCTTGAGTCCTGTCTTTTAAGTATGCTGATATCTTCGCCATTTCTGCAAAACTGGCCACCTTCAAAGTCCATTCTTCAATAGTAGGCATAACATTCCTTTTCCAATATTGACCAATCAGTAACCTAGCTGCTGTCACCATATACAATATCAATTTTATTTCACCCATTGAAAAGTCCTTAACTATGCCCAATAAAAACAGTTGAGGAGAAAATTGGAGTTTTTTCTTCAGAACATTTTGCATAACCCACCAGATTTTTATCCAAAAAGCCTTCACTTTCTTGCAAGTCCACCATATATGATAATATGTAGCATCTAAACAATCACATCTCCAACATTTTGGTTGAACATTAGGATAAATGCATGACAATTTCTTAGGATCTAAATACCACCTATAAAACATTTTATAAAAAATTTCCCTCAAATTCTGTGACTGTGTAAATCTAACATTCTGAACCCATATTTTTTCCCACGTTTCCATCATAACTGGTTCTGCAAAGTTTTGCGCCCACTTTATCATACAATCTTTAACCAATTCATTTTCTGAATCTCTTTCTAACAACACATTATAAACCCTCTTGATATGCATCGGGCCTTTCTCTTTTATCTGTCTTACCAATTCTTCTTCATGCAACATTAAACCAGTTTTTTGATCTTCTCTCCATCTCAATTGAAGTTGATTATACTGTAACCAAATTAAATTAATCCCTTCTTCCAACAGTGTATTTAATGTCTTTAGTTGCCATCTGCCCCCATCATTAAAAAGAACTTCTTTGTATAAAAACCCCCCGAGTGACTTTATGTTTATATTCCGTATAATATGGCCAAGATCCAACCACAACGGTATTTTATAATCCCATTTGAACCGGTGCTTCTTCCATACTCTCATCAAGGAGTTTCTAAGTATATGGCTGTTGAATACTTTATCCACTTTATTTTCATAGAATAAATATGCATGCCAACCAAATTCAAGATCATAACTCTCTATATTCAGTATTCCAATCTTTGTCCTTCCAAACCAATCACTTGCGTGTGTCAACGCTGCTGCTTCATAATACAGTCGTAGGTTTGGAAGTTTAAGGCCACCCCTTTCACGAACATCTTGCATAATTTTCAATTTAACTCTTGGCTTTTTCTCATTCCAAACAAACTTATTCACTCCTTTTTGCCACTCCATCAGCTGTTTATCACCTTTAAGCACCGGAATCATTTGAAACAAATGTCTTTATTGACCTGTACTGTCTGCCAGATGGTAATAGTTCAAAAAAAAAAAAAAGAAAGGTGCCTAGGATGAGATGGATCTTTAAGAATGGTTTTGAACTTAAATCCCAGGCAACATCAGGTATATGGCAGAGTTTCCCAACCTTTCTGGCTTTGTAGACCGGCAGGGGAGGAAGAGGAGATGGTTCTGCATGAGCGGCCATAACATGCATGTGCAGCTTCATTTGTGTGAGCAGCGTGCACACATGTGCCCACCGTTCACGCAATTGGAGCACACACGCACGTGCTCTCCTATTGTTCAAGCAAGTGGAGATGCATGTGCATGCTCACCCAATGCTTCCATGGCCCAGTTGCAAACAGGTCATGTGTTGTGGCCCGTACGCGGCCTGTGCGGCTGGTGCTGATTCGGACAGCGAGGAGGCTGGTGTGGTGCTGCGCCAGCAGCCTGTGCAGCTGGCATTTGAGTCAGACAATGAGGCTGGAGAAGCTGTGGTACCAGAGGCAGGGATTCAGCCAGGGCCTTCAGAACCTCCAGAAGCTCCCTTAAGTGAAGAGGATGAAGAGGAGGAGCCTCTTCTCGATGCACTGGTGCGCAGAGCTGCCAAAAGGCAGGAGTGGCTCCTCAGAAGGAGGTCTCCTCAAGAGTAAGGCTTGGGGCCATGTATAAAAAATATCAAGATGGCAGCTGTGACTGTGCAATCAAAACCTCAACCCTTTTAATATTCACTGAGGCATGTGAGTTTTGATCATGATATTGCAGCCAATCCAGTGGTGGTATTCAGCCGGTTCGCACCGGTTCAAGCATTGTTGTTATTAAATTATCCCTGCTATCAAAGTGGATCCCGGATGTTGCGCTGAACTCCAATGGAGAAACGGGCAATGGAGCGGCCGGCATGAGGGAAGGAGAAGGCTTCTTTCCCTCCTCCTTCCCTTGTGCTGGCCGCTCCATTGCCCATTTCTCCATTGCAGCGCAGTGCCCAGGATCCACTTTGATGGGGGGACGGTGTAATCTAACAGGGTTATTTCGCCAGGCCAGATTGGATTGAAGGGGTTTTTAAGGGGAGTTTTAATGGTTTTAACACTTAATATTGATTTGTCTGTTTTATTGCTGTGAGCCGCCCTGAGTCCTTTCCGGAGAGAGGGTGGCATATAAGATAAATAAGTAAGTAAATAAATAAATAAATAAATAAATAAATAAATAAATAAATAAATAAATAAATAAATAAATAAATAAATAAATAAATAAATAAATAAATAAAATGAAATAAAATAAAATAAAATAAAATAATAAAATAATAAAATAAAATAAAATAAAATAAAATAATAAAATAAAATAAAATAAAATAAAATAAAATAAAATAAAATAAAATAAAATAAAATAAAATAAAATAAAATAAAATAAAATAAAATAAAATAAAATAAAATAAAATAAAATAAAATAAAATAAAATAAAATAAAATAAAATATATGAAGGATGGGGGGTAGGGATGAGAGGGGTGTATAATCTTTTTTACTTCCCTAAAATAAATGCCAATTCTTTTAATTCATATAACCAATTCATATAATTGATGTAACCAATATAATCAGTGTAAGTGTCTTACTACATCTCGTATCCCCCCTCGCACCCTGTTTTGGGCCTAGTAGGCCTCCCTGCAGCCTCCTGGGAGCAAAAACAGGATGTGTGTGTGGGGGGGTGCGCCACATCCCCATGCCCCATTTTGGGCCTAGTAGGCCTCCGTGCAGTTATAACCCATAATGCAATGCACACACAACCCCCCCATGCGCACCCCACCCACCCACGCATGCGCATGTGCTCCGGCCCCTCACATGCACAGCAGAGATCCAAAAATCAGCTGGCTGGCGGGAGGTGCAAGTGCATGTGCGGTGGAGCTGGGCTGGGGTGATGGCTCACGTGCCTGCAGAGAGGGCTCTGTGTGCCATCTGTGGCAGGCTTGCATAGGTTCGCCATCTCAGGGATAGTCTATCCATTCTAGACAGAGCATATATCAACAATCCATTCATATCAACCAATAGTCACACTCCTTTTGGACACATTGGATGATGATGATGTCATGAGGACACAGTGCAAAAAGTATTGCTAGCACATACTTATGCTGAAGTGAGGAAAGTGCAAGCGAGAAAAGGCTGAGGATTATAACTCGCTTTGTCTTTTGGGAAGTTATTAGCAGCTGATGATTGGAAGATCGGATAATCCTTATTTAGAGGTGCTATTGGTTCTTTGTTGTGAGACCACTTGATTCCACTTGATTCCCTTTTGATGTTTTAGGACAGGCAGGTTTGATGGTGGTGAAGATAAGTAAGGTAGTCCCATTTGACGGCTATGCAGGAGATCATGGAAACACAGAGAAGAAAATTCTGCGTAATGTCCTGAAGAAAGGAGACAGTTATTTTAATACCGGAGATCTTTTGAGGGAAGACCAGGAAGGTTTTATCTATTTCCATGATCGGATGGGAGATACTTTCCGGTGAGTCTCACTATTCATTTAGTTGCTAAATTGGATCTGTAGTTTTGCTTGTCTGAAGTAAGATACTGAATGGGGACAGGATTCATTTGTGTTCACTGATACTTTATGACTCTATAAATTGTAGTGAATGCCAAAGAACAACCGAACAATAAACCTACAACTCCCTATCTATGGTACCAACCCATACAGGGCATTGATGATGGTCCCAAGTCTGGTAATAATTGTCTGCAAGGAAACAAGCAAGCTCAGAGAGCACTAAAACCTAACATTTCAACCCTGAGCTGCATATATTATTTTTCCAATGGATAACATATTTTGTTAGATTTTATGTGATGGTGACCTAATCCATGCTTATATTATAACTAATCAATGGTTTGTTCCATGAACTTGGTTAACAAAGTAATTATCACTGTTATTTTCTTTTAACCCTCTGTCAGTCATGGGCATTTATTCACACAAACATTATTTACTATGGTTGAGTGCAGGGGTGGGATTTAGCTGGTTCAGACCGATTCGGGCAAATCGGATGTTAATTTTAATCGTGTTTGCTGAACCAGTAGTTGTAAGGACTGGCTGACCCCGCCCATGCCTCCCCACCCCTCCCAGGAGTCTCCACGCTTTTAGATGCCAAGTAACTGCAGGGTCTGTACGGAGGCTCTGGGAGGGTGAAAAACGGGCCTACTGGAACTTCCAGAGGTCCAGAAACAGTCCTGTTTCCAGCCTCCAGAGGGCCTCCAGAGCCCAGGGAGGCCATTTTCACCCTCCCTGAGGCTCAACAAAAGCCTCCAGAGCCTGGGGAGGGCAAAAAACGGGCCTATCGGAAGTACTGGAAGTCCAAAAATGGGCCTGTTCCCGACCTCTGGAGGGCCTCTGGAGCCCAGAGAGGCTGTTTTTGCTCTCTGAGAAACTCGAGGAAAGTGCCCATCCAGCAACCGGGCTGAGAACCAGTTGCTAAAATTTCTGAATCCCATCCCTGGCTGAGTGACCATAGTAAATAACTTCCTCTATTGATAGGAATTCTCCCTATGCTTGCTAGCAGGCCCATCCCCTTGAGTTTACCTCAGTGAGTTAAGTAACATGTTCCCCTGGTCAAAAACCCAGAAATAAATCTTGTGAATGAAGCCATCTACTGGAATATCCAAATGCTAAATAATACATTATTGATACATTCTACCGACCTGTGAAAGAAATCAATCCCTCCTGTTTTGGCAGTTGGAAAGGTGAGAACGTGGCTACCACTGAGGTTGAGATGACATTGGCAGTTTTGGATATCATTGAGGAAGTCAATGTATATGGAGTACCAGTGCCAGGTGAGTTTGAAACACCTATACACTCTTCTACACACCAGTGGTGGTATTCAGCCGGTTCTATCTGGTTCAGATGAACTGGTAGCGGCAGCTGCGCCCACTGACAAGTTGGTTAGATTATTCATTACCTGTAGTCTATCAGCTATTTCACATCTGTAAATTGATTGATACAAGCCCAAGGGTAGAAAAATCTAAGTTAGATAGAATAGAGAAGCAGTCCCATATTTTCTTTCAGCTAGTGCCATTTTGAAGATTTACCTTGTACTGCAAGTAGACCTGCAACATTTTTCCTTATGTGCTACTACTCTTTAGTTACTCTACTTTTCAAAATATAACACACACTTCCCTCCCCCAAAGGAGGGTGAAAATTTGGGTGTGCCTTATACACCAAATGTAGTCAAAAACATGAGGTATAGAGGCAGCAACGGTCTGTGGCAATCCCTGAAGCCTGGAACAGCTGATTGGGGATATTCCAGGAGGCCAATCCACCCACCAATCAGCTGCTTGTGCTGAATCAGGCTGTAATAATGTGCTGAAGCTGACCTGGCTGTTTGCTATTTGCTGCAAGGACTCAGAGTTTGCAGCAGCAATCACATCCAGAAAGCACACACAAGTAACTGATTCAGCAGGATTCAATAACTTCTTGTTATAATATAACACATGAAGTAAATATACAACACCAAAAGCAGGTTTTCCAACATGGAAAACACAAGCAGAGGAGAGGAGTTTCAGTTTCAGTTTTGAGCAGCAGACTAGTTTAGAGCTCAGCACAGACTCAGAGCCATGCCCAGGCTCCTTGCTTTCTCCTTCCTTGGAGACAGCAAATATTGTTTCAGTTTCCAAACCATCCTAAACTCTCCCACAAAACGTAAGATGTGTCTTATACTGTGAAGCATCTTATACTCCAAAAAATATGGTACATAACAAAAATGGATATTTTGTGATATGGGAAGCAGCAGGATAAGGCTAAATCATAGCATCAGTCATGAACTGAGCATAAGATATTGTCAGCTTCATGGGGACAGAAGAGAGAATGAGGGTTACCAGGCCTAGCAGTAGCAACCAACAATTTTATTATTTTTTCTGTACAACATATATCTTTATTGTCAGTTATCCCATTCTGATTTGTTCCAGGGCATGAAGGAAAGATTGGGATGGCAGCCATACGGCTGAAGGATGGGTGCCCCTTTGATGGAAAGAAACTGTTCATGCATACCAAGGATTATCTCCCTAGCTATGCCATACCCCACTTCATTCGTATCCAGGTAAGAAACAGTTGATTTATGCTCTTGCTTACCATTAGAAAAAAAATAACTCAAAACCACATACCTCAGCATCTTAAAGTATAATAGAAGTAGAAGTGCTGATGCCAATCATAATATGAGTGGAAAGGAAGTAAATGTAGGTTTGATTTTATTTAAAAAAAATGAATAACAACCATAACTGGAATAAATTATAGTAAGGATTGCTAGTAATGAAAGTTACCAAATGAATCTGCATGGAGTTTCTTTGCTTTAACAATGCTTTCATTTTATTAAAAAGTAGAAGTACATCGATGATTTATGAGCTGCGGTGGCGCAGTGGTTAGAGTGCCGTACTGCAGGCTACATCTGCTGACTGCCAGCTGCCCTCAATTTGAGTAAAATGAGGACCCAAATTGTTGGAGGCAATATGCTGACTCTATAAACTGTAAGGGTTTCAAGGAAAGTATCCGGAGCTGGGGAGGGTTAAAAACAGGCCTCCCGGAAGTTCCGGAAGTCCAGAAACGGGCCCATTTGCAGCCTCCGGAGGGCCTGCAAAGCCCAGGGGAGGCCGTTTTCGCCCTCCCGGAGGCTTGAAGAAAACCTGCAGAGCCTGGGGAGAGTGAAAATGCCACCCCACTGCAGTGCAGGAGGCTGAGTAGGCCATGCCTGCCATGGTCAAGCACACCGAGCAACCGGGCAGAGAACCGGTTGCTAAAATTTTTGAATCCCACCCCTGTCTCCAACACTTGCTCATACATGCCTCACTACCCATTAAGAAAGTGGTGTGATGGATTTTCTCGTGGGGGAATAACACTTGGTGGGAATCCATCGAACAAATTTCTTTAATTTGTCTCACACTAGAGACAATAAGAGAATAAGGGAAGCACCATTCACTGGCTTTATTAATGAGGCAGGGCAATAGTGAAGGACAAATTCTCATCTCTGTTTTCACCTCTGCCTTATACTTCATGCAGGAAAAGCTGGCGATTACAGGAACTTTCAAGCAGTTGAAAGCTCAGCTGGTGAGAGATGGATTCAATCCTGCCACGATCAGTGATCCCCTCTTCTTCCTGGATCACTTGGAGAAGAACTACACACCCATGACGGAGGAGATCTACGGCTCCATTTTAGAAAAGAAAAGAAAACTCTGAAAGAAGGTTCAAAGAGGAGCATAGCAGTGTTACCTGAACAGCTTGAGAAGTGGCAAGACATCTGATGGCAGCCACTCATGTTTTGATTTTGCTCAAGAAGGAAAGATCTATGGCCAGAATATTAATTCTTCTTAATGTATTTGTACAGCAGTGGCCAAAATTGTGGAAACTTTTTGGGAAAAGTGTATACACCACTTTTTTGGGGAGGAGTAGTACCATAAAATAATATATCAATGGAAAGATCATTTAATCAAGAATGGTAAAATCTAAAAATTTTTACTACCAGTTCTGTGGGTGTGGCTTGGTGGTGGGGGGTAATGTGACTGGATGGCTTGGTCAATTTTTTTTTTTTTACTTTTAAAACCATTTTTTCTACAACCTCTTTGGTGAAGAGGTTGTAAAAAAATGCTTTCAAAATCCCAGCTGAGTTGCCTGATTTCCAGAAACTTTTTTTCTTTTAAATGCCTCTGACGATCCAAGCTGAGTTGCCTGATCGTCAGAGGCATTTAAAAGAAAAAAAGTCTCTGACGATCAGGCAACTCAGCTTGGCTCGTCAGAGGCATTTAAAAGAAAAAAAGGGTTTTTTTTCCTTTTAAAAGCCTTTGACGATCCCAGCTGAGCTGCACGATCATCAGAGGCTTTTTTTTAATGTTTAAAAGCATTTTTTTGGCCGAACAGGTTGTAGAAAAAATGCTTTTAAAAGTTAAAAAAAAAAAACCCTCTGATGATTGTGTAGCTCAGCTGGGCATGGGGGGTGGTGGTGGCAGGGATTTTTGCTACTGGTTCTCCAAACCACTCGCCTCCATTGCTACTGGATTGGGCGATCCTCTCCGAACTGGGAGCATTTCACCCCTAATGTAATGCAGTAACTGTTATGAAAGATTTGCTATTTGAATGGCAATTACAGACTTCTGGTTGGCGATTTGTGGCAATACGGAGGTAGGAGAGTGCTCTCTGCTCTCCAACCCCAGATTTCTTTGTGTTTTGGGGACCCCTAGGGGCGCAAAAGCTTGGAGAGTGTTGCGAACCAGAGAGGGAGTCAGGCAAGTGGAAAAGCACGAGGCGAGCGCTCACCGCTCGACCAGACGCCTCTGTTAATCCCAGCACTATTGCGACAGATAAGGAGAATAAGAAAAAGTAAAATAGGTAACGCTAGTGGACAATAGTTTAGAGGAACATTGATAGGATAGTGAGAGATCAAAAGAGGATCCTGAAAGAAATGGCAAGTCTTTCCACAACAGTGCAAAGAACAGGAAAAAAAACTACTCCAAACCCCACAATTACTATGGCCTCACCCATAACTCAAAGATCGACAGAAGGACTATCAAAAACCGAAAAATCTGTGGTAATCCCAACAATGCAGGCCATGCAATCCACCCTGATGCTGATACAAGAAACGATGGTGAAAATGCAGGAGAAAATGTCCAGCAACCATGATGAACTAAAGATAGACATCAAATCCCTAGATTATAAAATGAATGACATACAAGAGTCAATCCATAAAAATGAACAAAAAATAAAGAAAGTAGAAACTAGGGTGGAACAAAATGAAAAAAAGCTTGAATTGGTAGACCAAAAATTGATGGCTCAAAACAGAGGACTCGAGGATTCAATCGTTCAGTTGGAGATGGACCGGGTGGCTTTCTACCTATGATTCCAAAATGTAATGGAAGGTAAAGAAGAAGATTTGGGGCAAGTGATGGCGGAGTTGATTGCTGAGGCCCTACAACAGGATAAACAGGAAATAATAAAGGAATTGGACGAAGTGTACTGGAGGCAGACAAACTACACCAGAAGGCATAAGCTGCCAAGGGAGGTCCACATTAGGTTCGCTAGAAAAAAAGTCTGAGACGTATTGTACAATATAACAAGGGAAGAGCCGATGATCTATAAGGGGAAGGAAGTGATAACGCTGAAGCAAGTTCCTAGGAAAGTAAGGGAACTATGAATAGACTATCACTTCCTAGCCATGCAACTAAACAAAAGCAACATCTTGTTTAGATGTGCTGGAAGAACCATCCTTCTGGGTTCTGCTCCAAGTGGGAAAAAAGACACTGGAAACATGGAGACTGCTTGAAAAGATGGTTTAATGGTGGACAGGATCACATGGCTTGAGTTCCTGAACAGAAAAAGGGCAGATACAGTAAATCCTCGGGTTTTTATGCTCTCTCTGGCTTTGCATTTCCTGGGGCCCCGAAACAGTATCCTGATTGGTTGTCAGACTCCCAGGGGGTGGGAGTCTTAGCTAGCCTTGCTGGCTGATGGTCACATGTGCTTCCCAGGTCACATGTGGTGAGTTTCTGTTGCTTCGGTTTTGTTGTTTCGGTCTCCCAGGAGAAACATACAAAAAAATCGGATGAAATACTATTACCAAAATTACTGGAGATATGCAACGAGGCGTTGTTGGAAGCTAAAATACCTGATTCGTGGAGGGAAGCATACATTACATTGCTGCCAAGAGAAGGTACCGACCTAAAACAAATAAAAAACTATAGGCCAATTTCCCTTTTAAATTCGGACTATAAAATTTTTATGAGCATAATGGCTGAAAGAATGAAAAGAATACTAAATGCTATGATACATACAGACCGGAATGGCTTCCTGCCTGGCAGACAAATTAGGAATAATATAAGAATAGTTGTAGATACTTTAGAATATTACGAAGCCCACCCAGAAAAGCAAATGGCCTTAGTTTTTTTGGATGCCCAAAAACCTTTAGCATGAATTACAATGTCTTCCCATGGAGTGAACCAAGTCTTTTAGTTCTGCAGCTGTTCTAATGTGAAACCAAGATTGAATGATTGCTTCTATTAACTGGGGTTTTATTGCTGGGTCGCTCCTGACTAACAAGTTTCTTTAGTCGGCTCCATAGATTTTCAATTGGGTTAAGGTCTGGGCTATTCCAGCAGTGGAATAGAATTAATTTGAAACTCAAAAAAAAAAAAAAGTGGTGTTATTAGCCATCAAACATCAAAAATACACTTTTCCCAAAAGGTTTCCACAATTTTGGCCACTACTGTATATTCTTGAGACATCTGTTTAATCCACCAGCTGGGGAATTTTTCTCAAAATAATAAAATGTCACTTTCTCTTGCCACAAGAAACATTTGCTTTGGAGTGAAGCTTATTCTCAAGAAAGTATTTGGGAAGGTTAACTCTTTACTTCCGGTGCCATCCCACATCCTGCTTTGTGTCCAATGTGGGAGAAATTATATCAAAGGAGGCTCAAAACATCCATATATTGTTAAAATTCACATCAATACATGTTCATGCACATATCTAACATTTCCAACCCAAAAGCACTCATTTCTAAACTCAGATCCTGTCAAAATACCCCCTTTGTATATTATTATTATTTTAACCCATAATCACAGACTTGCAACATAACCCATAACCCTAGTGACTGCAACAGTTTTCCAAAATGTTTGGAACACCCCTATTTTTTTTAGAAATGGACCATTCCGGTTGTGAATAGCTTTTGTTTTCCCACCAATAAGAGTGTGTGCAGCATTCACTCTTGCATCAGTTATTTGGTGTTTTCAGTAGCGGCATTTGAATTTGAGTTTCGGTCATTTTGACCACAGATCTTTGTTAACGTATTCTTTTTTATAATGCCGGGGCCAAGTTTTCCATCAAAAAAATTTGGTGATACAAACTTCGAACTTCAAAGTTCAAAGAAACTTCGAAAAAACTTTCTAAAATGGTATGGAGAAGCAGAGAGTGGTCTGAGTGAAGCGGAAGCGGATTGTGACGAAAATTTTGTAATGGATGATGAGGAACCTGCCACTGCCGCTGATTCTGACATCAGCAATGATGAAGGTCCCAATGAAATTGATGACCAGGTACAAGCTAAATTGTGCAATAATTGATATGGAAAGAACACATTCAAATGGTCTTCTGCACCTTTTGGAAGCAATAGATCCAGAACAGCACAACAATATTGCACAATATTGTTGTGCAATTACCACGACTACAGCCAGCAGCTAGAAATCACGGAAATTCCCCTATTCCCCTAGAGATTTGGAAATTATTATTTTCTAAAGAAATTGTTAGCGCCATCATTCAGTGGACCAATGTAAAAATGAGAGAAGAAAGATTGAAGTTCAAGGATGGAGAAACAAAAAGTGACCTGCGCAACGTGAGTTTGATAGAGATCAATATATTTTTTGGTTTACTGCTTTATAAATCAATTTTTAGATCCAACCATGAAAACATCAAATGTCTTTTTGCTACAGAGGTCATTATGACCTCATGTCTGTAATAGTGTAGCCAAAATAATACATCTGTGGTTAAGGGTTAAAATCAGGGGTGAAATGCTCCCGGTTCGGACTGGCTCGGGCGAGTAGGTAGCAACGGCGGCAGGCAGTTCGGAGAACCTGTAGCAAAAATCCCTGCCCCTGCCCCCCATGTCCAGCTGAGCCCCGCGATCATCAGAGCCTTTTTTTCCCTTTTAAATGGCTCTGACCAGCCAAGCTCTGACATCCCAGCTGAGTTGCCTGCTAATCAGGCAACTCAGCTTGGATCGCCAGAGCCATGTAAAAGAAAAAAAAATTTTTTTCTCCCCCCACAGCCTCCAGCTTGCTTACCTTAGCTGCTGATCGCATGATGATCGCAATCCATGCATCAGCAAGCAACTGAATATCCCTGCCTGCAATCAAGCTCATCGGTGAGCAGCTCTTTCTGCCTGCCTGCCTTCCTGCCTAGATTTGTGGACTTCAACTCCCAGCAAAGCTGGCTGAGGAATTCTGGGAGTTGAAGTCCACAAGTCTTATAGTTGCCAAGGTTGGAGACCCCTGTTCTATTGGGTAAGTTTTTTTTCTCCTTTGGGAGCTTTAAAAAAAAAAGTTAATTGGGTTTTTTTTTAGTTGTTCTTTTTTTAGACCTAGCCATTTAAAGTTTAGGAAGATTTAAATTTAGCTGCTTTTATATAAAAATAAAAATAAATAAAAAATAAAATAATATTTGTGCAGCTTTCTGAGATTTAGTGTGTTTCTGTAGTGTTTTACTCTAACTACACAAACACACAAAATCTCACAAAGCTTTATGTGGAATTTTGTGTGTGTGACGTGTGAAAGTTGGTTTTTTGGGCTTTTTGGGACTGTGTGAGGTTCCTGCTTGTTGTGAGGCCATTTTGAGTCTAGCACAGCTGCTTTTACATTGGGGGTGAGCCAATTGTGTTGTGTCGTGTTTTGTAGGTTAAAAAAAGGCAAAGAAGTGACATTGACTTGGCCATGCCCACCCAGTCACCTTACCACCAAGCCATACCCACTAATTAAGCCACGCCCACAGAACCGGTAGCAAAAAAATTTAGATTTCACCCCTGGTTAAAATATATTTTAATATCAATGCAATCTAGCAACCAATCTTGCACAAGAGAGGCCTGGATTCAAATTACCATTTGATCTTGATGCTCACTGGATAAATTGGGCCATGTTTTCTCAGATTAATCAGCCTCATAATCCTCTAATTGAATGGGTAAAAAAATATATGGGAGGATGCTCATCACACTTTTTGTATCCCACTCCATGGAGGGGGAAAAAAAAGATATTGCAATCTTCACTTTGACAAATACGATCAAAACAGTATTCACTTCCACAAATATTTTAGATTTTTTTTAAAGTGAGAACTATATTGCAACAACGGGAGGAACATGATACTCAAAGAACAAGTCTAGTGTGTTTTCATGCTTTTCTGCTCATTCATCTGAGAAGTATAATAAATCAGAGGAAATCTGATTCAAGTTCAATCTGGAGTTCAAACTGAATAAAACTCTGGAGCATTCCTAGTTAGAAGTATCTCATATAGGGCCCAGAGGTGGGATTCACTTATCTTCCCTAAAGGTAAAGGTTCCCCTCGCACATATGTGCTGGTCATTCCTGACCCTAGGGGGCGGTGCCCTACTCAGTTCCAAAGCCAGTGCTGTCCATAGACGTCTCCGTGGTCATGTGGCCAGCATGACTAAATGCGAAAGGCGCACGGAACGCTGTTACCTTCCTACCAAAGGTGGTCCCTATTTTTTCTACTTGCATTTTTTACATGCTTTCGAACTGCTAGGTTGGCAGAAGCAGGGAGAAGTAACGGGAGCTCACCCTGTTGCGCGGCACTAGGGATTTGAACTGCTGAACTGCTGACCTTTCGATCGACAAGCTCAGTGTCTTAGCCACTGAGCCACCGCTTCCCTTCCCTTCCCTACCAGTTTACAAATGTGAGCACGCATGTGTCCATACATGCTCAGCCTTTCATACATGCTCTTTGCTCATGTGCGGGCCTTCCGCACATGCGCATGGCCTCTAAAACGTGGCTAAATAGGACGGCATTACATCAGAGCAGGTAGGCGCATCCTACCACAGTCACCACTACCGGTTCGCCCAAACGGGATAGAACCAGCTGAATCCCACCACTGATATAGGCAGCTTAAGCCTATGCTTAGGAAGATAAATCTATCTCAGCATCCACTTCTCTCCTACTATCGTAGCACCATTGAGAGTGTCCTGACATACGGCATTCTTGCATGGTATGGGAGCAGCTCTGTAGCGGACAAAAAGGCTCTACAGAGAATCATTAAAATTGTCCAGAATATCATCGGACTCCAGCTACCAGCCCTGGACAACATCTTCGAATCTCGCTGTTTGAGAAAGTTGCATAACATTCTCAGAGACTCTTCCCATCCTGCTTACAATCTTTTTGGACTGTTGCCTTCTGGCAGAAGATATAGAACAATTAAAACTTGGACCACACATTTTATGAATAGTTTTTATCCCAGGGTTATAATTGCACTCAACAATGAACTAAAGGGCCACCATCAGTGAGCTGTTGGACAGCATTACTTGGTCTGTTGTGTGGATATTTGGGTGGGTTAGGGTGGGGAATTGTGGTGGGTGGGAGTGTGTTTGGGGATTGTTGTGTGTGTTGGACTTGGTCTTTGGGTGTTAAGTGAATTTCATTGTATGAGTATACTGTGTATACACGTACAATGACAATAAAGTTGTTGTTGTTGTTGTTGTTGTTGTTGTTGTTGTTGTTGTTATTATTATTATTATTATTATTATTATTATTATTATTATATACTCTGATGCTTTCCAGAAGTGAGGGGAGAAATTCTCCCAGACCTCCGTATCTACGGGACTGCCTACTACCACCAATAGCCTCCCACCGGCCAGTACGCACTCATAGAGAGGGACTCCTCCGGGTGCCGTCAGCCAAACAATGTCGGCTGGCGGCCCCTAGTGGGAGAGCCTTCTCTGTGGGGGCATCTACCGTCTGGAATGAGCTCCCCCCAGAGATACGGAGGATCCCGGATCTGCGCACCTTCCGCCACGCTGTGAAGACCTTTTTATTCCATCAAGCGGGCTTGGCCTAATCTCCTCCCTCTTTTAATATGTAAATTTTAATCTGTTTTTAAATTATTGGGGTGTTTTAATCTGTCTGGGCCAAAATGATTTAATTTGATTTTATCTGGTTTTTAAATTTTGTGTATTTATGTATTTTATTGCTTGGCTGTTCACCGCCCTGAGTCCTTCGGGAGTAGGGCGGTATACAAATCAAATAAACTAAACTAAACTAAACTAAAAGGATATTTCCATGTTGGAGTTTGTGCTATAAATTAAGAGATGTAGAACTTTAAGGTATCGTAGTCAATTTCTCTAAGATGTTGATAGTGCAAAATCTATTCTTTCTGCTCAGACTTCAATGGAAATAATAGACATAAAGATATAATTTTATTATCCTGAGAGAATCGTATTCATAGCTCCAATAGCAATTATGTGAACAGGATATTTGATGAAGAAATCAGTTTGGCAAATCGGTATTTTAATTATTTTAATTTAATTATTAAATTAAATTAAATTAAATTAATTAAATTATTAATTATTAAATAATTTAAATAATGTAATTCCTGCTTTTTCTATTTCTGAAACTATTGTGCAGGGGACGGTCATCCTATAGACAGAGATGAGCAAACAGTAGACTACAGCTGTGATCATAGTTGCAATGGAACAGCCATATCCAGGGGTGGGCTTCTACTGGTTTGGACTGGTTCGGGCAAACTGGTAGCTCTGACGATCAGCTGGGAGCGAACCAGTTCGTTCCAATGATCAGGTCAGCCCACCCCCCCATGCACTTTACTTACCTTAATCTTCTCAGCTGATCGGCGCAGAAGAGCGGATTGCCACGGCTCAGCTGTATAACTAGCAAGTGGTAATACAGAAGGTTGGTATTTGTAAAACTGTGCATGTGTGTCACAGCGCGTGATCACCAAACCGGTTGTTAAACCCGCAGGATCCTATATTCCATGTCAGGCATATATCAGAAACTAACAGTTCTTGAAAAGGGAAATGAGGTGTGTCGGGGAGGTAAGTCTTCTGAGAACCTTTCAAATTCTTCATCTTGAAAACCGTAATGATACTTTAGATCGTGTTATAAGGAATGACTCAGGATAAACGTAATTTACCCATTATCAGACAATAAATTCGAGGATAAGCAGGGAGTTGAACTCTAGTGCAGGCCTCGTTTAAACTCTTTTCTTTCCCAATAAACTGTGGAATTGCTTTGCAAACTAAATAAATACTCTTGGCAACATTGCTCTCATAAAATAATCAAGTCACCTGCTGAATATTATATTACTCCAACGTGCTCTGACTTTCTTTATGGGTCACAATGAGTTGCGCTTTTGCAGTGTACAACTTTTCTTCATTGCTTTCAGCTGTCAGAAAACAATTTTATTTATTTATTTGTTTGTTTAAATTTCTATACCGCCCTTCTCCAATATAGGACTCAGGGCGGTGAACAGCCAAAGTAAAAACAAGACATACAAAATCTAAAAACTGTTTAAAATAATTAAATATTTTGGCCATAATTAAAACAATTCCAATTTAAAATCAGTTTAAAATTTAACTCAAGCCAGCCCAGCTAGTTGAAATAAATGGGTTTTCAGGGCCCGACGAAAAATCCGGAGGTCTGTTATTGTACGTATCTCTGGGGGGAGGTTGTTCCAGAGGGTGGGCGCCGCCACAGAGAAGGCTCTCCCCCTGGGGGTCGCCAGCCGACATTGTCTGGCGGACGGCACCCTGAGGAGGCCCACTCTGTGCGAGCGTACTGGCCGGTGGGAGGCTATTGGTGGCAGAAGGCGGTCTCGTAAATACCCCGGCCCTGAGCCATGGAGTGCTTTAAAGGTGGTCACCAACACCTTGAAGCGCACCCGGAAGACCACCGGGAGCCAGTGCAGCTCGCGCAGGAGAGGTGTCACATGGGAGCGCCTCATCGCCCCCATAATCCCCCACGCGGCCACGTTCTGGACCAGCTGGAGCCTCCGGGTGCACCCCAGGGGGAGCCCCATGTAGAGAGCGTTGCAGTAGTCCAGGCAGGAAGTGACGAGTGCCTGAGTGACTGTGCGTAGGGAGTCCCGATCTAGAAAGGGGCGCAACTGGCGTATCAGGCGAACCTGATAAAAAGCCCCCCTGGCCACGGTCGTCAAATGATCTTCTAAAGACAGCCGTGCGTCCAGGAGGACGCCCAAGTTACGAGCCCTCTCCGTGGGGGCGAGAATTCCAGGAGGGAAGCCATTTGGAATGTGGCCTTGAGGCAAACCCAGTTAGGAAGCAGCACTACGATGGCCTTGACTGAGCTCAGCGACTAAGCAGGGTTGAAACTGGTGAATACTTGGAAAGGAGTGAACCAAGTCTTTTAAATCTGCAGCTGTTCTAATGTGAAACCAAGATTGAATGCTTGCTTCTATGAACTGGGTTTTATTGCTGGGTCGCTTCTGACTAACAAGTTTCTTTAGTCGGCTCCATAGATTTTCAATTCGGTTAAGTGGTGTTATTGGCCATCAAACCTCAAAAATACACTTTTCCCAAAAGGTTCCATAATTTGGGTCACTATTGTAGCTAGTGATCATCAGATTGCAGAGAACTGCTGTAGTATAATGTGGCCCACTATAGATAGCAGCTCGAAAGAGGAGCTGATGACTGCTAGATCATTTGACAAACTAACTGAGTAAGCCTCATTCATGCATGCACCTTTCCTTCATTTATATTGCAGCTGAATGTATCTGGTTTTTTTTTCCCCTTTCTTGGTTAAATTGTGTCATCAATGTTTGTTCTGCAAAGGCCAGTGACCTTCCAGATTGTTAATTTTCATTAAGCATCAACTGTGCCAACAACTTTTTTCTCTCTCTCAGGACTTTGAGATCTAAATTGTGGGCACAAGGACAAAAGTTAGGCAGCACTGCATATAAGTATTCAGCCTCTTGCTGAAAAACACTATAACCTGTGTTATAGATGAGGAAGTTTAGCAACAGATGAGGAAGGTAAGGAACAAGCAGCATGCTGAGATTACAGAGCTGTCAGCATGTCATTCAAATTTTATTGGCTGGGGAACAAAGGTCCCTTCATTTAAGGAGCCTTGAGAAACTGGGTGGAGTGTGAGCATTGCATCTTTTTGATTATTCATCATTTCTCTTCTCTTTGCCTTCCGCAAAACAGAGCTTGGATAGATCTTGCAAACAGAGCTTGGATAGATCCTGCAATAAATCGGAATCCGATCTACCTCTTCCAAGATACCAAGCCTAAATCCCGACCATGCTGGATCTATACACAGCTGTCCTTGGGCTTTTGATTCTTCTGCCCTTGGTGGGCAAATTTTTCTTCCCTTATTTTTGGTTGGATCTGAAAAACCTGATTCAGTTCATACACATGGGATATCGATGCCACACATATATGAACCGCGTTCCCCCGATCACTTTCTTAGAAATCTTTTTGGCCAGAGTGAAGAAATATTCAGATAAACCCTTGATTCTCTTTGAAGACGAAGTTTATTCCTACCGAGACATTGATAGACACAGCAATCAGATAGCCAGAGTACTGAAGGACTATGTGGGGCTGAAAGAAGAGGATACCATGGCTGTTTTCTTCAAGAACATCCCTGCCTATATCTCAGTTTGGATCGGATTATCAAAGATTGGCTGTACTATGGCGTGTGTCAACTATAACATCCGACTCAAATCTCTGATACATGTGCTGAAATCTTGCAAGGCTAAAGTTCTTCTATCAACTCCAGGTGAGAGGATCATGTAGGAAAATACTTCCATAGAAAATACCCTGTGTTCCCCAAAATAAGACATCCCCTGATAATAAGCCCAATCAGGCTTTTGAGCACATGGCAATAAGGCTAAGCTCTTATTTCAGGTTTCAAAAAAATATAAGACAGGTTTTATTTTGGGGAAAACACGGTAGTAATACGTCATAACTACTGGTCCTTTCTCTTCTTTTAGAGTAGAGTAGAATGGAATGGAATGGAATGGAATGGAATGGAATGGAATAGAATAGAATAGAATAGAATAGAATAGAATAGAATAGAATAGAATAGAATAGAATAGAATAGAATAGAATAGAATTCTATTTATATTTATTGTTTCCTAGTATGACTTGATTGCTTATTTGTACCCTATGAATAAAATAGAATAGAATTCTTTATTGGCCAATTGTGATTGGACACACAAGAGATTTGTCTTTGGGGCATATGCTCCCAGTGTACATAAAAAGACAAGATACATTTGTCAAGAATCAGAAGGTGCAACATTTAATGATAGTCATATCATAATATAGACGCTATAGAGCACTGCACATCAGAACAACTAGACATAAGAACAGTTTTTTTTCCCCAAACACCATCACTCTGCTAAACAAATAATTCCCTCAACACTGTCAAACTAGTTACTAAATCTGCATTACTATTAATCTTCTCATCATTCCTATCACCCATCTCCTCCCATTTATGACTGTATGACTGTAACCTTGTTGCTGGTATCCTTAAGATTTATATTGACTGTTTTCCTATGACTATCGTTAAGTGTTGTACCTTATGATTCTTGACAAACGTATCTTTTCTTTTATGTACACAGAGAGCGTATGCACCAAGACAAATTCCTTGTGTGTCTAATCACACTTGGCCAATAAAGAATTCTATTCTATTCTATTCATAGGGTACAAATAAGCAATCAAATCATACTAAGAAACAATCAATATAAATAATAAGGATACAAGCAAGAAAGTTACAGTCATGCAGTCATAAGTGGGAGGAGATGGGTGATAGGAATGATGAGAGGACTAATAGTAATAGTAGTGCAGACTTAGTGAATAGTTTGACAGTGTTGAGGGAATTATTTGTTTAGCAGAGTGATGGCATTCAGGAAAAGAACTGTTCTTGTGTCTAGTTGTTCTGGTATACATTTTTTATGAGCTAAAACCTGGCCCTTTCTTGCACTTTAACATCTTTTAATCAGTTTCTATATGTTTGCTGTTTTAACTTGTGAGTCTCGTAAGTGAAATGGGCAGCTATATGAATTTAAATAAGTAAGTGAGTGGATCAGTCCATTGTAGTGCTCTTTTGGACACTAGCTCCAGCTGGTCCAGAATGCAGCAGCGCGGGTAGTGATGGGAGCAACATGGCGCTCCCATGTAACACCGCTCCTGCGCGAGCTGCACTGGCTCCCGGTGGTCTTCCGGGTGCGCTTCAAGGTGTTGGTTATCACCTTTAAAGCGCTCCATGGCATAGGGCCTAGCTATCTCCGAGACCGCCTGCTGCTACCGACGACCTCCCACCGACCCGTGCGCTCCCACAGAGAGGGCCTCCTCAGGGTGCCATCAGCCAAACAATGTAGGCTGGTGGCCCCCAGGGGAGGGCCTTCTCTGTGGGGGCTCCTACCCTCTGGAATCAGTTGCCCCGGAGATAAGAAGAATCCAGGACCTCAATGCCTTCCGTCGTTCCCTGAAAACCCATCTTTTTCAACAAGCCGGGTTGGCCTAAGAAGAAATTTTTAAAATTTTAAAATTTTTAAATTCTTTTAATTAGTCTGTGGTTCTTAACTTTCGGGCCAAAATTTATATATATTTTTAAATGTTTTAATATTTGTATCCTATGTTTTTTATCTTGGCTGTACACCGCCCTGAGTCCTCAGGGAGAAGGGCGGTATATAAATTGGAAATTAAATTAAATTAAATTAAATTAGTATTCAGACGGAAGCATCTTTGGGGCAGTACTTTGAGAAAGAAGTCTAGGGCAGTGATGGCTAACCTTTTTTCCCTCAGGTGCCGAGTAGTAGTACTTTCCCTCAGGTGAAAGTACACACACATGTGTGAAAGTGTGTGCAGGTGCACCCATAATGCAATGCCCCCATGCACTCTGCCCCCCTGCACATGTGCACACAACCTCCCCACACTGCCACGCCCCCTGCGCATGTGCATGAGACCCCCATGCTATCTCACACCCCACCCATGTGCGAGGGCCCCCACACACCCGTTTTTGGGCCTAGCAGGCCTACCTTAAGCCTCTGGAGGTTGGAAATGGCCGGTAGGCCTGTTTTTCACCCTCCCCAGGCTCTGGATGCTTTCTTGGAGCCTCCGGGTGGGTGAAAACAGCCTCCCCTGGCCCTACAGAGGCCTTCCAGAGGCTGGAAATGGTGCATTTCTGGACTTCCAGGAGGCCCATTCTTCGCTCTCCCAGAGCTTCTGTGTGAGCCCTGTACTTACCTGGCATCCAAAACGGGCTACGTGGAGACTCCTGGGAGGGGATGGACAGTATGAGTGTGGCTAGCCAAAAATCAGCTGGCCGGTGCGTGCGCATGCATGGTGGAGCTGGCCTAGGACAATGGCTTCCATGCCCGCTGAGATGGCTCCGCGTGCCACCTGTGGTACGTGTGCCATAGGTTTGCCATCACGGGTCTAGGATCTTTACCGCACTTTGAAGTAAGGAGGTAATTTGCATTGCTATTTAATGAATATCCTAATTCTGGGCCTCTTTGATAAATCTGGATAATCAAGAGCTGTGCAATTATACCACAGTATAGAGATTTATATTGCTTGAAGATTCCCTATAGATATTGAAATGAGCATTGCTCATGAGAGAGCAAGGAAGGGAGAGGAAGATGGAGGGAGGGAGGGGAAAAAAGAGAGATTTGTATGAGTGTGTGTGTGTGTGAGAGAGAGAGAGATCGAGAGAGAGATTATGGTATCATGCTGCGCCGGTTGGAGGGGTTAGGGGTGGGGGGCACTGTGCTACGGTGGTTCTCCTCCTTCCTCTCTGACCATATGCAGTCTGTGTTGGCAGGGGGGCAGAGGTTGACTCCGAGGCACATAGTTTGTGGGGTGCCACAGGGGTCGGTCCTCTCGCCCCTCCTGTTCAACATTTATGTGAAGCTGCTGGGTGAGATCATCCGTGGCTTCGGGGTGGATTTCCATCAGTACGCTGATGATACTCAGCTGTACATTTCAACCCCAGGCCACCCCAATGATGCCCTTGAAGTGATGACCCGGTGACTGGAGGTCGTACAGATCTGGATGGGGAGAAACAAGCTCAGACTCAACCCCTCCAAGACCGAGTGGCTCTGGTTTCCGGCGTCCCGTCATAGTCAGTTGGTTCCATCACTGACTATAGGGGGTGAGATCTTGGCCCCCTCAGAGAGGGCTCACAACTTGGGTGTCCTCCTGGACTCACAGCTGTCTTTAGAAGACCATTTGACGGCTGTGGCCAGGGGGGCTTTTTATCAGGTTCGCCTGATCCACCAGTTGCGTCCTTTTCTGGACCGGGATGCCTTGCGCATGGTCACTCACGCCCTCATCACTTCCCGTCTGGACTACTGTAACACTCTCTACATGGGGCTCCCCTTGAAGAGCACCCAGAGACTCCAGCTGGTCCAGAATGCGGCTGCGTGAGTGATTATGGGGGCGACTCGATGTTCCCATGTAACACCGTTCCTGCGCGAGCTGCATTGGCTCCCGGTGGTCTTCCGGGTGTGATTCAAGGTGTTGGTCACCACCTTTAAAGCGCTCCATGGCATAGGACCTGGGTACTTACGAGACCGCCTTCTGCCTCCGATAGCCTCCCACCGACCAGTATGCTCCCACAGAGAGGGTCTCCTCAGGGTGCCGTCGGTTAGACAGTGTCGACTGGCGACCCCCAGGGAGAAAGCCTTCTCTGTGGGGGCACCTACCCTCTGGAACAAGCTGCCCCCGGAGATTCGTCAGATTCCTGACCTTCATACCTTTCGCCGCGCCCTTAAAACACTATTATTCCATGAAGCAGGGCTGGCCTAAAATATTATTTTTAATGGGTTATTTTATTTATTAGATTTTTTTTTATACCGCCCCCTCTCCCGAAGGACTCGGGGCGGTGCACAGCCAAAGTTAAAAACATACAATATAAACAATTAAAATACGTTTAAAACAGAATTAAATCTAAGATGGCTCCCCAATTTAAAATGCCTTACCCATACCCCTATAAAAAGACGAATTTAAAATTTAAAAATTTAAAATTTCCACATTTAAAAAGGGGGAAGATTTAGGCCAGGCCAGCTTGATAAAATAGAAAAGTCTTAAGTGCGCGGCGGAAGGTGCGCAGATCCGGGATCCTACGTATCTCCGGGGGGAGCTCGTTCCAAATCGTAGGTGCCCCCACAGAGAAGGCTCTCCCCCTAGGGGCCGACAGCCGACATTGTTTGGCCGACGGCACCCGGAGGAGCCCCTCTCTATGGGAGCGTACTGGCCGGTGGGAGGATATTGGTGGTAGCAGGCGGTCCTGTAAATAACCAGGTCCTAAGCCATGGAGCGCTTTAAAGGTGATAACCAGAACCTTGAAGCGCACTCGGAAGACCACCGGGAGCCAGTGCAGCTCGCGCAGGAGAGGTGTCACATGGGAACTCCATGTCGCTCCCATCACCACCCGCGCGGCCGCACTCTGCGCCAGTTGGAGCCTCCGAGTGCACCTCAAGGGGAGCCCCATGTAGAGAGCATTGCAGTAATCCAGACGAGAAGTAACGAGGGCATGAGTGACTGTGTGTAGGGAGTCCCGATCTAGATAGGGACGCAACTGGCGGATCAGGCGAACCTGATGAAAAATCCTCCCGGACACGGCCGTCACATGCTCTTCTAACGACAGCCGTGAATCCAGGAGGACGCCCAAGTTGCGAGCCCTATCCGTGGGGGCCAATGATTCGCCCCCAATAGTCAGCGATGGCATTAGCTGACTATATCGGGACGTCGGAAACCACAGCCACTCGGTCTTGGATGGGTTGAGCCTGAGCCTGTTCCTCCCCATCCAGATCCGTACGGCCTCCAGGCACTGGGACATCACTTCAAGGGCATCGTTGGGGTGATCCGGGGTGGAGATGTACAGCTGGGTGTCGTCAGCGTACTGATGGTACTCCACCCCAAAACCACGGATGATCTCGCCCAGCGGCTTTACATAAATGTTGAACAAAAGGGGCGAGAGGACCGATCCCTGCGGCACCCCACATATGAGGGGCCTCGGGGTCGACCTCTGCCCCCCTGTCAACACAGACTGCGACCGGTCGGAGAGAAAGGAGGAGAACCACCTTAGTACGGTGCCTCCCACCCCCAACTCTTCCAACCGGTGCAGCATGATACCATGGTCGATGGTATCAAAAGCCGCTGAGAGATCTAACAGAACCAGGACAGAGGAACAACCCCTGTCCCGAGCCCTCCAGAGATCATCAACGAACGCGACCAATGCCGTTTCCGTGCTGTATCCAGGCCTGAAACCCGACTGGAACGGATCCAGATACGACGCTTCATCCAGGTACTGGGGAAGCTGTCCCGCAACCACACTCTCAACAACCTTCGCCACAAAACGAAGGTTGGAGACTGGACGATAATTAGCCAATATTGCCGGGTCCAGGGAAGGCTTCTTGAGGAGGGGCCTCACCACCGCCTCCTTAAGGGCGGCGGGGAAGACACCCTCACCCAATGAAGCATTTATAATCCCCTGGAGCCAGCCTCGCGTCACCTCCCGGGAAGCCAGCACTAACCAGGAGGGACACGGGTCCAACAAACATGTGGTCGCGTTCAATCTACCCAGAATCCTGTCCACGTCATCTGGGGTCACAGGATCAAACTCATCCCAGATAACAGTCTCAAGACCTGCCTCCGTCACTCTCGCTGGATCTACCCAGTCAGAGTCCAGACCTTCCCGAATCTGAGTGATTTTGTCATACAGATACTGAACAAAGTCCTCGGCTCTTCCCTCCAAGGGGTCCTCCCGTGCTTCCTGGTGGAGCAGGGAGCGGGTCACCCTAAACAGGGCGGCCGGGCGATTATCTGATGACGCAATAAGAGCAGCAAAATGCGTACATTTTGCTGCTTTTATCGCCACTAGGTAAGTCCTAATATGGGATCTAACCAGTGTCCGGTCCGATTCAGAAAGACTAGCTCTCCAACTACTCTCTAGGCGTCTTTTCCGGCGCTTCATCTCCCTCAGCTCCTCGGTAAACCAAGGAGCAAGGCGAGATCCGCGCCGGGTCAGAGGCCGCAAAGGCACAACTCGATCCAGGGCCCCAGCGGCCGCCCTATCCCAGGCGGCCACTAGGTCTCCAGTCGAGGCGTGAGCCAGAACCTCAGGAATTGGCCCAAGCTCCGTCTGGAACCTATCAGGTTCCATCAGGCACCTGGGGCGGTACCATCTTATCGGTTCCGCCTCCCTGCAGCGGGGTGCCGCGGTACGAAGGTCAAGGCGAAGGAGAGAGTGATCCGACCATGACAAGGGCTCGATGACTATATCCCCTATCTCAAGATCACTCAACCACTGTCCAGAGACAAAAAGCAAGTCCAGTGTGTTTCCCCCAGTGTGCGTAGGGCCATGAATTAGTTGGGTCAGATCCATGGCCGTCATGGAAGCCATGAACTCCTGAGCCACCTCAGACGTCTCGCCCACGGACGGCAGGTTGAAATCCCCCATGACCATAAGTCTGGGGGTATCAACCGCCACCGCAGCAATAACGTTGAGTAGCTCAGGCAGGGTTGCTGCCACGCGGCAGGGAGCCAGGTACGTGATCAGCAAGCCCATCTGAACCCCATGGCCCCACTTCACAAGGAGGGACTCACAACCAGCTGTCTGAGGTACAGTGGTCTCCCTAGGCCTAAGGCCTTCTCTAATAATAACCGCTACTCCCCCGCCCCTCCCTTGTGACCTCGGCTGATGGAATGCGCGGAAGCCTGGTGGGCACATTTCTACCAGAGGGACCCCTCCCTCCGGGCCCAACCAGGTCTCCGTAATACCCGCCAGGTCCGCTCCCCCCTCCTGAACAAGATCACAGATGAGGGGGGCTTTATTTACTACGGACCTGGCATTGCACAACATCAGACGAAGGCCCGGGCCGTGAGGATCTGTGCAACCTGGCAAACGGGTGGAGCCTTGGGGGCCGGAGCACCCTACCGCTTGGAGACAGCGGGTGCGTGCTCCCTTAACATGATATGGCCCCCTGCTCCCGCCATATCTACCCCTCCCACTCACAGTACTGATGGTAAAAACACAGTCCGAACAAGCTCGACCCCCTCCATTGCCCCCGGGTCCCCCACCCGCCCCGCCGCGTGTCGTGGCCGGGCCTGACCCTCCCCTTGGTGGGTTATCCCCCAAACCCACGCCCCTAATTCCAATACCACCCCCCTCCCCCCTCCCCAAACCCCTTAAAAGATTAGACATAGACAATTTTAAAAAACCCCGCAACCCCCTCTTTGCGACATGCCACCTCTCGGGGTTCCAAAGCCCGTCATCGAGGTAGGCCCTCGATAGAGTGGAGGGCCAAGCCTGCGAGAGGGGGGAGTCTCGCAGACCAAGAAGCTCCGCTGATGAGTACAGTTTGGTCATAGTGGCTTGCCATGACCATATCCTAAGGGTCCTAAAAGGACAGGGAAGAAGGTAGGGAAATGGGGAATCTCACACATAATTCACAGGACCAAGTCCACTGTCCCCTCACAACAGAGGACACAGTCACATTCCACAACGACCGCAATCCAAGGGGGAAAATCGATCCAACCACCCTCTCACGGTGATTCGGTCAGCTGGTCCGCCCCCATTTGTGGTGAAGTGGCAGCAATAGAGTCAGTACAACCAGTGTCCAGGGATCAGGTCCAAAAAACCGCCCTCTCACGGCAGTTGGTCCGATGGTCGGACCTAAAATAACCTAAAACCAATTTTAGGTTATTTTAGATTATTGGCCAAACTATTTAATAATTTTAAATTGTTTTTTGACTTTTATACTGTTGGTTTTTATCCTGGCTGTACACCGCCCTGAGTCCTTCAGGAGAAGGGCGGTATAAAAATTTAATAAAACTAAACTGAACTAAACTAAACTTCCACTAATTTGTAAAACCTTTTTACATTGTTTTAATACATTCATTTATCTTCTTATGTATAGGGTAATAATTCATAGAATTATATACATAATGAGTTTATACATATACATACATATATACCTTGGACAATGTGAACAATGAAACCAGGAAGGTTGTGATTGAAAGCAATCTGATAAGATTATTAGCAACTGGGCCCTATTTAAAGGAGTCAATTTCTATCTTCACTGCATTTCCACCATGTCTTCCAATGCAGCTGGGTTGAGAAATAAAAGATTTATCACATTCTGGTCCTAGAAGAAAACTGGTCATTTTCTGAATGTCTTTCTATGATAATTTGGCAGGATACTCGGAGATTAGACATGGCATGGGATATTTCTGCATGAAATGGTGCCATTCCTATAGTGGTTTCACCCTATCTTTGTTTGCATTTTTTTATGATTTGCAATGAGTATTATTTTAGTGATCTTCTTGGGCTTCTTAGTAATAATATTCAGCACCATTTTTCTCAACAACCACCTGAAATGGGATTTGTGGATGATGTTTTGGAGCCAAATTTGGCAAGCTGTATCATTAAGAGCCGAGGTGGCGCAGTGGTTAGGGTGCAATACTGCAGCTACTTCAGCTGACTGCTAGTTCAGCAGATCAGCGGATCAAATCTCATTGGCTCAAGGTTGACTCAGCCTTCCATCCTTCCGAGGTGGGTAAAATGAGGACCCAGATTGTTAGGGGGCAATATGCTATTTAGTATACTGTCTTTAGTGTAAAGCCGCCCAGAGTCCTCGGAGAGTGGGCGGCATAGAAATATGACTAATAAAATAAAATAAAATAAATAAATAGATATCATGACTATTCTGTTCCTTGGCACTTTGATGATGATGTCCATCCATCATGTTCAAAGAGGGCCTTGACACCTAACAGTTTGTGCGCTGTCCATGATGTGTCCGCAGGTAACTGGTAAGGCCTATACGGGCACGAAATGTTCTGCCATTTGTCGGGCAGACCTGTGTGGGTACCCTTGTTGCGGCATTTGCAGCTCTGGCTTTGTGAAGTGCTCGCTTCTCTTGTGCTATGGTTGTTCTGCTGTCTTCAGATGTCTATCAGCCTGCGTGATCAGCATGCGCCATGTCGATCGATCTTGTGCCAGAGTTTCCCAGAAGGTGGTGTTGATATCCAGGGACTTGAAGGAGGCTTTCAACCAGTAGTGGGATTCTACCAGTTCGGACCGGTTCAGGTGAACTGGTAGCTCCGACGGTCAGCTGGGAGTGAACCAATTCACCCCAACAATGAGATGGGCCAGCCCGCCCCCCCGCCCACGCTATTTTCCTACCTTTATCTCCTCAGCTGATTTGTGAGGCAGAGCCGAATGCTGCGCGAATCAGCTGTATTACTCCTCCGAAGAAACCCAGAAGTGAAGATTTCTTCAAATTGTGCGCACGCGTTGCATGGGTTAGGTGTGGGTGTGCGCAAAGCGCCTGGTCACCAAACCAGTTGTTAAACCGGGAGGATCCCACCACTGCTTTCAACATGTCTTTGTATCACTTCCTTTGTCCCTGTGTGATCGCTTTCCTTGAGACAGCTCACCATAGAGGACCTGTTTGGGGATGCGATGGTCTGGCATCCTTGCAACATGGCCTGCCTTGTTGCACTGTACTCTGATTCTAAAGTGTATGGATTTTATTTTATCATGTTTAATCCCACTGCTATTTGTACCAACACGATATTTTGCAAAACCTATTTTATCTCATTGTTATTGATGGTGGTTTTTTTTTTTTATCCTCAGTGATATTCTATTCTATTCTATTCTATTCTATTCTATTCTATTCTATTCTATTCTATTCTATTCTATTCTATTCTATTCTATTCTATTCTATGATTTTCAAAAACGAGGCAGTCAATTCAATCAAAAAAATTTTCTTTCCTTTTTCAAGATTTAAAAGAAGCCATTGAAGATGTCCTGCCTACTTTAAATGACGAAGGGATACGTGTTTTCTATCTGAGTGAGGATTCCCCAACTGAAGGTGTAGAGCCACTGCTCAAACGGATCAAATTAAGTTCTGCTGAATCAGTGCCCTTTTCCTTCAGAGCCAAAGTAACACCTAAATCTGTATGTCTCTATATCTTCACATCTGGGACCACAGGTGAGGAGCATGAAAGGTGGAGTGGTTGCTGGGAGACCTAGAAGGATAAACTATGCTTTGGTTGGAAAGATTCTCTGTTGACTTCTGCTTGTATGATTGCATGGTTTTTACAATATGCATAGCCTAGGTCAGGGTTAGGTAATACTGTAAGTAACAAGGTTAGGTAAGAGGTCATTTTCTTGTGTATCTGCAAAGCTCCTGCTCACCTGACATCATCATCATTATGTCATCATGTCCACCTGTCCACTTTGTATCATCATCATCTTATCCAGTGGCGACATTCAAATTTTTTCTCTACCGGTTCTGTGGGCGTGGCTTTGTGGTGATGGTCCTGTGACTGAATGGGCGTGGCCAACTCGATGTCACTCATGGCCATGCCCACTCAGTCACATGATCGCCCACTAAGCCACACCCACAGAACCCGGTAGGAAAAATCAGGGGTGAAATCCAGCAGGTTCGGACAGGTCCGGAGAACCGGTAGCGGAAATTTTGAGTAGTTCAGAGAACCAGCGGCGGAAATTTTGAGTACTTTGGAGAACTGGCAAGTACCACCTCTGGCTGGCCCCAGAGTAGGATGGGAATGGAGATTTTGCAATATCCTTCCTCCAGGAGTGGGGCAGGAATGGGGATTTTGCAGTATCGTTCCCCCGGAGTGGTGTGAGAATGGAGATTTTGCAGTATCGCTCCCCTGGAGTAGGGTGGGAGTGGAGATTTTGCAGTATTCTTCCCCTGCCACACCCAAGTCACGCCCACCAAGCCATACCACACCTACCAAGTCGTGCCCGCAGAACCGGTAGTAAAAAAAAATTGGATTTCACCACTGGGAAAAAAATGTGTGCATGAGCACCGGAAGGGCTCATAGTGAATGCTATGGCAGGGAGAAGCTGAACTGTTCTCCCTCCATTCACAGCAGAGCTGCTGCTCCCTTTATGGTCACCCCCCGGCCCCCTCCCTGCCAGGGACTACCTTAAAGGGACTGGCTGGAGCAGCCTCTCTGTGAATGGAGGATGAAAAGTTTAGATTCTCTCTGCTGCAGCATTTAATGTTAATGGGTCAAACAGCCAGAAGGGGTGAGCGGTGAGCGGGCAGGCATGGGCAGAGCCAACCAGGGCTGGTTTTTACTGGTTTGGCAAACCGATTCAAATTGTCCCTACTGGTTCTCCCGAACCGGTCCAAACCAGTCAAATTTCACCCCTGATCATGTCATCTAGTGATGCTGTTGTTGAATGAAAATTGGCATGCTTCAAAGCTTTAGTTCATTGATCTGTGCTCCTCCTCCTCCTCCTCTACCTCCTCCTCCTCCTCCTCCTCCTCCTCCTCCTCCTCCTCCTCCTCCTCCTTCTCCTTCTCTTTCTCCTTCTCCTTCTCCTTCTTTTGCCAGTGAGTGCTTTTGAAATGTCAAAGTCATATAATCCCTAAGTCAGCCATGGAGTGAAGCAAACAATCAGGAAACTAATTGTCAATGGTCATTTCTTGCGTTTTCTCTAAATTCATTGCATCCTTTATTTCATATTCTCTTTTTCACTTTCCTCCAGGACTCCCCAAAGCTGCTGTCATTTCCCAGAAGAAAGTAATCACGGCTTCCCATCTGTTTCGCATGTCCAGCATCCATAACAAGGATGTTGTTTATTCTCCACTCCCTCTGTACCACTCAGCTGGATTCCTTGGGTTAATGGGGACCATAGACTTGGGTAGGCACAAAGGACCAGGGAGCCTGGAATACACATAAAGAGACCTTAACCCTCAGAGTGTTATCAAGAGACACAGAGTTCTTGTATCATCTTATATTTTATGTATAGCATAAAACAGAGAACATCACAGCCTGCCTCAGATACTTTCCCAGCAAGATAATAACTCTGCATGAAGGAGTTAGGAAAAAAAAGGAGGAGGCAAGCAGGAAGACGTGAAGGCTGTAGTGTCAATTATTTACCAACAGTAATGATGTACAGGCAGGGGAGGGATTCAGCTGGTTCGGACTAGTTCGGATGAACCAGATGTTAATATTAATCTGGTTTGCTGAACCGGTTGTTCCAAGGATTGGCTGATTCTGCCCACCCTGCCTACCCCTCTCAGGAGTCTCCACACAGCCCATTTGGGATGCCAAGTAAGTGCAGGGTGCACACGAAAACTCTGGGAGGGTGAAAAAGGGGCCTACTGAAAGTAGCAGAAGTCTGGAAATGGGCCTGTTTCCAGCCTCCGGAGAGCCTCCAGAGCCCAGGGAAGGCCGTTTTGCCCTGCTGGAGGCTCCAGGAAAGCCTCTGGAGCCTGGGGAGGGCAAAAAAACAGGCGTACTGGAAGTACCAGAAGTCCAGATACAGGCTCATTTCCAGCCTCTGGGAGGGTGAAAATGTCCCCTGCCATGGTGCAGGAGGCTGAGTAGGCCACGCCCCCCATGGCCACGCCCACCCAGCAACCGGACAGTGAACCGGTTGCTGAAATTTTTCATTCCCACCCCTGTGTACAGGTAGTCCTTGACTTAAAGCAGTTCATTTAGTGACCATTCAAAGTTACAATAGCACTGAAAAAAATGACTTATTGACCATTTTCACATGACAGTTGTATGGGATTTGAACTCACAATCTCCCTAATGGAAGGACATGAGAATAACATCCCTTTTTGTTTGCTAATTTATTTATTGAAATATTTGTTACCTATTCCTAATAGGTAATTCTAGGATGGGTCATAGTATCAGTTTTATGCAGAGGTGGGATTCACTTACCTTCCCTACTGGTTCGCAAATGTGAGGGTGCATGCACGTGTGCTCGCTTTGCTCACTCGTACCTCCTCTGCACATGCATACGGCCTTCCATGCAAGCGCAGTGGTCGTGCACTACATCTGGGTAGGTGGGTGGAGCCTCCCACAGTCGCACTACCAGTTCACCTGTACCAGTCCGAACTGGCTGAATCCCACCTCTTTACCACTTTACCTCATAAAGTGGTAAAGGCTACCCAGCTAAACAAAGAAGCAGAAAACAACTAGTAAATCATTGAATAGTGGGTGGGTGGATAGATTGGTGGACCAAATATGTGGGGATCAAATATTTTCTGATCACAACTGTATAAATTGTAAAAAAGTTATATATAAACCTAAATGGCCTATTTCTTGCCAACATCCCAACCTATTTGGAGATCTGATTGCAGAAGAATGACATTCACAGAAGCAGGAAACTTGCCGAGAAGAAAACCTCTTAATTTATATATTTATTTACCTGATTTATATCTTGACTTTGTCCTCTTCAAATGTCCTGGAGCCAAATCATTTTAGGCCTTTTTAAGCAGGCCTAAAATGGGATTCAGCCGGTTTGGACCAATTTGGGTGAGCCAAATGCTAATTTTACATCTGGTTCACTGAACTGGTAGTTGAGATGACTGGCTGGCCCCTCCACCGCACCTCTCCTCCCCACCCAGGAGTCTCCACATGGCCCATTTTGGATGCCAGGTAAGTGCAGGGCCTGCATGGAGGCTCTGGGAGGGTGAAAAATGGGCCTCCCGGAAGTTCCAGAAGTCCGGAAATGGGTTCATTTCTGGCCTCCAGAGGGCCTCTGGAACCCAGGCGAGGCCATTTTTGCCCTCTTGGAGGCTCAAGGAAAGCCTCAGGAGCCTGGGAAGGGAAAAAAATGGGCCTCCTGGAAGTTCCGGAAGTTCAGAAATGGGCCTGTTTCCATTTCTCTGGCCTCCGGAGCCCGGGGGAGGCTGTTTTTGCCTTCCCGGAGGCTGGAGGAAAGCCTCTGGAGCCCGGGAAGGGTGAAAATGTCTCCCCCCACCACTATGGTGCAGGAGGCCGAGTAGGCCACACCCACCATGGCTATGCCCACCCAGCAACCGGGCAGAGAGCCAGTTGCTAAAATATTTGAATCCCATCCCTAACCTGGAGCCAAATCATTTTAGGCCTTTTTAAGTAACTAGGGGAAGATGCTATTGAAAAGCTGCAGGGTGGAGCATTTCAGCTCAGGGTTCTAACCTAGTGATCACAGCAACTTCCTGAACTTTCTCTCTCTGTTTATTTAAGGAGCTACACATGTTCTGAGGTCTAAGTTCTCTGTTTCTCATTACTGGGATGACTGCAGACGTTATCATGTCACTGTGATCCAGTATGTGGGAGAAATGATGCGCTACTTGTGTAATGCACCAAAGGTAATTGATAAGATGGACTAATACTTCAGAAAACAATATTGCAAAGAATGAGAAGGGAACTGTTTGCCGGATTGTACGTAGCAGTGTCCAGGCAATGCAGATGCAAATCTAGGAGATAACTATGCTTGTATCATATTGTGGAGTCCAAGGCACAGTTTGTCATGAATGCTAAGTCTGTTTATGTATTCCTTTCTCCTATTTCCATTTCTTGTCCCTTCATGTAACTGAATTCCCTCCCCTGTTTCCTATTTCATGAAAAAAATGATAATTATACTTGCCAAGCAGCAGGTCATAGAGCAGATATATGTAGCTGTACAGATACATATGTACCTATAAATCTATCTATTATAGAGGTAAAAGGGGAAAAAAAGAATGGAATTATTACTAATATTTCACAGAAGAATAGTGTTGTATCTTTATATGGGAATATATACTGTATTTTTTGGAGTCCCCCCCCCCAAAAAAAGAGGGTGAAAATTTGGGTGTATCTTATACACCAAATGTAGCCAAAAATGTGAGGCACGGAGGCAGCAATGGTCTGTGGCAATCCTTGCAGCCTGGAACAGCTGATTGGGGGTATTCTGGGAGACCGATCCACCCGCCAATCAGCTGCTTGTGCTGAATTGGGCTGCAATGATGATCTGATCTGGCTGTTTGCTATTTGCTGCAAGGGCTCAGAGTTTGCAGCAGCAATCACATCCAGAAAGCACACACAAGTAATTGATTCAGCAGGATTCAGTAGCTTCTCTTTATATATAATGTAACACATGAAGTAAATATACAATACCAAAAGCAGGTTTTCCAACATGGTAGCAAATACAAGCAAAACACAAGCAGAGGAGAGGAGTTTCAGTTTCCATTTTAGTTTCAGTGCAGCATGTAGCTTTAGTATAGAACACTTGAGCTAAGCCACATCCAGACTCCTTGCTGTCTCCTTGTTGCTCACACAGCAAATACTGTTTCAATTTCCAAACAGCCCTCAACTCTCTCACACACTGACAGGACACTAGCCAGATGAATACTGATGGATGCTGGTAGGCAGAGGCAGAATTTTTTTTCTTATTTTCCTCCCCCCAAAGTAAGGTGCGTCTTATACTCCGGGGCGTCTTATTCTCTGAAAAACATGGTATATTTGCCAAGCAACAGATCATAGAACAGATATATATAGCTGTACAGATTCATATGTATTTATAAATCTATCTATTATAGAGGTACAAGGAAAAAAAGAATGGTATTACTAATCTTTCTCAGAAGAATTGTGTTGTATCTTTATATGGGAATATATAGTTTAGTTACAAGTAGACTGATGCTATTCTGCAGTGGCACTATTTCTTCTTAAATTCCTCACAGCAAGGTCTTAGCAGGTTGTAAAACATCTGAAAAAGAGCTTTGGGAGCTGATCCAGAAATATGGAGGTAAAACAAAGAAAAGTATTCTAAGAAAGGTGCCTAGGAGTTTAAAAATGGCTGTCTGATACCAACAGGTTCAGGGTTGCTTAGCTTTGCATTTGTGTGACCAGTTTGATTTCAAACTGGCCAATTCCAAGGCTGAATTAATCTTTTATACATCTCCTCCAACAAAGGATTACAGGGAGTTTTCAAAAGTAGAAATATTTGTGGGGAGCTTAGTAGATGACAACAATTTTTCTGTTGAGGTGTTAGAGAGGGAATGGTCATTTTTACAAGAACAATAAACAACATCTTTTCTAGGAATAGTCCAAATTTTTCCCCTACTGGTTCTGTGGGTGTGGCTTGGTGGGCATGGCAGGGGAAGGATATTGCAAAATATCCATTCCTACCCAACTCCAGGGGAAGGATACTGCAAAATACCCATTCCCTCCCCACTCCTGCGGGGAGGATATTGCAAAATCTTCATTCCCACCCCACTCTGGGGCCAGCCAGAGGTGGTATTTGCTGGTTCTCCGAACTACTCAAAATTTCCACGACCGGTTCTCCAGAACCTGTCAGAACCTGCTGGATTTCACCTCTGAGTCATTTGGTTATAAATGCTAGACTGTGGTAGTTCCTAATATTTCTGCTAGGCTTTAGTCAATGTTGAGTCCCTGCTACTTGCTCAGAGATGCTATTCAAGTTAATAGTAAGGTATTACTATTTTGTGGGCACAAAATTTTGAAGAACCAGTGATGTTGGAAACATGGGAAAAAATTTGGGTTCAGAATGTTAAATTTACACAGTCGCAGAATTTGAGGGAAAATTTTTATAAAATGTTTTATAGATGGCATTTAGATCCTAAAAAGCTGTCATGTATGTACCCTAATGTTCAGCCAAAATGTTGGAGATGCGAATGTTTGGATGCTACGTATTATCATGTTTGGTGGACCTGTAGGAAAGTTAAGGCTTTTTGGATAAAAATATGGTGGGTCATGCAGAATGTTTTGAAGAAAAAAATTCAATTTTCTCCACAATTGTTTTTATTGGGAATAGTTAAGGGTTTTACACGGGTGAAATAAAATTAATATTGTATATGATAACAGCAGCAAGATTGTTGATAGGTAAATATTGGAAGAATGAAGCTTTGCCTACTATCGAGGAATGGACTTTGAAGATGGCCAGTTTTGCAGAGATGGCGAAGATTTCAGCATATTTAAAAGATTGTTCACAAGAGACTTATGAATGGGAATGGAAAAGGTGGATAGAATATGTTCAGAACAAATACCAAACTAGAAAGTACCAAATAGCTTTTATTTGAAAATAATGTATTAGAAATATCTTAATGTAAAGAGACAAAGAGGAAAAATTATATAGGGGGAGGGATGGGTTCAGGTATATATATCAGTATTATTAGTTATGAGTACATAATAGGGAAGTCTGGGGGGGAGGGTTAGGGAGGGTTAGGGAGGATGGGAAGTTTGGGGAGGGAGGTGGGGGGGTGAAAAAAGGGGTGAAAATGTAATTGTAAAACTTTTGCAATAAAAAAAAAAAAGTTAATAGTAAGGTATTACCCAGAATTTGAAAACCAAACCTGTGATTGTTGACATGGATTTCTATCTGTTTAAACTAAAGGCATCATAACTACATTAGTGGCCAAAATTGTGGAAACCTTTTTGGAAAAGTGAATTTTTGAGGTTTGATGGCTAATAACACCACTTTTTTTTTTTTTTTTGAGTTTCAAGATGATCATATTCAACTGCTGGAATGGCCTGGGAATAGCCCAGACCTTAACCCAATTGAAAATCTATGGGGCCGACTAAAGAAACTTGTTAGTCAGAACGACCCAGCAATAAAACCCAGTTAATAGAAGTAAAGATACAATACGAAAAGCAGGTTTTCCAATGTGGTAGTAAATACAAGCAAAACACAAGCAGAGGAGAGGAGTTTCAGTTTCTGTTTTAGTTTTAGTTTCAGAACAGCATGCAGCTTTAGTACAGAACAGTTGAGCTGAGCCATACCCAGGCTCCTTACTGTCTCCTTGTTGCTCACACAGCAAATACTGTTTCAATTTCCAAACAGCCCTCAATTCTCTCACACACTGACAGGACGCTAGCCAGATAAATACCGATGGAGGCTGGTAGGTTACCCAACTAAGTATTGACATGGTGGTAATTTTTGTATATCTCATTTTTTCTATTTGTTTCACTTTTCTTCTTTATACTGTAACTGCTATTCTAATAGCAAATCCTTCATAAAAGTTATTGCATTACATTCTTGATTAAATTATCTTTCCATTGATATATAATTTTATGGTACTACTCCACCCCCCCCCCCAAAAAAAAGTGGTGTTATTAACTAGTTGTAGAAAATACACTTTTCCCAAAAGTTTCCCCAATTTTGGCCACTACTGTATGCAACTGTAGTCTGAAATAGGTAAAGTTTCCTCATAGATTTGATAAACTAATTGTAAACAATCTTTATGGACTGCCACTCCTTCCCACCATCTTGTAGGATGTTCTTCAAGCAATCTCTTAAAAAAACTTGGTTTGCTGCATAATACAGTATTTATTTTGGAGAACTCTAATTTCCTTGATATCTCACCTTGCAGAGGGACAATGACCGTGACCATAGGGTGAGAATGGCCATTGGCAATGGGATGCGACTTGAGGTTTGGAAGGAGTTCCTGAATAGGTTTGGACCCATCAAAATCGTCGAAGTTTATGGAGCTACAGAAGGAAGTGGTGGATTCATGAATTATGCAGGAAAAGTTGGAGCAGTGGGAAGGACCAATTTCTATATTAAGGTAATGAGAAGAAAATATCTGGGCCACTTCTAGCCACTTAGACCTCTAGCCTGTATAGACATAGAAATATAGGGTCAAAAATTATATATTTAGAACTATTTGAAATGTAATTGGAGTATTTTAAGAAAAAGACATACCTAACCCTAACCTTAACCCCAACCCCAACCCCAACCCTAACCCTAACCCCAATGCCAACTCCAATTCCAACTCCAACTCCAATTCCAACTCCAACTCCAACTCCAACTCCAACTCCAACTCCAACTCCAACCCCAACCCCAACCCCAACCCCAATCCCAACCCTAACCCTAACCCTAAAGAACTATAGATATGTTGAGGCTGGGTGTGACAAGGAGTGGCTGAGAGGGGAGAGGCTGGGCGAAGCGTCCCTTGACATGAGTGACATTGAGTTAGCCACACCCACTCAGTCACATGACCACTCAATCACATGCCCACCCAGCCACATGCCCACCAAGCCACATGCCCACCAAGCCACGCCTGCCAAGCCATGCCCGCAGAACCGGTTGTTAAAATATTTGAATCCCACCACTGGGTTTTCATGCATAAGGTGGGACTAGAATTCACAGTCTCCCGGTTTCTAGGCCAGCACCTTCACCACTACATCAAAAGGTGAGGGTGGGATGCAGTGGTGGGATCCTGCTGGTTTAACAACCGGTTTGGTAATTGCGCAGTTTAACGAAAACTTACCTTCCACGTTACTGCTGGGGAGTAACAAAGGTGAGGCGCGGCAATCCGCCCTGGCGTGTGAATCAGCTGAGAAGTTATAGGTCAGTAAAGCGGGAGGGTGGGCCCACCTGGTCATCGTAGCAAACTGGTTCACTCCCAGCTGATTGTCGGAGCTACCGATTCATACAAACTGGTAGAATCCCACCCCTGATGGGATGCCTGATGGAAGTGCATGTCCTCTTGCCTGTGACAAAAAACCTGAGAAACATCTGTCCAAACATATCTACTTCTCTGCCTCCCTACATGACAGGTTTGTTCAGAGGATAAAGGGAGAGGCTTTAGCTCTGCAGGGTTTAGCTGGGCCACTTTATGCAGCATGAAGTTCCTTTTGCTCATCAAACCCATATAAACCTGACATTTGTGCCTGTTCGGGGCTCATATTTCCACGTGTCTGTTCAATTTCAGAAATTTCTTAACTATGAATTTCTGCAATATGATGTGGATGCAGATCAGCCTGTGAGAGATGAGAAGGGGCTCTGTATCCGAGTGCCTACAGGTATGTTTTCTAAAACAGATGAACAGAAAAGAAAGTGAGACACACTTAAGATAAATCAGACTTTACATTGTCAAGAATTCACCCCGTAGAAAGAGATACGGCTTCAGTGTAATCATTTCAAACCTGCTCCTCCAAATCAATTGAGCTTCAGGAAAAAACTGTTCTTGTGTCTAATTGTTCTGGTGTGCAGTGCTCTATAGTGCCATTTTGAGGGTGGGAGTTGAAACAGCTTATGCCCAGGATGTGAGGGGTCTGTAAATATTTTCACAGCCCTCTTTTTGACTCATGAAGTATACAGTTTATAGTTTACTTTATTGTCACTGCACATGGTACAATGCCGTCTTCAGTGTACACTATAACTATAAAAATAAAAACACAAACATACTTCCTTTACCTTCTATATAATTGAAATTGAAAACCCGATATTGCACTATTCCGTAGAGTTCAATATGGCTATTGCCCTGGGATAGAAGCTGTTTTTCAGCCTATTTGTCCTTGTCTTTATTGACCTGTACTATCTGCCAGATGGTAATAGTTCAAAAAAAAAAAAAGGGGGGGGGTGCCCAAGATGAGATGGATCTTTAAGAATGGTTTTGAACTTAAATCCCAGGCAACATCAGGTATATGGCAGAGTTTCCCAACCCTTCTGGCTTTGCAGACCGGCAGGGGAGGAAAAGGGGATGGTTCTACATGAGTGGCCATAACACGCATGTGCAGCTTCATTTGTGTGAGCAGCATGCACACATGTGCCCGCTGTTCACGCAAATGGAGCACACACGCACGTGCTCTCCCATTGTTCAAGCAAGTGGAGATACATGCATATGCTCACCCAATGCTTCCATAGCCCAGTTGCAAACAGGTCATGTGTTGTGGCCCGTATGCGGCCTGTGCGACTGGTGGCTGATTTGGACAGTGAGGAGGCTGGTGTGGTGCTGTGCCAGCAGCCTGTGCAGCTGGCACTCGAGTCAGACAATGAGGCTGGAGAAGCTGTGGTACCAGAGGCAGAGATTCAGCCAGGGCCTTCAGAAGCTCCCTTAAGTGAAGAGGACGAAGAGGAGGAGCCTCTTCTGGATGCATGGGCACGCAGAGCTGCCAAAAGGCAGGAGTGGCTCCTCAGGAGGAGGTCTTCTCAAGAGTAAGGCTTGGGACTAATTGGCCACTCCCTTAGTCTATTTAAGGAGGAATGCCAACTGAAGCAATTTGCAGGGAACAACTTTGTTCACTCTCCTTTGTGCCTTCCTTGATCTTAGTTCTTTGCAAATTGCTTCTGGGCTTTCTGCCAGTAAATAAGATTAGTAAGATTAAGATTATTTATTCTTTGGATTCTTGTAGGCTGTTAAGAAAGTTAATTAACAGCCTTTGTTTGGAAAAAAAAAACTTACTTAATTTAGTAAACTAAGGTTTGTACAGACTTTGTGTGTGCTGTGTTCTTTGAGATCCATAGCTGGGGCAGAACATCATGGCCCATTAGCAGGCTGTAGCTTGGGAATTGGGGACCCCCTGGTCTATGTCATTTCGTAATATGATATATTATTAAAAGAAAATTCACACATCCATTTTTCTTTAAAAAAACAAACTTTTTAAAAAAAGTTTCTAAAACTTTCACTGTTTAGGAGACCATGTGTAAAAAATATCAAGCTGGCAGCTGTGATTGTGCAATCAAAACCTTAACCCTTTTAATATTTACTGAGGCATGTGAGTTTTGATCATGATATTGCAGCCAATCCAGTGGTGGTGTTCAGCCGGTTCGCACCGGTTCAAGCGTTATTGTTGTTAAATTACCCCTGCTATCAAAGTGGATCCTGGGTGTTGTGCTGACTCCAATGGAGAAACGGGCAACGCAGCAGCCGGCATGAGGGAAGGAGGAGGCTTCTTTCCCTCCTCCTTCCTTTGTGCCAGCCGCTCCGTTGCCCATTTCTCCATTGCAGTGCAGTGCCCAGGATCCACTTTGATGTGGAGGGGTGTGTGTAATTTAACAACCAGTTCACCCAAGGTCAGGTTGGCCATTGTGGGAGGCTCATCCCTCATGTGTGGCAGAGCTTGAGGATGGGGATGGGCCATGCCTCCCACAATAGTCAACCTGTCTTTACAAAACTGGAATTACAAACTGAGGAAGAAATTGTTGTGACCTAGGCCCAAGTAGCTATTACCAGACATATTCAGTCCTAAACAAACATATTTATTGGAACAGCTGAAAATTACTTCATTCTCAGCTTAATCCAAATTAATTCCAAAACCAATTCTTCATAAACAGTCCTTCGGCCTTATCAACAGCCTTTGTCTCCTTTGGAACCCTGTTTTTGGCCTAGTAGGCCTCCCTGCAGCCTCCTGGGAGCAAAAATGGGCCATAGGGGGGCATGCCGCATCACCCCGCACCCTGTTTTTGGCCTAGTAGGCCTCCCTGCAACCTACTGGGAGCAAAAATAGGATGTGGGGGGATGCGCCACAACTCCCATGCCCCATTTTGGGCCTAGTAGGCCTCCCTGCAGTTATAACCCATAATGCAATGCATGCACAACCCCACCCCCCATGCGCACCCCACCCACCTGTGCATGCACATGCATTTCTTGTATGTGCTCCGCACCCTCTCATGCACAGCTGGCTGGGGGGAGGTACGAGCGCATGTGTGGTGGAGCTGGGCTGGGGTGATGGCTCACGTGCCCGCAGAGAGGGCTCTGTGTGCCACCTGTGGCAGGCATGCCATAGTTTCGCCATCCCAGAGATAGCCTATCCCAGTGATGGCTAACATTTTTGCCATCGCGTGCCAAAAGTGGGGGAGCATGGGGGGGGTCACATGCATGCATGCCCATACCCATAATTCAATGCCCCCACATCCCGCCCACGCTCCCCCTGCTTTTGGCCCACAACGGCAAAAAGCCAGAGGCTTTCTTGGAGCCTGGAGAGGGTGAAAACTGCTGCCCCCACCACCACCCCGAGGCCCTCTGGAGGCCGGAAATGGCCCATTTCCCGACTTCAGTCAGCCCAGAAGGCCTGTTTTTCACCCTCCCCAGGCTCCAGAGGCTTTCTTGGAACCTGGGGAGGGTGAAAACAGCTTCCCCCACCCAGTGGTGGGTTCCTCCCGGTTCGGTCCGGTTCAGCCGAGCCGGTAGCGGTGACAATATGACGTCACCGAACCGGTTCTCCCCCCCACCCGCCCTCCCACCCCTCCACCCACCCACGTTATTCTTACCTTTTATTTGGTCCCACCACCAATCTATTGCTGCCTCCTGAGTCCCAGCTGATGACTAGAGGGAAAAAACTGTTTAAACTCTTGCCGCGGGGCTTCAAAGGGCCGTCCTACAGCTGATCAGTGTTAAAAGGAAACAAATGAGTCGGGTCGTAAGTGTGAGGACTGGTCGTAAGTGTGAGGACCTTCCAGAAATAATTCTGACCAGCTAGCCACACTTACCTAGTCACATGACCTCCAAGCCACACCCACAAAATAAGCCATGCCCACAGAACCAGTAGTAAAAAAATTTAGAACCCACCCCTGCCCCCACCCCTCCGGAGTCCCTCCAGAGGCTGGAAATAGTCCATTTCCTGACTTCCAGTGGGCCCAGAAGGCCCAAAATCAGCTGGCTGGCACCCGCACGGACACTGGAGTTGAGTTAGGCCAATACTTGCTCTGATATGGCTCTGCGTGCCACCTGTGGCACCCATGCCATTGGTTCGCCATCACGGGCCTATCCATTCAAGACAGAGCATAAATCAACAATCCATTCATATCAACCGATAGTCACACTCCTTTTGGACACATTGGATGATGATGATGTCATGAGGATACAGTGCAAAAAGGTTGCTAGCACATACTTATGCTGAAGTGAGGAAAGTGCAAGCGAGAAAAGGCTGAGGATTATAACTCGCTTTGTCTTTTGGGAAGTTATTAGCAGCTGATGATTGGAAGATCGGATAATCCTTATTTAGAGGTGCTATTGGTTCTTTGTTGTGAGACCACTTGATTCCACTTGATTCCCTTTTGATGTCTAGGACAGGCAGGCTTACTGGTGATGAAGATAAGTAAGACAGTCCCATTTGACGGCTATGCAGGAGATCATGGAAACACAGAGAAGAAAATTCTGCGTAATGTCCTGAAGAAAGGAGACAGTTATTTTAATACCGGAGATCTTTTGAGGGAAGACCAGGAAGGTTTTATCTATTTCCATGATCGGGTGGGAGATACTTTCCGGTGAGTCTCACTATTCATTTAGTTGCTAAATTGGATCTGTAGTTTTGCTTGTCTGAAGTAAGATACTGAATGGGGACAGGATTCATTTGTGTTCACTGATACTTTATGACTTTTTATTGCTGTTAAAAATTTGACTGAGGACAGTACTGTTCAAAGATAGAGACCCAGTTTGGTTTAATGGTTAAGAGGCACCAAGTTAGAAGCCGGCTGGGTGACTCTGGGTCAATCACGCTATCTCAACCCATTGAGAGAGTTTGTTGATCAATACTTGGTTGATCCCCTCAAAAATGTGGATCCTGCACAGGGGTGGGATTGAAAATTTTTTAGGATCCGGTTTTCTGCCCGGTTGCTGAGGGGGCGTGGCCATGGGGGCATGGCCTAGTTGGCTTCCTCACCATGGCGGGAGGGTGACAATTTTGCCCTCCCCAGGCTCCAGAGGCCTTCCTCAAGCCTCCTGGAGGGCAAAAACAGCCTCCCTGGGCTCCAGAAGCCCTCCAGAGGCTGGAAACGGGCCCATTTCTGGACTTTTGGTACTTCCGGTAGGGCTATTTTTTGCCCTCTGCAGGCACTGTAGGCTTTCCTCGAGCCTTCACGAGGGCAAAAACAGCCTCACCTGGGCTCCTGAAGCCTTCCGGATGCCAGAAATGGGCCCATTTCCAGACTTCCAATAGTTCCAGTAGGTCTATTTTTCACCTTCCCAGAGCCTCTGCATGGGTCCTGCACTTACCTGGCACCCAAAATGGGGCACATGGAGACTCCTGGGAGGGCAGGGCAGAGTCAGCCAGTCCCTGCAACTACCGGTTCATCAAACCAGATTACAATTAACATCCGGTTTTCCCGAACTGATCCAAACTGGCTGAATCCCACCTCTGATCCTGCACCTGTTGGAAAATGGAGGAGGAGGAGGAGGGGGAGGAGGGGGAGAAGGAGGAGGAGTTCAAAGATGCTGGCTAATCCTTAGATAACTAATCTAGGATTTTGATTCAATTATTATTTATTATTTTATTCAATTTGTATACCACCCTTTTCCTAGTGGACTCAGGGTTAGGGTTAGGGCTAGAACCGGTAGTTTAGCCAGAACTAAAACACATACCAATACAAAATTTAAAATTATTAAAAGAATTACATAACTGCCCCAATTTAAAACAATTCAATTAAAACCCAATGACAATTTAAAAACTAAAAAACTAAAAAAGACTAAAAAAGGGGGAGGGGGTACACGCCAGCCCTGCTTGATGGAAAAGAAAAGTTTTCAGGACACGGCAAAAGACCCGGAGATCCGATATCCTTCGTATCTCCGGGGGCAAATCATTCCAGAGGGCAGGAGCTGCCACAGAGAAGACCCTCCCCCTGGGGGTCACCAGCCGACATTGCCTGGCTGACGGCACCCTGAGGAGTCCCTCTCTGTGGGAGCGTACTGGTCGGTGGGAGGCTATTGGCAGCAGAAGGCGGTCCTGCAAATACCCAGGTCCTATGCCATGGAGCGCTTTAAAGGTGGTAACCAACCACCTTTATTTGGTTCATGAAATATCCAATATGAATCACATCTCTGCTTTGAATAATTTCAAAGCAGAAACAAAATCATCCCTAAGAACTCTAAAGAACCAAATTATTGCTATTCTACAACAATACACTATACTGCTGTGTTTAGAGGGTATGAACCAACTCCCAGAATTCCCCAACCAGCATACATCATAAAGTTGCTAGGATTGAAAAATACTCTATAAATCGTAGTGAATTCCAAAGTACAACTGAACAATAACCCTACAACCCACCCACCCCCTATCTATGGCACCAACCCATACAGGGCATTGATGATGGTCCCAAGTCTGGTAATAATTGTCTGCAAGGAAACAAGCAAGCTCAGAGAGCACTAAAACCTAACATTTCAACCCTGAGCTGCATATATTCTTTTTCTAATGGATAACATATTTTGTTAGATTTTATGTGATGGTGACCTAATCCATGCTTATATTATAATTAATCAATGGTTTATTCCATTAACATGGTTAACAAAGTAATTATCACTGTTATTTTCTTTTAACCCTCTGTCAGTCATGGGCATTTATTCACACAAACATTATTTACTATGCATGAGTGCAGTGGTGGGATTCAGCTGGTTCAGACCGGTTCGGACAAATCGGATGCTAGTTTTAATCTTGTTTGCCGAACCAGTAGTTGTAAGGACTGGCTGACCCTGTCCATGCCTCCCCACCCCTCCCAGGAGTCTCCACACTTTTAGATGCCAGGTAACTGCAGGGTCTGTGCGGAGGCTCTGGGAGGGCGAAAAATGGGCCTACTGGAAGTTCCAGAGGTCCAGAAACGGGCCTGTTTCTGGCCTCTGGAGGGCCTCCAGAGCCCGTGGAGGCCATTTTTGCCCTCCATGAGGCTCGACAAAAGCCTCCAGAGCCTGGGGAGGGCAAAAAAGGGGGTATTGGAAGTACTGGAAGTCCAAAAATAGGCCTGTTCCCGGCCTCTGGAGGGCCTCTGGAGCCCAGAGAGGCTGTTTTTGCCCTCCCAGAGGCTTGAGCAAACTGCCCATCCAGCAACCGGGCTGAGAACCAGTTGCTAAAATTTCTGAATCCCATTCCTGGCTGAGTAACCATAGTAAATAACTTCCTCCATTGTTAGGAATTCTCCCTATGCTTGCTAGCAGGCCCATCCCCTTGAGTTTACCTCAGTGAGTTAAGTAACATGTTCCCCTGGTCACAAACCCAGAAATAAATCTTGTGAGTGAAACCATCTACAGGAATATACAAATGCTAAATAATACATTATTAATACATTCTACCGACCCGTGAAAGAAATAAATACCTCCTGTTTTGGCAGTTGGAAAGGTGAGAACGTGGCCACCACTGAGGTTGAGATGACATTGGCAGTTTTGGATATCATTGAGGAAGTCAATGTATATGGAGTACCAGTGCCAGGTGAGTTTGAAACACCTACACACTCTTCTACACACCAGTGGTGGTATTCAGCCGGTTCTATCCAGTTCAGATGAACTGGTAGCGGTGGCTGCAGGAGGCTCCACCCACTGACAAGTTGGCTAGATTATTCATTACCTGTAGTCTGTCAGTTATTTCACATCTGTAAATTGATTGATACAAATCCAAGGTAGAAAAATCTAAGTTAGATAGAATAGAGAAGCAGTCCCATATTTTCTTTCAGTTAGTGCCATCTTGAAGTTTTACCTTGCACTGCAAGTAGACCTGCAATATTATGTGCAACTACTCTTTAGTTACCGTACTTTTCAAAGTATAAGACACACTCCACCCCCAAAAGAGGGTGAAAATTTGGGTATATCTTATACACCTAATGTAGCCAAAAACGTGAGGTATAGAGGCTGCAACGGTCTGTGGCAATCCCTGAAGCCTGGAACAGCTGATTGGGGATATTCCAGGAGGCCAATCCACCCACCAATCAGCTGCTTGTGCTGAATCAGGCTGCAATAATGTGCTAAATCAGGCTGCAATAATGTGCTGAAGCTGACCTGGCTGTTTGCTATTTGCTGCAAGGGCTCAGAGTTTGCAGCAGCAATCACATCCAGAAAGCACACACAAGTAACTGATTCAGCAGGATTCAATAACTTCTCTTTATATATAATACAACACATGAAGTAAATATACAACACCAAAAGCAGGTTTTCCAACATGGAAAACACAAGCAGAGGAGAGGAGTTTCAGTTTCAGTTTTGAGCAGCAGACTAGTTTAGAGCTCAGCACAGACTCAGAGCCATGCCCAGGCTCCTTGCTTTCTCCTTCCTTGGAGACAGCAAATATTGTTTCAGTTTCCAAACCATCCTAAACTCTCCACAAAACGTAAGATGTGTCTTATACTGTGAAGCATCTTTACTCCAAAAAATATGGTACATAACAAAAATGGATATTTTGTGATATGGGAAGTAGCGGGATAAGGCTAAATCATAGCATCAGTCATGATCTGAGCATGAGATATTGTCAGCTTCATGGGGACAGAAGATAGAATGAGGGTTACCAGGCCTGCCTAGCAGTAGCAACCACAATTTTATTATTTTTTTCTGTACAACATATATCTTTATTGTCAGTTATCCCATTCTGATTTGTTCCAGGGCATGAAGGAAAGATTGGGATGGCAGCCATACGGCTGAAGGATGGGTGCCCCTTTGATGGAAAGAAACTGTTCATGCATACCAAGGATTATCTCCCTAGCTATGCCATACCCCACTTCATTCGTATCCAGGTAAGAAACAGTTGATTTATGCTCTTGCTTACCATTAGAAAAAAAATAACTCAAAACCACATACCTCAGCATCTTAAAGTATAATAGAAGTAGAAGTGCTGATGCCAATCATAATATGAGTGGAAAGGAAGTAAATGTAGGTTTGATTTTATTTAAAAAAAATGAATAACAACCATAACTGGAATAAATTATAGTAAGGATTGCTAGTAATGAAAGTTACCAAATGAATCTGCATGGAGTTTCTTTGCTTTAACAATGCTTTCATTTTATTAAAAAGTAGAAGTACGTCGATGATTTATGAGCTGCGGTGGCGCAGTGGTTAGAGTGCCGTACTGCAGGCTACATCTGCTGACTGCCAGCTGCCCTCAATTTGAGTAAAATGAGGACCCAAATTGTTGGAGGCAATATGCTGACTCTATAAACTGTAAGGGTTTCAAGGAAAGTATCCGGAGCTGGGGAGGTTAAAAACAGGCCTCCCGGAAGTTCCGGAAGTCCAGAAACGGGCCCATTTGCAGCCTCCGGAGGGCCTGCAAAGCCCAGGGGAGGCCGTTTTCGCCCTCCTGGAGGCTTGAAGAAAACCTGCAGAGCCTGGGGAGAGAGTGAAAATGCCACCCCACTGCAGTGCAGGAGGCTGAGTAGGCCATGCCTGCCATGGTCAAGCACACCGAGCAACCGGGCAGAGAACCGGTTGCTAAAATTTTTGAATCCCACCCCTGTCTCCAACACTTACTCATTCATGCCTCACTACCCATTAAGAAAGTGGTGTGATGGATTTTCTCGTGGGGGAATAACACTTGGTGGGAATCCATTGAACAAATTTCTTTAATTTGTCTCACACTAGAGACAATAAGAGAATAAGGGAAGCACCATTCACTGGCTTTATTAATGAGGCAGGGCAATAGTGAAGGACAAATTCTCATCTCTGTTTTCACCTCTGCCTTATACTTCATGCAGGAAAAGCTGGAGATTACAGGAACTTTCAAGCAGTTGAAAGCTCAGCTGGTGAGAGATGGATTCAATCCTGCCACCATCAGTGATCCCCTCTTCTTCCTGGATCACTTGGAGAAGAACTACACACCCATGACGGAGGAGATCTACGGCTCCATTTTAGAAAAGAAAAGAAAACTCTGAAAGAAGGTTCAAAGAGGAGCATAGCAGTGTTACCTGAACAGCTTGAGAAGTGGCAAGACATCTGATGGCAGCCACTCATGTTTTGATTTTGCTCAAGAAGGAAAGATCTATGGCCAGAATATTAATTCTTCTTAATGTATTTGTACAGCAGTGGCCAAAATTGTGGAAACTTTTTGGGAAAAGTGTATACACCACTTTTTTGGGGAGGAGTAGTACCATAAAATAATATATCAATGGAAAGATCATTTAATCAAGAATGGTAAAATCTAAAAATTTTTACTACCAGTTCTGTGGGTGTGGCTTGGTGGTGGGGGGTAATGTGACTGGATGGCTTGGTCAATTTTTTTTTTTTACTTTTAAAACCATTTTTTCTACAACCTCTTTGGTGAAGAGGTTGTAAAAAAATGCTTTCAAAATCCCAGCTGAGTTGCCTGATTTCCAGAAACTTTTTTTCTTTTAAATGCCTCTGACGATCCAAGCTGAGTTGCCTGATCGTCAGAGGCATTTAAAAGAAAAAAAGTCTCTGACGATCAGGAACTCAGCTTGGCTCGTCAGAGGCATTTAAAAGAAAAAAAGGGTTTTTTTTCCTTTTAAAAGCCTTTGACGATCCAGCTGAGCTGCACGATAATCAGAGGCTTTTTTTTAATGTTTAAAAGCATTTTTTTGGCCGAACAGGTTGTAGAAAAAATGTTTTAAAGTTAAAAAAAAAAAACCTCTGATGATTGTGTAGCTCAGCTGGGCATGGGTGGTGGTGGTGGCAGGGATTTTTGCTACTGGTTCTCCAAACCACTCGCCTCCATTGCTACTGGATTGGGCGATCCTCTCCGAACTGGGGAGCATTTCACCCCTAATGTAATGCAGTAACTTTTATGAAAGATTTGCTATTTGAATGGCAATTACAGACTTCTGGTTGGCGATTTGTGGCAATACGGAGGTAGGAGAGTGCTCTCTGCTCTCCAACCCCAGATTTCTTTGTGTTTTGGGGACCCTAGGGGGCAAAAGCTTGGAGAGTGTTGCGAACCAGAGAGGGAGTCAGGCAAGTGGAAAAGCACGAGGCGAGCGCTCACAGCTCGACCAGACGCCTCTGTTAATCCCAGCACTATTGCGACAGATAAGGAGAATAAGAAAAAGTAAAATAGGTAACGCT